>CM044356.1:3978172-4043172 GCA_024294585.1 Vipera latastei
GCTGGCTCGGGAATTCTGGGAGTTGAAGTCCCCAAGTCATGAAGGGGCCATAGTTCCCCCATGCTGGCTCAGGAATTCTGGGAGTTGAAGTCCGCAAGTCATGAAGGGGCCATAGTTTCCCCGTGCTGGCTGAGGAATTCTGGGAGTTGAAGTCCACCAGTCAGGAAGGGGCCATAGTTTCCCCACGCTGGCTGAGGAATTCTGGGAATTGAAGTCCACAAGCCACGAGGGAGGCCATAGTTTCCACACGCTGGCTTAGGAATTCTGGGAGTTGAAGTCATGAAGGGGCCATAGTTCCCCCAGGCTGGCTCAGGAATTCTGGGAGTTGAAGTCCTGAAGTCATGAAGGGGCCATAGTTCCCCCATGCTGGCTCAGGAATTCTGGGAGTTGAAGTCTGCAAGTCATGAAGGGGCCATAGTTTCCCCGTGCTGGCTGAGGAATTCTGGGAGTTGAAGTCCCCGAGTCATGAAGGGGCCATAGTTTCCCCACACTGGCTGAGGAATTCTGGGAATTGAAGTCCACAAGCCACGAGGGAGGCCATAGTTTCCACACGCTGGCTCAGGAATTCTGGGAGTTGAAGTCCGCAAGTCATGAAGGGGCTATAGTTCCCCCATGCTGGCTCAGGAATTCTGGGAGGTTGCCTACCCCTGTTCTAGGCAGATGGCCCCTAACTGAGCCTGGAATTACGATTGTATGTTATGTGGGTCATTAAAGCAGGCCGCCATATCTACACAGGCAAACCTTGCAACCGTTCGAAGTGACAGTGGCGCTGGGAAAAGCGACTTATGACCGTTTTTCACACACAACAACCTTTGCAGCCTCCCCATGGATCATGTGATCCCAAATGCACATGCTGGGCAGCTGGTTCATAGTTACGTCCCAAGCTCATATTTTTGACGTTTGCCATGTCCAGGGGTCACGCGATCCCCTTTTGCGACCTTTCGACAAGCCAAGTGGATGGAGAAGCCAGTTTCACTTCACAACCGGGTTGCTAAGCTTACCAGCCGCCGTGATTCACTTAACAACTGTGTCAGGAAAGGCCCTAAAACGGTGTGTGTGTGTGTGTGTGTGTGTGTGTGTGTGTGTAAAACTCACTGAGCAAACTCTTCACTTAACCACAAAAATTTTGAGCTCCGTTGTGGCCGTCAGTCAGGGACTTAGGACCGTTGCAGCCTCCCCAGCGATCAAAATTTGGAAATGTCCCCCTTAGCCACCGAAATTTGGGGCTCAATCACGGCCGTAAGTTGAGGACTACCCGTGGATCGGTAGGACGGAAACTATGGAGGTTTTCTTCCTGCTTGCTGCACGCAGACTGTACAAATTCCCCGTGAGAGAAGGTAGTCTATCCTTGTTGGGTCTTTCCCTTGTGGATCTGCAAGCGAGCCAGGCTGATGGGTTTCTTCTTTTTCTTTCCCCCCTCCTCTTTTTTTTTTTAACTTACAGATGTATGACTACAGCCTGGACATGTGGAGTTTGGGGTGTATGCTCGCCAGCATGATCTTCCGAAAGGAGCCTTTTTTCCACGGTCACGACAATTACGATCAGGTGAGTAAAACCTCTGGGCCTGCACCATGGGCATGAGGTCAGCCTCGGCCAGGGGTAGGCAGACAGGTAGATTTGCAATAGCGGCGAATGTCCGTCGCTCGGGCGCAGGGTGAGGGTGAAGGTTCATCCTCGGAGTTTGTGGGTTGGTTTCCAAACGTTTTGTCACCAGGCTGGGTAACATCTTCAGCGGAGTTTGGTGGGGGCTGTTAGCATCCGTGTTCTTCTGTTTATGAGGACTGGGTGTGTCAAGTGAGGGTCTTGTGGTGGGCCAGGGGTGAGTCATCTGTGAGAGACTGGTGGTGGGTCTTCTGATGGGGACCTACACCGACCCCCAAGCAGCACCAGTTTGATTGGAGCGACCTAAAATCCCATCGGCCACGCCGCCACCCTCGACGGCTGTGAGTTCATTGAAGCCTGGCACAGCACAAGCCCTTCCATTAACAAGACACATTGTCAGAGCACGCACCGTCTTGTTGCGCTGAGGTAACCGAGGAGTAAATACAGTAAAGAGTGGTTTGTATTAAATGGTGGTTTATATGACCCTATCTACAATATACTCTAGGAGCAAAATACATACCCGTGGTAATACAGCAAACTCCAACACACGGCAGTTAACAGCAGGAAACGGACGAGAGAGAACACAGCAGCAGCAAAAGCCTTCCCTTTTATACTCGGGCTCTTAAAGGGACGCAGACCCTGCTGTCTCATTCTTATGGCATCGTCCACCTTATATTGCCTCATTACATAAGCTGTTTAGCTATTGAATGATTATCCTGACACACATCGACCTAAAGCCAGCCTACAAACCCCTCAGAATCCAAATCAACACACAGCCAACCAGTGACACCAGCGACCCATAACCGTCCCGCGCAATCCCCCCTCCGCCAGCAGTTCACTTCCCAAGGACCCTGATCTAATGTAACTTTCCCATCGCAAGACCCATCATCAGCTTCCCACTGGTGACTCACACCTGAGCCATCACAAGACCCTCACTTGAGGCACCCACCCCTGAAGCCCTCTCAACAGAAGAGCAGTCACACACACACACACACACACACACACCTACACCTTAAAACTACTCTGAAGATGTTACCTAGCCTGCTAACTAAACGTCCGGAAACCAACCCACAAGCTGAGAGAACGAACCTTCAAACTCAAGACAGGTAGATCTGCAGATAGACACCTGGGACATCCTCCCATTGGGGCTGCATCGTACCCTTATCTGCGCAGCATTTGAACGAGTGTCTACAAAATCACTTGTGGCCAAAAATGCTCATTTGAGTCCCGTTGTTTTGTCGTCCCTTCAAATTCCCAACTCAGCTCCTGGCCGTTGGAAGCGATGAGAATTGGCACCTTGGCCTGGCTCACGTAGGGGAAGTGTGTTGCAGGGTCCGATCTTGGTGGGTCAACAGGACTAGGGTTTTTTGTCTTCCAAGCTTTCGGACGCATGTTGCAGCTTGTCCTCAGGGAACCTCTGTCTAGTAGAGTGCATGTGCAATTCTGTGTGTGGCATTTATAGTGTCTGCAGTAAGCGGCTTTTCCGATGTTGATTGGGCTGCGTTGATGGCTGGCATTGGCTGTTGCTTGGTTGCGACTTCTCACCCCTTGCTACCTCGCAGGGCTGTGGTTGTGGAGAGCGCGGGTCTTTAGGAAGACCATCCAGCTTCAACTCTTTCCTCAGGTTGAGTGGAGGTTTTAAAAAGTGGAGGTTTCTGAAAAGAGATGGGTCATTGGTCCGGAATGGTATAGAGCAGGGGGTCTTCAAACTTGGCAACTGTAAGACTTGTGGACTTCGACTCCCAGAATTCCTCAGCCAGGCACGCCTGGCTGAGGAATTCCGGGAGTCGAAGTCCACAAGTCATAAAAGGGCCACGTTTGAAGACCCCTTGGTTTAAAAGTACCACTGAATTACAGGCAGTCCTCAACTTGCGATCGCAACTGAGGTCCCAGATTTCCGTTGCTAAGTGAGAACAAGTTGCTATAGAGCAGGGGTCTTCAAACTTGGCAACTTTTAAGACTTGTGGACTTCGACTCCCAGAATTCTGGGAGTCGAAGTCCACAAGTCTTAAAAGTTGCCAAGTTTGAAGACCCCTGATACACAGTGTCCCGCTCAAGCAAAGGGTTGGACTAATGCATCAGAATCAGAACAGAGTTGGTAGGGACCTTGGAGATCATCTAGTCCAACTCCTTGCACAAGCAGGGAGACCTTATACCATTCCAGACAGGTGGCTGTCTCTGAGTATGGGTTTCAGCACGAATCCGAAAGCTCGGAAGACAAAAGACCGGAACACACCGGTGACCCAGATTAGATCCTGCAGCATTATCCTGGGACACGTAGATTCGTCTTCATTCGTGAGGTACGTTGCAGTTTGTTTACCTGTGGCTTATTGAGTAAATCTCAGTTGGCTGCACAAGAAAGCTTCTCATTAGGAATTTTAAGATGTGGGGACTTTACCTCCCAAAATTTCGAAGCCAGCGTAGCATCTTTACACTTGGGCAAATCTGGCCCGGGGAGTAACAGACGAGGTTTCAACGCAAGATTTCTGATTATAAGTAGACCTCGATGCATGACTACAATCGAGCCAAAAATTTCCATCGCTAAGCGAGGCAGTTGTTAAGTTAGTAACACGGTTGTTAAGTGAATCACTGCAGCTTTTAAGTTAGTAACATGGTTGTTAAGTAAATCACTGCAGTTGTTAAGGTAACATGGTTGTTAAGTGAATCACTGCAGTTAAGTTAGTAACACGGTTAAGTGAATCATTGCAGTTAAGGTAGTAACACGGTTGTTAAGTGAATCACTGCAGTTGTTAAGATAACATGGTTGTTAAGTGAATCACTGCAGTTAAGATAGTAACATGGTTGTTAAATGAATCATTGCAGTTAAGGTAATAACACGGTTGTTAAGTGAATCACTGCAGTTAAGGTAACATGGTTGTTAAATGAATCACTGCAGTTAAGGTAACACGGTTAAGTGAATCACTGCAGTTGTTAAGTTAGTAACACGGTTGTTCAGTGAATCACTGCAGTTGTTAGTAACATGGTTGTTAAGTGAATCACTGCAGTTAAGTTAGTAACACGGTTAAGTGAATCATTGCAGTTAAGGTAGTAACACGGCTGTTAAGTGAATCACTGCAGTTGTTAAGGTAACATGGTTGTTAAGTGTATCACTGCAGTTAGTAACACGGTTGTTAAGTGAATCATTGCAGTTAAGGTAGTAACACGGTTGTTAAGTGAATCACTGCAGTTAAGGTAACATGGTTGTTAAGTGAATCACTACAGTTAAGGTAACACAGTTGTTAAATGAATCACTGCAGTTGTTAAGGTAACACAGTTAAGTGAATCACTGCAGTTGTTAGTAACACGGTTGTTAAGTGAATCACTGTAGTTAAGTTAGTAACACGGTTGTTAAGTGAATCACTGCAGTTAAGTTAGTAACACGGTTGTTAAGTGAATCACTGCAGTTGTTAAGTTAGTAACACGGTTGTTCAGTGAATCACTGCAGTTGTTAGTAACATGGTTGTTAAGTGAATCACTGCAGTTAAGTTAGTAACACGGTTAAGTGAATCATTGCAGTTAAGGTAGTAACATGGCTGTTAAGTGAATCACTGCAGTTGTTAAGGTAACATGGTTGTTAAGTGTATCACTGCAGTTAGTAACACGGTTGTTAAGTGAATCATTGCAGTTAAGGTAGTAACACGGTTGTTAAGTGAATCACTGCAGTTAAGGTAACATGGTTGTTAAGTGAATCACTACAGTTAAGGTAACACAGTTGTTAAATGAATCACTGCAGTTGTTAAGGTAACACAGTTAAGTGAATCACTGCAGTTGTTAGTAACACGGTTGTTAAGTGAATCACTGCAGTTAAGTTAGTAACACGGTTGTTCAGTGAATCACTGCAGTTGTTAAGGTAGTAACACTGTTTTTAAGTGAATCTGGCTTCCCTGTTGGCTTGTCAGAAGATCGCAAAAGGGCATCACATGACCACCACCCCCGAGACACTGCGACCGTCGTAAATATGAGTCAGTTGCCAAGCGTCTGAATTTTGATCACGTGACCGTGGGGATGCCACAGTGGTCATAAGTGTGGGGAAACGGTCATAAGTCACTTTTTCCAATGCCACTGGAGCCTCAAACGGTTACGAAACAAATGGTTGTTAAGTCGAGGACTTTTTAAAAAAATCATTACACCCCACCCTCTTGTCTCCCGTTGTCTGTTTGCAGTTGGTGAGAATAGCCAAAGTGTTGGGAACAGAAGACCTTTACGACTATATTGACAAATACAATATTGAGCTCGATCCCCGTTTCAACGACATCCTGGGCAGGTAAGATGGAAGGGATCAAGAGCCCAACCTGGAGGGCAGCCCACATTCCGCAAATGGTGTCCATCTCTCTCTCTCTCTCTCTCTCTCTCTCTCTCTCTCTCTCTCTCTCTCTCTCTCTCTCTCTCTCTCTCTCTCTGTGTGTGTGTGTGTGTGTGTGTTTGAGGAAGGGAGAGGAATGGAAAATCCAAGGAAGTCCAGTTGCTGTAGGTCCACAGGGGTAGGCAACCTTGGCTCCTTGGCTCTTTTATGACTCGTGGACTTCAACTCCCAGAATTCCTGAGCCAGCATGGGGGAACTATGGCCCCCTCATGACTCGTGGACTTTTCTTTTTTTTAAATCCATTTATATCCCGCCCTTCTCCGAAGACTCAGGGCGGCTTACAAGCTTAGCAGTAGCCTTCATTCTATGTCTATGCCTGCTTGTTAGGGCTTTCACACACACACCCCAAGCGGCATTATTACAAAGTCAGCTTAATTGCCCCCAACAATCTGGGTCCTCATTTTACCTACCTGGGAAGGATGGAAGGCTGAGTCAACCTTGAGCCTGGTGGGACTCGAACCTGCACTAATTGCAGGCAGCTGGTGTTACTTAAGTAGGCCTTATCCCACTGCTCCACCAAGGCTCTGACTTCAACTCCCAGAATTCCTGAGCCAGCATGGGAGAACTATGGCCCCCTCATGACTTGGGGACTTCAACTCCCAGAATTCCCAAGCCAGCATGGCCCAGCTTGGAAACCTCTCAGTTTCCCCTCAGCATGGCTGGCTCAGGAATTCTGGGAGTTGAAGTCCACGAGTCACAAAAGAGCCAAGGTTGCCTACCCCTGCTGTAGGAGATGAGCCGGCTGAGCCCAGGGTAGGGGGTGTCAAACGCGTCATCAGCCATGAGTCCCTGTGCCCCCACAAGAGATCTCAAAGGCCTCCTTAATTCCCGCTCATTTCCCTTGTCTGTTAGTAGCTCAGATTCTTGTAGGAAACATAAGCTTGCAATAAATCATTAGGCTTGTTTCAACTGCCCGAATATCCTGATTTTGCTGGCACGTGAGAGTTGCCTTTTGGGAAATTATCTTTGGGAAACTGAAGAGCAGGTTTTGCCAACAGGCCTGGGGGGCGCTTGGGGGATGCATAGGTCATCAGGTGGCCGATTTGAGTGTGTGTGTGTGTGTGTGTGTGTGTGTGTGTGTGTGTCGATTTCTATGGGGGAGGGTATTTTGGCAAGCTTCCCCAGAATGACCTTGAGTGATACCAATAAAGGAGAATATTTGCACCTGAGGATTGAAGTGAGGAGGGGTCCTCAGCTTCCTTGTATTCTTGCAGACGTTTCATGACCCAACTAGGGAACATCATCAGTGTTCCAAGGGAGTCGGGTTTGTAGAGAAGAAAGGAGGAGGAGGAGGAGGATTCTGTGCTCTCTGAGCTTGGTGATTTTCTTGCAGACGTTTCATGACCAAACTCGATAACAATCATCAGTGCCAGAAGGAAATGGGGTTTACTCTCAACTTCCTTCTAGCACTGATGATGTTACCTAGTTGGGTCATGAAATGTCTGCAAGAAAACAAGCAATCTCAAAGAGCACCAAGGACCCCAGAGTCATTTCTCCTCCTCTTCCTCCTCCTCCTCCTCCTCCTCCTCCTCCTCCTCCTCCTCCTCCTCCTCCTCTCCACACACCCCGTTCCCTTGCAGCACTGATGATGTTACCTAGTTGGGTCACGAAACGTCTGCAAGAAAACAAGCCAGCTCAAGAGAGCCCCAAGGGACCCCCTAGCCTTGAATTGGGGGAGCCCTATACGTTTTCTTAAATAAGACAGTTTACCAGGGGTAGGCAACCTTGGCTCTTTTACGACTCGTGGACTTCAACTCCCAGAATTCCTGAGTCATACAAGAGCCAAGGTTGCCTTACCCCTTGGTTTATACGAACAAACTCTGACGCAGCTCCCAGAGACGGGTCAAATGCCGCCGCGTGCCCCCCCCCCCCTCTGATTGCGCTTCTTCCCCGTCTCGCAGGCACTCACGGAAGCGATGGGAACGTTTCGTCCACAGTGAGAATCAGCACTTGGTCAGCCCCGAAGCCTTAGATTTCCTGGACAAATTGCTGCGGTACGATCACCAGTCCCGACTGACGGCAAGAGAAGCCATGGAGCATCCTTACTTCTGTGAGTTTGGCCCTCGAGAAGCGTCCCTTTGCAGGGAATAATGCCTCGATCTGCTTTCAGAGTAACCCTTGAGAACAGGATCCTAGATCAGGGGTTAGGGTTAGGCTTAGGGTTAAGGGTTAGGGTTAGGGTTAGATGCTGGACTAGCCGACTTAATTAGTTCTTCAGAGGGACGGGGTTGCATCTTTTTCTTAACGACACGTTGAGGTTGGCCAAATGCTGCCAAATACGGAATCGGACCTGGAGTTGATAGCTGAGATGAGAAAAAAAGGAAAGAAAAGAAAGTTTTGTGTAAGAACAGCGTTTCTCCAGCTGGGCTCCTTTAAGATGGGTGGACCTCAACTCCCAGAATTCCCCAGCCAGCTAATGCTGGCTGGGGAGTTCTGGGAATTGAAGTCCGACCACCTTAATATTTCCAAGCTAGCTGGGGAATTCTGGGAGATGAAGTCCAGCCATCTTAAGAGTTGTGAGCTGGCCAAGGAATTCTGGGAGTTAAAATCCAGCCTTCTTAATATTGCCGAGCTGGCTGAGGAATTCTGGGAATTGAAGTCCACATATCTTAAATTGCCAAGGTTAGTAAACGTAAGAATTTAGGGCCTTCTAAATGTGCTAGACTGCAGGATCAGATTTAATGTCGGTGGGCTGGATCAGGATGTTGGCATTTGTAGTCCCAAGTGTGTGGAGGATTCTGGAAAGCTGCACTAAACACAGGTAGTCCTTGACTTACGACAGTTCCATTTGGTGGCCTTTCGAAGTTACAACGGTACTGGAAAAAGGGACTTGGGACCGTTTTTCACACTTACGACCCTTGAGCCTCCCCAGGGTCACGTGATCAAAATTCAGATGCTGGGCATCTGGTTCCTCTTTATGACGGTTGCTGTGTCCCACGCTCATGTGTTCCCCTTTTGCGACTTTCTGACAGGCGGGGTCGATGGGGAAGCCAGATTTAGCAACCTGGGATACTAAACTTGCCAGCTGCCGTGATTCACTTAACAACTGGGGCAACACTCACTGAGCGAATGTTTCACTTAACAACAGAAATTTGGGGCTCCGTTGTGGCCGTACGCCGAGGACTACCTGTAGATCTTTAACTGGTGTGCCTGCTGTTGCTGACTAAGCAGGTGGAATGTCTTTCCCGTTACCCAGGCCACACACGCGCACACCCAATTTTAGGGCTTTTGCAACCAAGGGAAGGCGAGATGCGGAACTCCAAAAGCTGCCTTTCCTTTGAAGACGTTTCGCTTCTCGTCCCAGAAGCTTCTTCAGGTTCTGACTGGATGGTGGAGGATGGAAGGATTTGTACTCCTTGCAGACAGCTGGTCATTTGCATCCTTTTTAGAGGGTCGTTGAGGCCACTTGGTGGTTAATCTGTGTTTATCTGTGTCCTCAGGGTCGCTCGAGGAGTGCAAATGGGTGTGGAGCCCTCTTGGCTGCAGGCGTGCCTGGCTGAGGAATTCTGGGAGTTGAAGTCCACAAGGCATAAAAGGGCCAAGTTTGAAGACCCCCTGCTCCACACCCATTTGTACTATTCAGGTGACCCTGAGCACAAAGGGAAAACCTCCAAGTGGCCTCAATGACTCTCTAAAAGAAGGCAAATGACCCGCTGTCTGCAAGGAGTATAAATCCTTCCGTTCCACCACCATCCAGTCAGAGAGAAGCAAAAGGTCTTCAAAGAAAAAAAACACGAGAAAGTTGCCTCCTGAAAAAGCATCTTTTGGACAACCATGACCTGGATGACTGAGAATCTCCACAAACAGTGAGACGTGGAAGCTACTCGCTCCAATGGGGATGTTTTGTTTGTGCGTACAGATTGTCACAGCGTGCACAGTCTCATTGTGCGAGACAACCCAGGAGCAAACACAGTAAACAGCGGCCTATATTAAATGGTGGTTTATCTTACACTATCTACAATATCATGCACCAGGAACAATGTACATACACGTGCTAATACCGCAGGATCCAATACACCACAGTTACAGCAGGAAACGGGAGAGAGAAAAACACATCTGCAGAGCCTTCCCTTTATACAAAGGCTCTTAAAGAGACACAGACCTTGCTGAGTCATTCCCATAACTACATCATACATCTCACATTAGATAAGCCGCAGATCATTCTTGATTTAACGGCCGGTTACCTAGCAAGTGCTCGAAGTTGCAACGGACCTATCTTGGGCTTCCAAAGTTCTGACGGTCAGGCTCCCTCCCCTTCTGGTCACGTGACCAAATTTGGGGCATTTATCAACTCTTGACACCTTGACCTCCGTTTGCAGCATCCTCCCAGCCAGGGAACCATGGATTTGCTTAATGACCACGGCGTTTGCTTATCGACCGCCAGAACAGCAGCAACAAAAAAGATCATGGCTGACAAGTGTAACGAGCAGACTCCGTGATGGTCATCGTATTTTTTTCCCCCCCCTTCCCATGGCTCCGAGTAGTTCATGCGAGGGATCGTCCTCTCCTTTCTTGTCTTTCCAGACCCAATTGTGAAGGACCAGGCTCGGATGAACTCAGCCAACCTGCCAGGTAGCAGCACACCTGTGAGCAGTGCTGGGATGCTGTCAGGTGGGTCCGTCCGGGGTGCTGGAATGGGAAATGGGCTGCTTCTCCTGTAAGGCATCCTGTTCCGCTGCTTGGATGCCCTGACGGGGCAAGCCACTGCCCCATATAAACAAACCCCACTCCCTTGTAGCACTGATGTTCCTTATTTGGGTCATGAAATGTCTGCAAGGAAACAACCAAGCTCAGAGAGCACCAAGGACCCCACATTCCTCCTCCTCCTCCTCCTCCTCCCCGCAAACCCCACTCCTTTCTAGCACTGATGATGTTCCCTAGTTGGGTCATGAAACTTCTGCAAGAAAATCACCAAGCTCAGAGAGCACCCAGGACCCTACGGTTGTCTCCTCCTCCTCCTCCTCCTCCTCCTCCTCCCCGCAAACCTCACTCCCTTCTAGCACTGATGATGTTCCCTAGTTGGGTCATGAAACGTCTGCAAGAAAACAACCCAGCTCAGAGAGCACCAAGGACTCCACAGTCGTCCTCCTCCTCCTCCCTCGCAAACCCCACTCCCTTCTAGTACTGATGAAGTTGCCTAGTTGGGTCATGAAACGTCTGCAAGAAGACAAGCTCAGAGAGTCCAAGGACCCCACAGTCTTCCCCCGCCTCCTCCTCCTCTTCCTCCTCCTCCTCCTCCTCCTCTTCCTCCCCCCTTGCAAACCCCACTCCCTTCCAGCACTGATGATGTTCCCCTAGTTGGGTCTTGAAATGTTTGCAAGCACCAAATACACCAGAAGCTGTTCTTTTTTTTGGGGGGGGGGAGGAAAGGGGCAAATTACTCTCTCTGTGTCCCTAATTTTCTCCTTTTCTTCCCCCCCCCTCCCTCCCCCAGGCATTTCTTCAGTGGCGACGTCTCCCCCCCTCGGACCTCTAGCCGGTTCCCCAGTGATTGCCGCAGCCAACCCATTGGGAATGCCGGTACCTGCTGCCGCAGGGGCTCAGCAATAAAAGGACCCCCGTCTCCCAGATGTCGGACTGGAGCCACCTTAGGGCTGAGGGTCCTCCTCCACCCACCCGCCCCCCCCCGCCACCACCACCGCAGCCACTTTGTAGCCAACGTTTGGGGGGGGCGGTAAGAGAGAGACAGGAGGAGCCGCATCTGAAGCGTTGCTTGTGGATTGATTGATAGTCCTTCAGTCACGTCATCCATATGTATATCTCTCTTTCTCTCTTTCCCTGGATATATATAGATATGGATGGATCTTCTCGCGCCGAATTTCCCTCCCAGCCCGCCCGCCTGCCTTTTTTTCTTTTTTTACTTGAACTTTTTGTAACTCAGAGGAACCCCTTGGCTAAAATCCGCCCGCCGAGTGTTCCACGGACCGTTTCTCGTCCGTCCTGACCGCCGCCAAGCGAGGACGCCGGTTCTTCCTGACCTTGGTTTCTCTCGCCCTTCCGAATCACCCGTGCCCCCAAGACTCTTCCCCCCCAACCTCCCCAATGCAGGGGAAACGTCGTGTCACCATCACAACCCTCCCATCCCTGTTGAATTCCGGCCTTGGGAAGCTGGCAAGAGGAGGTGGGGGGGACACACCGGGCTTCTGGAAGGCCACCTCGCCGTCTTCTGCAGCGGCGCGGAACGAACTCGGTTGCGGAAAAGAGGTCACAACGGTCAAGATTCCTATTGGATTGTCGCCTTCTCATCTTTAAAAGCCTCCAGGCCTTGCCATCCCGATCTTTTATCTTCCTCAAAAGAGATCCAGCCGCACCGCACAAAGCTCTCCCCGTAACGTCTTCTGGGATTCTGGAAAATAATTTTTCACCTGTTGTTCCTTTCTTTTTTCTTTTTCTTTTTAAAAAAAAAACATCTCAAACTTCGAACAGGTTAGATCTTGGGAAACAAAAGGAGCTGATGTGGGGGCGCCCGCCTGTCCTGCCCACCTGCTCCCCCTTTTTTTTCCTCCCTCCATGTGCCATGTGAGAGAGGCCGGTGCGTTTGTGTCTGCGTGTTACTTAAAAGGGAGCCAGCGGAGAGCGCGAGCGGGCTGTGAACTTTCAAAAAAAAAAAAAAAAAAGGGTGTGAAAAACAACAACAACACAAAAACAGGCCAACAGCGTGCTGCTGGAGGACCGTGTGTCCTCCCTTTTTGGGCCGTGTGTCTTGTCGACGCACGCCCCGCAGAAGACTCCGTATGTAAAATGGGTCTCACTCTGCCTAGCTTGAAATACCCGACGTCGGAATTCCTGGCTGTAAATAAACTCTTTTTTTTTTTAATTTATCAAAGGTTAGATTTAAAGCTGGCCTGTGCACAGAGACGCTCTCTCTGGGCCAGCATCCAATGTTCTGCATTACGCGCAGCCTCTTAGCCCCGGAATTGGGGCTTCGGACCCGGGGGTGGGGTGTGGGGTTTTGCGACCCCTGATACTTCTCCCCGTTCCTCTTTTGGCACCTCGCCAGGATTCGGCGGCCGTCGTGAGCCCAGCTCAGAAGCCTTACGAGGAGCATGTTCCCAAGCCAAAATGTTGCTGGATTTAGGGGTTTTTTTTGGGGGGGGGGGCTTTCCTGCGTTTTCCTTCTGCACTGGGATGTCGAAAGGGGTGTGTGTGGCTGCAGCGAAGGGCAGGATGGAAGACCTTCACCCCCCTTCCAGATTTCCGGGGTCCATAGCTGGAACAGCCCTTCCCATCCTGTAGGATACCTCCATTGGGACACTGCTACGAGAGGCCTGTTAATTGCCTTGGGGAGGCCTCAAAAGCCCTGGAATTTCATTTTTTATATATATGTATGTATGTATGTACGTACGTATGTATACACATGCATACACATACACACACACACAGACACTGGAATTCCTGTGGGGCCATTTTTGCGTTCATTGGGGGGCAGGATGAGACCCCGGGTGCCGGAGCAGGAAGCAATAGCAGAGAACCCTCGGTTTCGTCTCCTTCCCTCTCCTCGGCCAATGAAAAAGGACTTCCGAATGCCCGCCGGCTGGATTTTTCCCGCAGTGGGTACTTTGGCGCCTGCGAGAAATTGGGAAAGGCAGCACAGGCATGTCTAGATTTGCACTAGGGACAGCTCCTCCGGGGACTCGGCCCTTTTGCTTTCTTGTTTGGATCCTTGAATTTGGCAAGTAGGGCGAATGAAGGGACGAACGAGGGCTACCCAGGAGTCGAGGGTGCCGGGTGCGAGGTGACGTGGGTTAGGGGGATCACCAGGGGGAGCAGTATCCCATCAAAAAAAGCTAACCCAAGACCGGAAATAATTTGGTTGAGGGATTGATGTAAACCAATGTTTCTCGATTCCTTCCTTTTTAAAGATGGGTTGGACTTCCAACTCCCAGAATGCCTCAGCTAGCCATGCTGGCTGGGGCATTCTGGGAGTTGACGTCCACTCATCTTAAAAGGGGAAAGCATGGAGAAACACATCCGGTGCTTATCCTGGCCTTGCTGCCCAAAACTTGCAGATTGTATCAACGTCTGTGTTGTAAATTACCTCATCTGTATACGTTGTATCAGAACACTTTTTTAAAAATTTCTCAGCACTTCCTGGGGATATTTTTTTTTTCCTTGGGAGAGGGGTGGGTGGGCTGGCATTGTGTGAGATGGCAGGAAAAGGAGAGAAAAAAAGGAAAAGTAAGGGCAGTATAAATAGTCCTAATGGCAAATTTGATTTTTTTTTTAAAAAAAGATCTTGTTTGAAGTGATCTTTTTTATTATTATTTTGTTGAAATTTAGATTGGGCTTTTTTTTTTTTTACCCCTTCTCTTTCTCTTTGGATTTACCTGAATGGAATTGTAGTGTCATTGTTGAAACTAACCCTTAATTGTGCTGAGAAGTTGTGCCATGGAGGTCTTTAATTTTTTTAAAAATAAAATAATTGAAACAAAAGCCTGGTGGGGTCCTACTCTTAAATAAAAAGAGCAGTGGGGGATAGATTTTAACTTCTGGACCAGGGGTCTTCAAACTCGGCCCTTTTATGACTCACGGACTTCAACTCCCAGAATTCCTCAGCCAGGCATGCTTCAATTCTGGAAGTTGAAATCCAGGAGTCATAAAAGGGCCGAGTTTGAAGACCCCTGTTCTAGGCCTTTAAAGCTGGCTTTTGATGTCTTTCCTTGCTGGTTGCTGAGTCTGGTACTTAACTACTACACATTTGGGAAAAGATAATACAGGAAGTCCTCAAGTTAGGGTTAGTTCATTTAATGAAATGAAAGCGAAAGCCCTAATAAGCAGGCATATACATAGAATGAAGGCTATTGCTAAGCACATTGATTTGTGCTTAGATTGTAAGCCGCCCTGAGTCTTCGGAGAAGGGCGGGATATAAACGGGATTAAAATAAAATAAATAAATAAAAATAATGATCGTTCAAAGTTATAACGGCACTGAGGGAAAAAAAAAAGTACTTATTACTGGTTTTCCTCACGACCATTGCAGCATCCCCTGTGGTCAAAATTCAGATGCTTGGCAACTGACTTACGACAGTTGCAATGTCGCAGGATTGTGTGATTCCCTTTTGCGACTGTTAAGCAAAGTCATTGGAGATTCACTTAACAACCATGTAACTAATTTAACAACTGCAATGATTCACTTAACAGCTGTGACAAGAAAGGGTGTAAAATCAAGTAAAACTCAAGTACTTAAGAATTCCCAAAGGTACTTTTTTCAGGAGGCAACTGGACTTTCTTTTTTTTTTTCTTTGAAGACATTTCGCTTCTCATCCAGGAAGCTTCTTCAGCTCTGAGTGGATGGTGGAGGATGGAAGGATTTATACTCCTTGCAGACAGCTGGTCATTTGCATCCTTTTCAAGAGCCGTTGTGGCCACCTGGAGGTTTATCTATGTCCTCGGGGTCACCTGAGTGGTGCAAATGGATGTGGAGCCTTCTTGGAACTGCCGAAAGAACTGTTATAGAAAGATGACACAGATAAAACCTCCAGGTGGCCTCAGTGACTCTCAAAAGAATGCAGATGACCAGCCCTGGGTCCCTTCTGAGTCTGTGTTGTCTACATCTCAAACTGGAGTGCAAACGATTCCTGTAGTCTGCAGTGTTTTCTGGAAATCCATTTCAGAACGGTGCGGGAGCACGAACGGACTTCCAGAAAACATTGCAGACTACAGGAACCATTTGCGCTTCAGTTTGTGATGCACACAACACAGACTCATTGCCATCATCCTGCGCCCGTCTTCCAACTATGAAGGGATCCAGGGCAGAAAAACATCCTGCAGTCAAGAAGGCTCCCCACCCATTTGCACCACTCGGGTGACCCTGAGGACACAGATGAACCTCCAGGTGGCCTCAACGAGACTCTACAAGAAGGTAAATAATGATAACTTTATTGTCACTTTGAATGTACACCGATCGGCATACATCAAAATGAAATTTCGTTGCATACAGCTCTCAAAGGGTCACCACCTCCGATATATACTTCTTGTTCGGGGCCCGCTCAAATTTCACATTGTCCATTTTAGTCTCTAGGGAGTGAACGATGGCAAACAGGACAGATGGAAATGGGGCTCCATGCGGATTAGCCCTCAAATTCGCTTGTTTCCGACAACCTCGCCTTCTTTCCTTTTTCTGATCCAGACTCTTCCACCTTTTCCTTAAAGAGGCTTTGCTTCTTTTCGCCCCTGGAGCACGCTGCCGCCGCCACCAACTCCTCCAAAAGCCTCTCTCTCTTCCTCTGGGCCTGCCGACAGTCTCATCCAGTACCTTCGCTCCATAAGCTCCAGGTCCTCTCCTCCTCTGCCTCCTCTGGAAACAGCCCTGATTTGCAATACAATCCATCACTGGGCCAGCAGTCAAACAGCGCCGACGACTTTTAACGGTCTCACCAACAGTTCCAAAACAACTAGCAACTCGCCATGCCAGCAAAGATTGTCGGTCGTATGTTACCTTAGTTCTACCATGTTGCTCAAACACATTAAAATCTTCCTGATCATGTGGCCTATAGCCCTTACTATCCCTCCCAAAACTATTCGCCTTCAAGAGCCAATGCAGCCGCAGCCATTCCAGGCGCCGCCATCTTAGACCAGCTGTCTGCAAAGAAGGTAAATCGTTCCATTCCTCACCATCCAGTCAGAGCCGAAGAAGCTTCTTGGATGAGAAGCGAAATGTCTTCAAAGGAAAAACAGTTGCTTCCTGAAAAAGCACCTTTAGTGTAACTATCCTTCATTCAGCACTATCATGCTGTACTTAACCACCATTTGCTTAGTGACTGTTCCATCACCAGGAAATGTGACCCGTGTCCAGTTTTCACAGGACTGTTGCAGCATCCCCGTGATCAAAATTTGGGTGCTCGGCAACTGGCATGTATTTATGACCATTGCACTGTCCCGGGGTCACAACTTTCATAACCTTCCCAGCCAGCTTCGGATAAGCAAATTCAACTGGGTGGGTGGGTGGCTAGGTGGGAAGCGAGATTCATTTAACAACCGCTTGATTCAGTATATTTCTCCTTGTCTGTATTTGCAGTGATTTGCTTCACAACTTTGGCCAAAAAAGAAAAAGCAAATTGAGGCACAACTCACTTAATGATTGTTGTGGTCATACGTCGAGGACTACACGTATTTTACCATAACTTTCCTAAATGAATTCATTGTGTTTTCTGCATTTTGAAATGCACTTTTCTACCCATTTGGAGGCAAGAAATGCCTCCAAGTATGTTGTGCTTGGCGGTGAAACTGGAAACGCCGTTTTCCTTTCACTGATAGAAATTCAAATTATGTTCCACCAAGAGCTGCTCCTCTATGGAAAAGACCATAGAGATACGAAAATAGAAGAGCCACAAGTACCTTCCCCATTTTAATTCCTGACTAATATTGAGGTAACTTGCCAGCTCAGCAGAGCAGAACCTCTTTCAGGTAAGAGAAGAGAGGAAAGGAAAGGAGAGTCCCGTTCTTACGACCCCCTCGTGGCTTTTTTTTTCCCGACAAACAAGCATAAGCCGTCGTAAAAACCGAAGGATATCTCGTGCCTTTAACAAAGATGGCGTCCAAGGCATTTCCGGCCGCTTCCCCTTTCATCGGCCCGGTGTGAAACCGAAGCGATTGGCGGAGACGGAAATGACGTCACGAGAGCTTCGGGCTCTTTTGACCACGAGAGACAGAGCGTGGACGGCGGAGTAACATACCTTTCCTCGGGTAACTCTGAAACTGAAGGCTACCTGGTGCCTTTAACAAAGATGGCGTCCGAGGCATTTCCGGCCGCTTCCCTCTTTCATCGGCCAAGCGATTTCCGCCGATGGCGGAGGAGGAAGTGACGTCACGAGCGCTTCCGGCTCTTTGAACACGAGGAGAGCGTGGCCGGCAGAGCAGCATGGCGGACGAGGGAGGTGAAGCGCCCGGCGGAGGAGCGAAAGATCAGGCTTTAAAGATATTTTGGTCGCCGGAACAGGCAGAGGAAGGCCCGGTAAGGGCAGGGCTGCCGGTTGGGTCAGGGTCGCCCCCGCGGCAGGGTTTCCGGGTCCCTCACGCGGGGTGGTTGGGGGGTGGACTTCAGCTCCCAGAATTCTTTGCCGTTGGCCCTGATGGAGGGCAAGGATGGGGGATGAAGTCTGCGGGCCCTGGGGCTCCCAATTCGGCCTAGGTCAGGGGTCCTCAACCTTGGCCACTTGAAAACTTGCGGACTTCAACTCCCAGAATTCCTCAGCCAGCTTTGCTGGCTGAGGAATTCTGGGAGTTGAAGTCCGCAAGTCATAAAAGGGCCAAGTTTGAAGACCCCTGGTTCAAAGCATCGATGCTATGATTTGAATTCAGAGATTTGCAGACAGCTGTCCTGTCCCTCTCAACCTTCTGTGTGTGTGTGAGAGAGAGAGAAACAGAAAAATAATAGATTTTTATAAATTATAATTAAATTTAAATTTAATTGATAAATATAAACTATATAGATATTTATAATAGATAAACGCAGAGATAGAGATAGAAACATAGATACAGACTGAGGGGGAGAGAGAAATAGGGTTAGAAATAATAATAATATAATAATAATAATAATTTTAAAAATTTTTGGAGGTCTTTGGGACTTTGGAGGTCATCTAGTTGAGCAGAACAGAGCAGAAGAGAATAACAGGAGTTGGAAGGGACCTTGGAGGTCTTCTAGTCCAACTCCCTGCTCATGCAGGAAACATTATACCATTTCAGACAAATGGCTGTCCAGTCTCTCCATAAAAACTTCCAGGGTTGGAGCATTCACCGCTTCTGGAGGCAGGTTGTTCCCCTGGTTAATTGTTCTAACTGTCAGGAAGTTTCTCCTTAGTTCTATAAATAAGAGACATAGAGATAGGCAGACAGATAGAGGCATACATTTATAGAGACATAGATTCAGGATAATGCTAATCCTGCCCACAGCGTTGCTGCCACAGAATTGTTGAAAAGTACGTTTTCTTCACGTGGGATACTAATTTTTAAATGCTTACCTTCTAACGTTTTAAAGTGAGACCAGAGCAAGTTCCTAAGCAGACATTGTCTCCAGAGCTGCATGGGCCAGAGACTGAAGATGAAGAGAACACAGTGATATGGGACCAACACAGAGAGGTAAAGCAATTATAACAGGATTTTTCTCACTGCTTCTCTAGCTGTGAGTAAATTTGTTCCAGGGGAAGTCTCTGCAGTTGTGTCAAATTCATTGCCCATCTTTTTGTGGTGGGCATTGGTCCTAACAACTGCCAAAGTAATAATCTGTAGTACATGGGCCTTGGAATTCCTTGTGGGTTCTGGGGATAGTTTTTCTGCAGACACTTTTATCCCCCCCACTTTTCTGTTCCTTTCCATGTCTGGCACCATACAGACAAGAAGTACTGATAAAGAAGAATATTTATAGTTCGGGGTTGAAATAATGTGGCAAGGTAATGATTTAGAGCAGGCATGTCAAACCCGTGATGTCGTGTGACATATTGTGCCTTTCCCCCATTACCGGCAATGGGGTGGGCGCGGTTTCATCGTGATGCATCCGGCCTGCCGTCCGGCAGTTTAACATACCTGATTTAGAAGCTAACCGGCTTTTATAATGTGAGATGAATGATGCAATGTTAGGAATGACTCAGCAGGGTCTGTGTCTCTTTAACAGCAAGCAGGGTCTGTATCCCTTTAAGAGCCTGAGTATAAAACGGAAGACCTTGCTGGAGTCTTTCTCTGTCGTCCGTTTCCTGCTGTAAGTGCTTTGTGTTGGAGTTTGCTGTATTGCCACGTGTATGTATTTTGCTCCTAGTGTGTATTTTTACATGGTGTAATATAAACCAAGGGACGCGGTGGCTCAGTGGGTTAGGACGCTGAGCTTGTCGATCGGAACGTCGGCAGTTTGGCGGGTCGAATCCCGAGTGCCGTGTAGCAGAGTGAGCGCCTGTTACTCGTCCCAGCTTCTGCCAACCTAGCAGTTCGAAAGCACGTAAAAATGCAAGTAGAAAAATAGGGACTACTCTGGTGGGAAGGTAACAGCGTTCCATGCGCCTTTGGCGTCTAGTTATGCCGGCCACATGACCACGGAGACGTCCTCGGACAAGCGCTGGCTCTTCGGCTTTGAAACGGAGATGAGCACCGGCCCCTAGAGTCGGAAACGACTAGCATGCATGTGCGGGGGAACCTTTACCTTTAATATAAACCACCATTTAATACAAACCATTGTTTACTGTATTTACTCCTGGGTTACCTCAGGGCAGTAAGACTGCGCGCTCTGACATAAGCAGTCCTTGGTGCTCTGAGCTTTTTTTTTTGCAGACGTTTCATAACCCAAGTCGGCAACGTCATCAGTTCAAACCCCGCTCCCTTCTAGCACTGAGGATGTTAGTTAGCTTGGATGATGAAATGTCTGCAGGAACATCATCCCAAACGTGTTTTTTTCAAAAGGCAACTGAACTACTTTGGTTCTTCCTTTGTTTTTTCCTTTCAGCAATCCCAAAAAGATTATCGGCAATCGCAAAAAGATTACACACCCATTTGCGTTTTGATTCAGGTAACCCTGAATCAGATATAATTCCCAAAGGGCCTCCGTGATTCTCGGAGAGAGTACTAATTTATTTATTATTTTTTTAATTCCATTTATATCCCGAAGACTCAGGGCGGCTTACAAGCTTAGCAGTAGCCTTCATTCTATGTATATGCCTGCTTATTAGGGCTTTCATACACCCCCCCAAGCGGCATTATTACAAAGTCAGCTTATTGCCCCCAACAATCTGGGTCCTCATTTTACCTACATCGGAAGGATGGAAGGCTGAGTCAACCTTGAGCCTGGTGGGACTCGAACCTGCACTAATTGCAGGCAGCTGCTGTTACTTAAGGAGGCATTAGCCCACTGCTCCACCAAGGCTCTAATGACCAGATGACTGCAAATAATACAGGTCTTCAGTCAGAACTGAAGGAGCTTCTTGGATGAGAAGTGAAATGTTTTCAAAAGAAAGAAAAAGTCCAGTTAACTTTTCAAAAGCACTTTTGGGATAACCATGACCTGGATCATTGAACAATCTCCATAGATAATCTGTATGAAAACAAACAAGCTTAGAGAGCACCGAGGTCCCATTCTGGAGAAAAGCTTCCAACAGGATTCTGTGCTAAACAGAATTAAGGTCCACCCTGAATCCTTGCTGCTTCCTTGCTTGCTTGAATGGATTTTTAGAGGATACACTTGTCGTTGATAGGAGAGAAGGGCGTGGTCTGATTTAAAATGGTATAAGGTTTCCTGCCTGAGCAGGGGGTTGGACTAGATGACCTCCAAGGTCCCTTCCAACTTTATTATTATTATTATTATTATTATTATTATTATTATTATTATTATTATTAAAATGGCTTGACAGAAAAAGGTGTGGAATTTCTCATGCCAGGCCAGGCAGCTGGGCGGCATCTAGCCAGGCGAGACTGCCAAGACCAGCGGTAAGAACGATAAGGTAGGCAGATAATGTGGACAGCCCAGTCACCATGAAGACTCGCAGATAATCCTGGCTTAGGAAACTGAATTGACAAAAGAAGGGACGAGCATCAGTTAAGGAAAGAACTCTGCCTTACCTTTTCCCCACTGTCTTTTTCTCTAAAGGGAACTGAATTTTCCCTTCTTTTTTTGTAGAAGGTTTTGGATGGCTCACCCCGTGGCTGGATGGCTCCCTTTTAATCTTTGCACAGGTGAGTCGCAAGGAAACGAGGAAAGCTTTGCTCTGGAACAATCTCCTGTGTGATTATAACATTCAGGGGTCAATTTTGATGTTTGACCCAATGGAATTGGGTGTGTCTAGTCCAGGGGTAGGCAACCTCGGCTCTTTTATGACTCACGGACTTCAACACCCAGAATTCCTGAGCCAGCATGGCTGGCTCAGGAATTCTGGGAGTTGAAGTCCGTGAGTCATAAAAGAGCCGAGGTTGCCTACCCCTGGTCTAGTCTTAATGAAGAGAAGGACGAAGGGTGACATGATAGCAGCCTTCCAATATCTCTGGGGCTGCCCCAAAGAAGAGGGAGTCAAGCTATTCTCCAAAGCACCCAAAGGCAGGACAAGAAGCAACAGATGGAAACTAGTCAAGGAGAGAAGCAACCTGGAACTATGGAGAAACTTCCTGACAGTGAGAACAATTAACCAGTGGAACAACCCGCCTCCAGAAGCGGTGAATGCTCCAACACTGGATGTTTTAAAGAAGAGACTGGACAGCCATTTGTCTGAAATGGTATAGGGTTTCCTGCCTGAGCAGGGGGTTAGACTAGATGACCTCCCAGGTCCCTTCCAAATTTTTTATTCTCATCATCATCATTGTTATAATATTAATAATAAGTTGGAAGGGACCTTAGAGGTCATCTAGTCCAACCCCCTGCTGAGGCAGGAAACCCTATACCAGACATGTCAAACTGGCGACGTCATGTGACGTTGCGCGACGTCTCAGAACTTTCCCATTGCCGGCAATGGGATGGGCGCGGTTTCTCCGTGATGCTCCAGCCCACGGGCCGGCAGTTTGACACCCCTGCCCTATTCCATTTCAGGCAAATGGCTGTCCAGTCTCTTCTTAAAAACCTCCAGTGTTGGAGCATTCACTTCTGGAGGCAGGTTGTTCCACTGGTTAATTGTTCTGTCAGGAAGTTTCTTCTTAGTTGTAGGTTGCTTCTATCCTTGACTAGTTTCCATCCGTTGCTTCTTGTCCTACTTTCAGGTGCTTTGGAGAATAGCTTGACTCCCTCTTCTTTGGGGCAGCCCCTGAGACACTGGAAGGCTGCTATCCTGTCCCCCCTCGTCCTTCTCATAATTAAACTAGACATACCCAATTCCAGCCACCGTCCCTTGCATGTTTTAGCCTCCAGTCCCCTGATCATCTTTGCTGCCCTTCTCGGCACTCTTTCTAGAGTCTCAACATCTTTTTGACATCGTGGTGACCAATACTGAAT
The DNA here is from genome assembly GCA_024294585.1 of Vipera latastei. Lineage (NCBI taxonomy): Eukaryota > Metazoa > Chordata > Lepidosauria > Squamata > Viperidae > Vipera > Vipera latastei. The sequence goes on from CM044356.1 coordinate 4,001,032, forward strand.
GCAGTATTCTAGGTGTGGCCTTACCAAGGCTTTGTAAAGTGGTATTAGTACTTCATGTGATCTTGAACTTCACAGTTATTATGGACTTCACGGTTATTAGTACTTCACAGTTATTATGGAACCGTTGAAACATCTCATTCACCATAATTCAGAAATTGTTCCCGAGAATGGTTTTTCTAATGCCTGAAACAAGGGAAGCTAATATGCTGCTAGAAAATCAGAACTAGGCGACTGTAAATTCTAGTTCTAACGTGGTCAGAAAGCCGGATGGATAGTTTTGGCCAGTCCCTCTGGGTCCCAGGAAGAAGGCAGTGCTAACTAATTCTTCAACTGGTCACTGAATGAACTGTTGTAAGTTTAATGAGTCCATTTCCCACGTATTTCAGAATCCTGAAGTCTACTCTCTTGAGGTCTACTGTACTCTCTTACGCTCCAGCTTCTAGGTTAAAGTCAGCTCCGCAGCCAGGAGCTGCTCTCTTCTCTGTTGGGGGTGGTGCCTCTCCCGGTGCAGCCACGTCAAATTCGGTCCCTGCCTGCTCTGTGGCGGGAACCGGCCCTGCGACTGCCACATTAAAGCTGTAGTTCATGGGCCCCTGGTTAATGTCGTTGGACCCGGGGATAAAAATAGGCTACAGACATTTGTTATAAAGCGCCAGGCATTCTTAGGGAGCCAGTGATATATGAGCAGAATATAAAATAGAAGAATAGAATAGACACACCATAGAATAGAATAGAATAGAATAGAATAGAATAGAATAGAATAGAATAGAATAGAATAGAATAGAATAGAATAGAATAGAGAATAGAGAATAGAGAATAGAGAATAGAATAGAATAGAATAGAATAGAATAGAATAGAATAATAGAATAGAATAGAGAATAGAATAGAATAGAATAGAATACACAGATTGTAGAAGAATAGACTAGACAGATTGTAAAGTAGAACAGAATAATAGAATAAAGTAGACAGATTGTAGAATAGAATAATTAGCAATAGAATAGAATATAGAAGAATAGAATAGACAGATTGTAGAATAGAATAATAGAAGAGACAGATTGTAGAGGAGAATAGAATAATAGAATAATGAGAAGAGTTGGCAGGAACCTTGGAACATCTGGCTGATTGTGATTGATGATGATGATGATGAATTGGAAGGGACCTTGGAGGTCATCTAGTCCAACCCCCTGCTCAGGCAGAAAACCCTGTACCATTTCAGACAAATGGCTGTCCAGCCTCTTCTTAAAAACTTCCAGTGTTGGAGCATCCACCGCTTCTGGAGGCAGGTTGTTCCACTGGTTATCTAGTCCAACCTCCCCCCCCCCCAAAAAAAAAAAGCAGGAGACCCTACACCATTTCTGACAGATGTACAGTGTCTGGAGTGATACGGTTAGCAATGCCTCCCACTTCCAACCCCCCCCCCCCCCCCAAAGCCGGGCCAGAAGGATACCCCTACTCAAAAGCCACTGAGAAGTTCAGGACAGCCAGAACACTCCTGGTAGATTCTGTAACTTCATTTTTTTAAAAAAATAAAAATTATGGGTTAGACTAGCCCAAGATTAATAGCACAGGTAGTCCTCCACTTACGACAACAACTGAGCCCAAAGATGTTGCTAAGCAAAACATTTCTTAAGTGAGCTTTGCCCCATGTCGAGACTTTTCTCGCCACTTTGGTCAAGTGAATCGCTGCAGTTGTTAAATCAGTAACACGGCTGTAGAGTGAAATCTGGCTTCCCCCATTGGCTTGTCTTGTCAGAAGGCCATAAAAGGGGATCCCGGGACACTGCCGGCGTCATAAATGTGAGTCAGTTGCCAATTGTCTGAATTTTGATCAGACAATTTTGATGGAGGATGCTTCCTCGGTCCTAAGTGTGGGAAAACAATCATCAGTCACTTTTTTTCAGTGATGTAACTTTGAATGGTCACTAAATGAAATGGTTATAAATTGAGGACTGCCTGTAATTCATCTCTTTTTTTTTAAAAAAAAAAGTACTTAAACATTTTAAGATGGATTCATTTAATTTTGGAATCCCAGGAGTGACAGAAGGATGCGATGTTTCTCTCTCTCTCTCTCTCTCTCTCTCTCTCTCTCTCTCTCTCTCTCTCTCTCTCTCTCTCTCTCTCTCTGATTTTATTCATTTGTAAATGATATGCAGAGTTGTAGAAAGAAGCATTGTACATTTTTTTTTAAAAAAAAACAATTGTTATTGATTCCCTGGCAGATCTTCTCTCATCCAGAATGTTGTCGGGAACAGTTAAGTCGAACGTTCAGCCTTGGGAAGATGGGGCAAAAGGTCTCGCAACGCAGCATCCACACACCTTTATTTTGAAAAGACCCATGAAGAGAAAAAAAAGTGCTATTTTGTTCAGGAAAAGGCCCAAATAAAGGCCAAACGTGGATTGTTGCCCTGAGCCTGTTGGGAAAAGACAGTGGATCGTTTTGATTTATTTGGTAATGAAGCTGGAATATTCTCTTTTAATTGCTTCCTCTCCTGTTGAAATATATATATAAATATATATATGAAATATATATAAAATTTATTTATTTATTTATTTTATTAAACTTATATACCGCCCTTCTCCCGTAGGACTCAGGGCGGTTCACAAGGTTTTTTAAAAACAATACAGCAAATTACGAAAATTTAAAAACAATTAAAATGATCATATTAACCTTGAAATAAAAACCCCAATTAAAATACAATTGAAACCCCAGTTAATACTCTCAGTCCAGGCCAGAAAGCTCAAAGAGCCAGGTCTTTACTGAACTCCGGGATAATATATTTATCCCGGAGTTCAGTGACTGTCGTACTTTTGATATGAATCTACCTGGGATTCGAGTTTTTAAAATAGCTATAGGTGAGCAGCATTGCTACAAGCCAGGAGGCAGGAGAATCTTGCAGAACAGAAAACGATCAACTATGAGAAGCTAGCCTTTCTACACAAATGCATCCGAGACAACGTACCACTGAAATCACAATGGAAAAAAAACACTGGTGGATGCGGTGGAGGGTCAGGCGATGGTCTGACAGTTCTAACGTCGGACAATGTATGCCCTAATCAGTGACCATCATAGAGGCGTTGGGGCCTTGACGGCAGGAATCCAGAGACATCAGGAATACTGCCGGACTATGCTGGCGCACGAGCTCTCTAATATGCTCAACCTCCATATATACCATGCCACACGAAGGGCACGCCAACACAAGGCCGAGGTACTCGGACAAAAATTGGAAATTCTAAAAGGAGCTGACAGTTGTGGCAACACTAACAAGCTGGTCCACAACCTATCATCAAAAATCCTGACTTAACAGACAAACTATACTGTTGCAGCGCGACGCCGGTCTCAACCTGACGGACACGCAGTGCATCGACTTTGCCGCAGCCCTCAAGTAGGTGTTCAGCGCATTGAGGCCAGTCACGAAATCAAAAACTCCCATCAGGCAACACGTCAAAGGGCTACTCATGAATCGTAGGCAATGTCATCTCCTGTCAGCGGCGGAGAAGGAGGCCTTGGAGGAACTATGGAGAGACTGTTCCATCATTATCTTACCAGCAGACAAGGGCAGGGCAACTGTTGTAATGGACAAGCCCGAGTATAACCAAACAGCCCAGACATTTCTCGATGACACAAATGCACATCAAACTGTTGCAAAGGGCCCGATGACAACACTTAAAAAGCAACTCAATAAGACAGCAGAAAAACTTAAAAGACAAGGCAAAATTAGCGAGGACGATCTGAAGGCAATACCACCCAAAGACTCAGCCATGGCAAGGTTCTACGGATTGCCAAAAATTCACAAAGAGGGGAATCCACTGCGACCCATTGTGTGGTTTAGGGGCACACCAACCTTTGGTCTGGCCAAATGGCTAAGTGGATGGATACAACATCTGGTGGAGGGCAGTGTGACCACAGTAAGATCATCAGAGAAATTCCTAAAAAGATTAAAACCGCTAAGGATAGAGGACGACAAGATCATGATGTCATTTGATGGGACATCACTATTTACCTCCATCCCACAAGATCTGGCCATCTTGGTGATAAAGAGCCGACTACGACAGGAGGAACCACGACACCCTAACTCGCTTAATACGGAAGACATCATCCAACTGATGACCCTGTGCCTTAAGACATACTTCACATATGAACAGCTAAAGGGCACGCCAGTGCGGTCCCCTATCTCGGGAATCATTGCGGAGGCTGTCCTACAGGAACTGGAATTAAAAGTAATGTCCGACTACCGCCGCAAGTTCTGGGCCAGGTATGTCGATGACACTTTCGCCATCATTAAATGACAGGACAGCGCCAGGTTCATGGAAGAGCTAAATTCAGTCTACTCAGACATTCAATTTACAACAGAGGAAGAGGCCAACAGCACCTTGGCATTCCTAGATGTTCTGGTCCGCTGCCAAACCAACGGCACCCTCCACATGACCGTCCATCGCAAAACGACACACACAGATAGGATGCTACACTACGATAGCAACCATCTGCTGTCACAACATCAGCTGCATCCGAACGCTGTTTTAGGAGATTGGACACCCACTGCAGCACGATGAAAGCAAAAATCAAGGAACGAACGTACCTCTTGTCTCACGTGCAGGCGCAATGGCTGTCCGATGGACTTCACCCGACAGTGCAGCAGGTGTCAGAGACCCCGTAGAACACAAAATAGATTAACAACTACAGTTTGGACAACGCTCCCATACATCAACGGCGTATCAGAGGCAACAGCACGGATACTGGCACCTTACAACGTCAGTGTGGCACACAAGCTGAATCAGACGCTGTGTGCCAAAATAATGCGCCCTAAGGAACCGTTGCCCAAAGATGAAAGATCCATCGATGGTCTACAGGGTCAGAAGTAATAACTGCCACTGCAGTTACACCAGAGAAACCGCAAAGCGACTTAGGACCAGGATCCACGAGCACGAGTTGGCCGTCAGATGGTGCGAACAACACTCGCAGGTGTGGACACATGTAGCTGACAGCAATCACTGCTTTGACTTTGCAGGAGCAGAGGCCATTGCCCAGGACCCCTCGGTTGTTCAAAGGTTGTTCAAAGAAGCCGGTTGTTCAAAGAGGCCTGGCTATCAAATGAATATTCAATCAACCGACATATAGATCTATTACCAGCCTACCAGCAACAGCAACACAAAAACTCACAGCGAATAACAAAGAATACCGCCCATACACAGGAAGGAGAGGGACCTAGTTTGTCTGCCCATAGAACAGCATGAAACCACAACGGGAAAAAAGACGCCAAACACAACCCATTCAGGAATTAGGAGGGAGACGACAGACCAACGAGAAAAGGATAGCAGGAGGAATGCTACCAGATGTGACCATGCAACAACTTACGGGCCCACAGGGCGGGACAACTCACAGGACGATCTGGCAATGATGTTGAGCAGCCACACACGAAAGCGGGAGGAGGAAAAGCACCAAGACTCAAACAAGCAGATGCGATAGGATTAGGAGCAATACAACCGGCTGAGGGAGGGGCGGTTACGCGCTCATTGAGCAGAGCGTTGTAACAGCTAGCTACATAAGGAAATCTTCCAGCCACCGGCTGTTACTCTGACTACATCGGTAGAGGACCAACGAAAGCTTAGTATTAGACAATGGTTGTTTTGGTTTTTTTTATATTTATCCTGGAGTTCAGTGATTTTGTCATACTATATATAGGCAGGGCAAAAGGAGAGGAGCATTGCGCCGAAATTCAAACAGCTGTCAACAAGCGCGACGGAAGCAGCAATTGAGCAGTTGATTATAGGAGGGCGTGAGCCGGATAGACGTAACAAGCTCCTTAGCCAAACAATTGGCGTTACAGAGACTATAAAAACATTCTCAATCCTGGCTAGAACTCTTGACAGATGTCAGCAGCTGCTGACGAAAGCTAAGTTTTTAAATAAATTTTTTTAGTCTTGGTGATCTGTGTTTTAGTTTTGTGTGTGTGTGTGTGTGTGTGTGTATATATATATATATATATATATATATATATATATATATATATATATATATATATATATATATATATATATATATATATATATATAAACGCATTTGCATGCTATAGGCTTTCACCATTTATGAATAGCACGCAGTAGTTTGCTTTGTGTTCCTTGTCGTTTCCCACTGCCTTGATCTTAGATGAATTAATGGATCTATACTCTTCATTTCATTACTTACACAAGGTATCCAATACTGTCTTCAAGTTGGAGTAATCTGAATTCAGTACAAAGTTGTTTGCTCACACAGGGCCTTCTGAGGAGCAGATATCTGGTTTGCACACCTTTTGCACACCAGTTCTGCACTTCTATAATGTTACCTCTCACAGTTTGTTGGTTAGAATTCTTTCCACGTAATACCCAATATTATTTATTTATTGGATTGTTATCCTGCCTTTGTTACTCAAGGCAGTGAACATACCTAATACGCCTTCCTCCTATTTTCCCCATAACAACAACCCTGTGAGGTGGTTTGGACTGAGAGACAATGCCTAGGCTAAAGTGACACACCTGGCTTTCATGCCTAAGGCGGGACTAGAACTCAGAGTCTCCTGCTGATTGGCCCAAAGTCACCCAGCCAGCTTTCATGCCTAAGGCGGGACTAGAACTCGCCGTCTCCTGCTGATTGGCCCAAAGTCATCTATCCTTTTTTTCGACGTCACAACATTCATGACCGACTTTCATTTTTTTTCTTGACTATTACCAATAAATCTTAATTCCGAGGCTGGCGCTTTCCTCTTTGTTTCCCCTTAAATCTCAAAATCTAATTTATGAAAGCACGAAGCTTGGATGATCGTGTCCACCAGTGTATTTTGATTTTGAGGAATCACTGCAGGATCCGAGGTGTACTTTAAAAAAAAAAAAAAAAAAAAAGCTCAACAAAATTTAGTAAATAAAATAACAAAATTCCCACTCTATCTGGTCTGAATAAACTGATAACAGAAGTTATTTTAAGTCATTGGACTTCAACCAACACCCCCGGAAAGAATGTTTCTAAACAATTTTGGAGGAATTGAAACGGCTTGTTTTCACAAATTAACTATTACTGAGGCAAGGGTGGGGAAAAACATGACTATTTAGAGAACAAACCATGTAATTAAAAGTTGTCTTCCATTTTCCTTAGTGAAATAAATGGCGCTTGAAAAGGCTTAATGCTATCGTGCCCACAGGATACTTGCTGAGTGCACCTCTGCCATTTTATTTTATTTATCGATCACATTTTTAGACTGCTCATCTCCCTCCCACAAAGCTGGGCTTGGTCGTGTGTGTGTGTGTGTGTGTGTGTGTGTGTGTGTGTGTGTGTGTAAGAAAATGCAATTTAATGTTAGAGCCAAGAATTTCAGTAATGGGAGAATTGTTAGGCCAGGGGTAGGCAGCCTTGGCTCTTTTATGACTCAAGGACTTCAACTCCCAGAATTCCTGAGCCAGCCTGGCTCAGCTTGGAAACCTCTCCCTTCAGCATGGCTGGCTCAGGAATTCTGGGAGTTGAAGTCCACGCGTCACAAAAGAGCCAAGGTGGCCTACCCCTGGGTTAGGCTGTCCGTCAAAGATCAAACTGACTCATGCAGGATCCCTCGTGGTTTTCAAGACCAGTCACGCCTCATATGCTGACGGGAATCCAAAATGGCTTTTGATCAGTGCTCCTCAACCTCAGCAGCTATAAAATATGTGGACTTCATTTCCCAGAATTCCCCAGCCAGCTAAGGCAGGATGACTGGGGAATTCTGGAGTCAACAAGTCTTAAAGTTGTCAAAGTTGGACACCCTTGCCTTACAGCAGACATGTCAAACACAAGGCCCGGGGGCCGGATCTGGCCCGCGAAGTGGTTTCATGTGGCCCCCGAAGCCATCCTGGAAACAGTGAGGGAACAGCCCCCACTGCCTTGGCCCTGGCCCAGAGACCCTCCTTCTGCCAGAGACCCTCAGATCTGTCCCACTCCTGCCCAGGCCCCCATAGGCACCCTTGATGCGAACGAGGTAGAGCTGGCCACGCCCACCCAGTAGGCCATACGTACTCTAGCCACGCCCACCCAGTAGGCCACGCCCACCCAGGCCATACCCACCTGGACCCCGAGGGCAACCACAATGCTGATGTGGCCCTCAATGAAACTGAGTTTGACACCCCTGACTTACAGCAATGTAACTTAAGCCGCCTATTACAGGTAGTCCTCGACTTAACAACCATTCACTTAGTGACTGTTCAAAGTTGCAACAGCAACTTTGGTGGAGCAGTGGGCTAATGCCTCCTTAAGTAACACCAGCTGCCTGCAATTAGTGCAGGTTCGCATCCCACCAGGCTCAAGGTTGACTCAGCCTTCCATCCTTCCGAGGTAGGTCAAATGAGGACCCAGATTGTTGGGGGCAATTAAGCTGACTTTGTAATAATGCCGCTTGGGGTGTGTGTGAAATAAGCAGGCATATACATAGAATGAAGGCTACTGCTACTGCTAAGCTTGTAAGCCGCCCTGAGTCTTCGGAGAAGGGCGGGATATAAATGGAATTAAAATAAAATAATAAATAAATAAATAAATAAATAACTGGAAAAAGTGACCTACGACTGTTTTTCACACTTAAGAAAGACCATTGCAGCCTCCCCAGGGCCACATGATCGAAATTCAGACTCTTGGCAACCTGACTCGTCTTTATGACGGTTGAAGTCTTGCGTGGCTCATCTGATCTCTTTTTGAGACCTGACAAGCCAAGTCAACGGGGAAGCTAAATTCACTTAACTGGGTTATTAACTTGAGAAATGCAGCGATTCCCTTGCCAACCGGTGGTAGGGAAGGTCCTAAAACGGCAGAATTCACTTAGCAACTGACTCATTTAGCAACAAATATTTTGGGCTCAAATGTGGTTGCAAGTTGAGGACTACCTGTATTAGCTGTGCAGACAAGTCAAGCCCAATTGAGAATTTTTTAATTTTAATTTTGATTGGGTTTTTACTGTTCTCAGGGTTTTATTTAATCTTTTTTTAATTTGTTTTAACGTTTGTATTGACTCTTTTTTAAATGCCCTGTAAACCGCCCTGAGTCCTTCGGGAAAGGGCGGTATATAAATCTAAATAAATAAATAAAATAAATAAATAAATAAATTGGACTCAACCTGGACTGGGACGGGGAAGCGGAAAATAAAACACTTTGGAGGTTCTCACTTATCCAGGACATAGTTATCCCGAAGGTGCTTTTTTTCACGAGGTAACTGGACCTTCTTGTTTTCCTTTGAAGACATTTTGCTTCTCAACCAAGAAGCTTCTTCAACTCTGACTGGCAGGTGGGGAAGGGAAGGATTTATACTCCTTGCAGGCAGCTGGTCATTTGCCTTCTTTTAGAGAGTCATTGAGGCCACCTGGAGGTTTATCTGTCCTCAGGGTCACCTGAGTGGTGCAAATAGGCGCGGAGCCTTCTTGGAATTGCCGAAGGGACTGTTATAGAAAGATGACACAGATAAAACCTCCAGGTGGCCTCAGTGACTCTCAAAAGAATGCAGATGACCAGCCCTGGGGTGTCTTCACTGTGTTGTCTGCATCTCAAACTGGAGCGCAAATGGTTCCTGTAGTCGGCAATGTTTTCTGGAAATCCATTTCAGAATGGTGCGGGAGCACGAACGGATTTCCAGAAAACATTGCAGACTACAGAAACCATTTGCGCTTCAGTTTGTGGTGCACACAACACAGACTCATCCCCATCATCCTGCGCCCGTCTTCAACTATTTATTTTATTTATTTATTTTTGGGACTTATATGCCGCCCTATCTCCCAAAGGACTCAGGGCGGCTTACAACAATAAAAAACAACTACAAAAATTAAAAAATGAATTAAATAACAGCCCCAAAATAAATTAACTACAGTTAAAAATTAAAACATATTTAAAAACCCATCATCAATCCAGGTCAGCCTGATGAAAGAGAAAAGTTTTGAGGTCGCGGCGAAAGGACCGGAGATCCGGGGCCATCCGGAGCTCAAGGGGAAGCTGGTTCCACAGGGCTGGTGCTCCCACAGAGAAGGCCCTCCCCCTGGGGGTCGCCAGCTGATATTGTCTGGCCGACGGCACCCTGAGGAGGCCCTCTCTGTGTGAGCGTACTGGGCGATGGGAAGTCGTCCCCGGTAGCAGACGGTCCTGCAAATATCCCGGGCTTAAGCCATGTAGGGCTTTAAAGGTAAGTACCAGCACCTTAAACTGTGAAGGGACCCAGGGCAGAAAAACATCTTGCAGCCAAGAAGGCTCCACCCCCATTTGCACCACTCAGGTGACCCTGAGGACACAGCTAAACCTCCAGGTGGCCTCAGCGACTCTCTAGAGATGAAAGCAAACAACCAGCTGTCTGCAAGGAGTATAAATCCTTCCATTCCTCACCAGTCAGAACCTGAAGAAGCTTCTTGGATGAGAAGCGAAACGTCTTCAAAGGAAAAACAAGAAAGCCCAGTTGCCTCCTGAAAAAGCACCTTTGGGACAGACAATGGAAGGAAAAACTCAGGAAGACCGTCCTCACTTACTTTCTCCCAGTTCTGTCCTAATAAACAATCTTGCCGTCGCCTTGGTTGCTGCTTGCGAGTTATGTTTGACCAGACAAGTGAAAAGCGATGAGTTCCATTTTTCGGTGGCCGTGAGCTTCATGGAACTGTTGCGGGAGTAGGTCCCATTGGAATTCAAAGTTGTCGCAGTAGTTTTTCCTTTACCGCCAGTACTCTTGCAAAACAAGTACACTTTGGCACCATCTGGATAGAAACTTTCCGCGTGGCAAGTGACCGTCACAGTGGTGTTCAGCTGGACGGGGGAAGGCGGGCTGTACTCCAGACGGACTTTGGGAGGAGATGAGCAAAGAAAGCCAAAGAGATCAGTCAGAAGAGCTTCAGATTCACGGGTCTTGCCTTCAGGACCCCTAGAACAGAGGTCCCCAACCCCTGATCTGTGCCGCGGTATGCCAGCAATTGGTCCGCACAAACAAGCAAAGCCGCATCCACAAGATGCAGGCAGCACACAAAACCACGCAACCTCTGGTCCGTGGAAAAACCTCTCTCCACGGAACCGGTCCCTGGTGCCCCAAAGGTTTGTGGATCTCTGCCCTAGAAGATCAACTCATTCTGCTCTCCCAATTGTGGCATTGGGAAAGCAAGAAGGTTGTCTGAACGCAACCCTGGTGTGAAAAATCCAGAACTTTTGTTTTGCAGGAAGCCCCAGATCAGAACTTGACACTATGAGCAAAGAATGAAATAAGAAATCCCAACCAATTCTCGGAAAGTCTCTGTTCTCATTAGTTTATTTTGGGTGTGTTTCGACCCTGCAACCTTCATCAATATAAGTCAGTTGCCAAACGCCTGAAATTTTGATCATGTGGCCACGGAGATGCTGCAACGGTCGCAAGTGAAAATCGGTCGTAAGTCGCTTTTCCAGTGCCGTTGTAACTTCAAACAATAAACGAACTGTTATAAGTTGAGGACTACCTATGCGTAGATTATAAACCTAATGATGACAGCACAGGTAGGATAGTCTGAAAATCTACCACTCGTCATTTAGAACAGTCACTAAAGCAATGGTTGTAAGTCGGGGACTTACATATGGCAACACATTTGCAAATACTGATCACCTCAGCCTGGACACTGCAACCACTGTAAATATGTGCCAGTTGACAAACAATGAGATAAATGTCCGGGGCGAACAATCGGAGCCACGCATGAATAATCAAAAGTTACCAGTTTTATTATCCACCACCTATATCAAAGTTCCCCAACTTTTGGGGGTTGGTGAACTGGAGAGGGGGGAGGGAGGGAAAAGACAAGAAAAGATGGTTTGTTTGGGTGAACGCATACGCGAGCACATGTGTGCACACAAACGCCCATTGCTCCCACAAGTGGGGCCATGAGGGTCCCTGATGCTCATGGTGACGCTCATGTGAATGGGGCCAGAAACACCCATGATACTCACACGAGTGGGGCCACAAAACAGCCGCAATACTCACACAAGGGGGGCCTCAAATGCCCGCAACTCATGAATGGTGTCACAAATGCTTGCTATGCTTGTGGGAATGGACCGTGAATGTCTGCAACGTTCGCGTGAATAGGGCTGCATGCACACGTGTGCTCCGGCCAGCCACTTTACGTGGTCTGTGAGCCAATAGGCTGCTACTGCTAGTGGGCCATGGGCCACAGTTCAGGGACCCCTCACTATATTACAAGAATCTTCCAAGACTGCTTGTCTTCCCCTGGGAATGAATCGATAAGGCTTCATAGATCCTGGGCTTCATTCAAACGTACGCTGCTTGCAACTGTGTAAGGATGCCAAGCTAGTTCCCAGCTTAACCCCTCCTCCCATCCTGGCAGTTTCCCAATCTATTCACTGCCACATGTCTCAGTTGATTAGAGTGGATGTCCTTTCCGAATGGCACCTACCTATCACAGAGACCTGCACCTGTTCCTTTACAGTAGATTCTCTCCTTTGGTGACCTTTCTTGACCACTGAGCAGTAGTAGATCCCATTATCATCAAGGCCAATGCTGCTCAGGCTGATGCTGAAGTCAGTTCTCGATCCTGGAATGAGCCTCACCCCACGAGAAAAATTGTAATGCTCCCTGTAGATTAATTTCTGGCTGTTGCCCAAGTATTTGTCCCATTTTGCGCTTGCTGGCAGGTCCAGCTGAGTGAGGGTGCAGTTGAGAACGAGGGTCTTACCGGCTGTGATCTGCGTGAAGGTGGGTGTCTGAGGTTCCGTGCTCAGACCAAGCCCTCCAACAGCTGAAATGGAAAATAGCTTCTGTTTATTCTGGAGATCCAAAATGGCCATAGTTGGAGTCAGGCAATGCACGGCAGGGTTATTTGAACCCTACTTCTTGGCCTGCTTCCATGTTCCTTTAAACCTAGACCTTCTCTTCTGCACACCCAGCCCAAGTAGGACATCTGTGGTGGTGCGTAAGAGCCAGGCTGATGCAGTGGCTAGAAGGGAGTACTGCAGGCTAACACACTGCCCACTGCCAGGAGTTTGATTCTGACCAGCTCAAAGTTGACTCAGCCTTCCATCCTTCTGAGGGAGGTAAAATGAGGACCCAGATTGTTGGAGGGACAATATGCTGACTCTGTAAACCGCTTAGAGAGAGCTGCAAAGCACTGTGAAGCGGTATATAAGTCTAAAGGCTATTGCAATATTTTTCCTTCCTTCCTTCCTTCCTTCCTTCCTTCCTTCCTTCCTTCCTTCCTTCCTTCCTTCCTTCCTTCCTTCCTTCCTTCCTTCCTTCCTTCCTTCCTTCCTTCCTTCCTTCCTTCCTTCCTTCCTTCCTCCCTCCCTCCCTCCCTCCCTCCCTCCCTCCCTCCCTCCCTCCCTCCCTCCTTTTTCCTTTTCCTCTCTTTTTCCTTCCTCTGAGCCCTGGTGGCGCAGTGCTTAGAATGCAGAACTGCAGGCTAATTCTTTTGACTGCCATCAGTTCGATCCTGACTGGCTCATGGTTGACTCAGCCTTCCATCCTTCTGAGGTCGGTAAAAGGAGGACCCAGATTGTTGGAGGGGCAATATGCTGACTCTGTAAACCACTTAGAGAGGGCTGTAAAAGCAGTTTGAAGCGGTAGATAAGTCTAAGGGTTAGTGCCATCCTGACATAGCGATTATTCCTGGAATGGAATTGTTTACGCTGTGTTAATATTCTGCATCTAACAACATGTGAAGTGATAGCGTGGCTTTAAACCACACCGGTGAGACCACACTTGGAATACTGCATCCAGTTTTGGTCGCCACGATGTAAAAAAAGATGTTGAGACTCTATAAAGAGTGCAGAGAAGAACAGCAAAGATGATCAGGGCTCTGGAGGCTAAAACGAAGAACAAAACAGGAACTGGGTTTGTCTAGTGTAACAAAGAGAAGGACTAAGGGTGACACGACGGCTGTCTATATATAGAAGGACTAGGGGTGACATGATAGCAGTCTTCCAATATCTCAGGGGCTGCCACAAAGAAGAGGGAGTCAAGCTATTCTCCAAAGCGCCTGAAGGCAGGACGAGAAGCAACGGATGGAAACTCATCAAGGAGAGAAGCAACCTGGAACTAAGGAGAAACTTCCTGACAGTTAGAACAATTAACCAGTGGAACTACCTGCCTCCAGAAGCTGTGGGTGCTCCATCACTGGAGGCTTTTAAGAAGAGACTGGACAGCCATTTGTCTGAAATGGAATAGGGTTTCCTGCCTGAGCAGGGGGTTGGACTAGATGACCTCCAAAGTCCCTTCCAACTTTGTAATTCTGTTATTCTATTCTGAGGGCAGGACAAGAAGCAAAGGGGTTAAAGGGCGATCCAACCTAGAACTAAGGAGAAATTTCCTGACGGTGAGAACAACTAACCAGTGGAACGTCTTGCCTCCAGATGTGGTGGATGCCCCATGGCTGGATGTTTTCCAAACTAGACTGGACAACCACTTGACTGGGATGGGATGGTGTTGGAACAAGAGAGGAAAATGCTCCTTGAAAACCAAGACAGCCAAGGTGGAGGTTGGCTCAACTCCTGAATTGGAGACGAGATGAAGGCAATCACCAAGGGAGATGGTGAAGAAGAAGATCATGCGAGGACATGTCCTGCGGGGGTGGGGTGGGGAGTTATAAGCGTGGGCAGCCTTTCAACAACCTCTGAAGAACCTTTAAACCACAGTCTACTAATCTCCCTGGCTTCCCGCTGGAAATCGGAGCAATAATACTAACCTGTTTTCTGAAATGAACACATCCTGAGGTTTTGCAGAAGTAGGAAGAACGGAAGCTGAAACGGGCCCGGGATTGTCGAAGAGGAGCTCAAGGAAGCCATGCCGATACCAGCAGGAGAACCATCTGGAGCTGCTTCGTCTCTTGCTCCACCCAAAACATTTCCTTGTCAAGACGGAGCAAAAGGGGAACCCGCGTTTCCTGCTGCTAATTTTGAACCTCGTTTGCAGTGGTTACTCTGTAAGGGAGTGACTGAGGAGAGTTTCCGGAATTCTAAATTTATTAATATCCCAAAGCAAAAGTCGGAGACGATGCAAGAAGACCCTAGAATAAACCAGGATGGAGACTTCAGCGGTGATTTCTGTTCTGTTTCACTAGTTGGGTAGTGAAATGTCTGCACGAAACCTCGGAGCTCCCTAAGGTCCCCACGGTTATCCTCCTCCTCCTCCTCCTCTCGCAATCCCGCCCCTTTCTAGTACTGATGATGTCACCTAGTTGGGTCATGAAAAGTCGGCAAGAAAGCCACCAAGCTCAGAGAGTACCAAGGAACCCATGGTCCTCCTCTTCCTCCTCCCTCCTCTTCTTCCTCCTCCCTCCTCCTCATTCCCTTGTAGCGCTGCTGATGTTATCTAGTTTATTTATTGATTTATTGATGGGATTTATATCCCGCCCTATCTCCCGAAGGACTCAGGGCGGCTAACAACAAAACATATAATAAGTACAGAAATCAAGATAAAAATAAAACTGAAATCATCTGTGCAATAAATTAAAATTAAAGATTAAAAAATAAATTAAAAATTCTAAATATAATTAATTAAAATGCCTGTCAGTCCAGGTCAGCCTGGTGGAACAGGAGTGTTTTGAGGCCGCGGCGAAAGGATTGGAGGTTTTGGGCCATCCGAAGCTCAGGGGGGAACTGGTTCCACAGGGCTGGCGCTCCCACAGAGAAGGCCCTCCCCCTGGGGGTCGCCAGCCGACATTGACTAGCTGACGGTACCCTGAGGAGGCCTTCTCTGTGTGAGCGTACTGGGCGATGGGAATTCGTTCCCGGCAGCAGATGGTCCTGCAAGTATCCCGGGCCTAAGCCATGTAGGACTTTAAAGGTAAGAACCAGCACCTTAAATCTCACCCGGAGGGCAACCGGTAGCCAATGCAGCTCACGTAGGAGGGGTGTAATATGGGAGTATCGGGGTGCTCCCATCACAACCCGTGCAGCTGCATTCTGCACCAGCTGAAGCCTCCGGGTGGTCTTCAAGGGCAGCCCCATGTAGAGAGCATTACAGTAATCCATACGGGAGGTAACGAGTGCGTGGGTGACTGTACGTAGGGCATCTCGGTCCAAAAAGGGGCGCAATTGGTATATAAGACGAATCTGTGCAAATGCCCCCCTAGCCACGACTCCAATATGATCTTCAAAACTGAGTCGTGAATCTAGGAGGACGCCCAGATTGCGTGCTCTATCAATGGGAGGCAACATCTCTCCTCCTATAGTCAGAGATGGAACCTCTTGGACTAAACGAGATGATGGTATGTAGAGCCACTCAGTCTTGGCCGGGTTGAGTCGAAGCCTGTTTTCTCCCATCCAAATCTGTACCGCTTAACCAACCAAAGCAAAGAGCAAACTCGATCATTCCTCATATAATAACAATAAAAAAACACAATTAACCAGTGGAATGACCTGCCTCCAGAAGCGGTGAATGCTCCAACACTGGAAGTTTTTAAGGAGAGACTGGACAGCCATTTGTCTGAAATGGTATAGGGTTTCCTGCCTGAGCAGGGGGGTGGACTAGATGACCTCCAAGGTCCCTTCCAACTGTGCTATTCTATTCTATTCTATTCTATTCTATTCTATTCTATTCTATTCTATTCTATTCTATTCTATATTGTATTTCTATTCCATTCCATTCCTTTCTGTTCCATTCCATTCCATTCCATTCCATTCTATATTTTCTATTCTGTTCTGTTCTGTTCTGTTCTGTTCTGTTCCGTTCCGTTCCGTTCCGTTCCGTTCTCTTGCTTGACCTGCATAACGAACATGGTAAAAATGTAACAATGAGTCCAATTCATTTTACATATTTTTGACTCATGACCCTCAATGGAGAAGCTCCATTAGAGTCGTACCTCAAGGGCTACCTGTGTAGACACAAGCATTGATCACGGGCATTGTCTCCTCCTCCTCTTTCCAAAGCATAACTGCTCCCCCAAATTATATGATCCTTATCTTTGCTCCTTTGTACTTCTGTAAACAAACACTTTTCATTTTTATTTATTCCTTAATCATTTCAATGCACACACACACACACACACACATATATATATACATACACATATACATATACATATACATATACATATACATACATACATACATACATACATACATACATACATACATATATATATATATATATATATATATATATATATATATATATATATATATATATATATATATATATATATGTAAATTACTAACAAAGAATTAAGGGCCTAGCAAGGTAATCTAAATAGTTAACAAGTATTTGACATATATATATATATATATAGGGACGTGGTGGCTCAGTGGGTTAGGACGCTGAGCTTGTCGATCAGATGGTCGGCAGTTTGGCAGGTCGAATCCCGAGTGCCGCGTAACAGAGTGAGCGCCTGTTACTCGTCCCAGCTTCTGCCAACCTAGCAGTTTGAAAGCACGTAAAAATGCAAGTAGAAAAATAGGGACCGCTCCGGTGGGAAGGTAACAGCGTTCCGTGCGCCTTTGGCGTCTAGTCATGCCGGCCACATGACCACGGAGACGTCCTCGGACTCTTCGGCTTTGAAACGGAGATGAGCACCGGCCCCTAGAGTCGGAAACGACTAGCACGCATGTGCGGGGGAACTTTTACCTTTACCTTTACCTTTATGTAGATTTTAAGTGTCTTTGTCTTCCTAAGCTTCTAGCTGGGGACCTCCAACCTTCCTGAATGGATTATCACATCTGCATTTCTACAGAGCTGTTACATCTGTTTGGGGGAGGGAGACCTGGGGCTATTAAGAAAAACTGGGCATGCTTTTCTGCCTCTTTAAGATCCTTTGAGGAAACATATTTTTCTGCCCTTTTAATATTTCCTTCTCTGGAGAGGGCTGACTTCCCACACTACTTAGGTGCTGAATTTTGTGTTTGCTGCTTTAAAGGACATTCTTTTTGCCTGGTCTCGCTTTTGTTTTGTTTTTTGAAATTGCATCATTTTGGAGGCTCCGTGATTGCACAATGGCAAGGAGGTGAAAATCATGAAGCTGAGCCAGAAAAAGAAATCCGCAAAACTCCTTTTTAGATTTTTGAAGTTTAAGGATTTGCATATTTTTTGAAGGCCTTTCTTCTGCTCCATTCTCTGCAGTTTTCATATAAAACCCTAATAAGTGTTGATTTCATGAAGTTTGTTGTGTGTGGGGGGGAGGGGTAATTGTTCCATTTTAGCTGAAGCTGATTGGCCAGGAATAAACACCAGAGTTAAAGATTCCTGACTGTGTTGAGATATTTTGCTGTTTGACCAAAAAAGGGAACAGGAATATTGCTCCTGTTGTTGTTAGCTGCGAAGTTGTGTCCGACCCATCGCGACCCCATGGACAACGTTCCTCCAGGCCTTCCTGTCCTCTACCATCTTCTGGAGTCCATTTAAGCTCACGCCTCCTGCTTCAGGGACTCCATCCAGCCACCTCATTCTCTGTCGTCCCCTTCTTCTATTGCCCTCAATCTTTCCCAGCATGAGGCTCTTCTCCAGGGAGTCCTTCCTTCTCCTTAGGTGGCCAAAGTATTTGAGTTTCAACTTCAGGATCTGACCTTCTAAAGAGCAGTCAGGGTTGATCTCCTGTAGGACTGACCGGTTTGATCGCCTTGCAGTCCAAGGGACTCGCAGGAGTCTTCTCCAGCACCAGAGTTCAAAGGCCTCAATTCTTTGGCGCTCAGCCTTTCTTACGGTCCAACTTTCACTGCCATACATTGCAACTGGGAAGACCATAGCCTTGACTATACGCACTTTTGTTGACAGGGTGACGTCTCTGCTTTTTAGTGTGCTGTCTAGATTTGCCATGGCTTTCCTCCCAAGGAGCAAGCGTCTTTTAATTTCTTGGCTACAGTCCCCATCTGCAGTGATCTTGGAGCCCAGGAAAATAAAATCTGTCTCTACCTCCATTTCTTCCCCATCTATTTGCCAGGAATTGAGAGGGCCGGATGCCATGATCTTAGTTTTCTTAATGTTAAGTTTCAACCCAAGTTTTGCACTCTCCTTCTTCACTCGCAACAAGAGGCTCTTTAGTTCCTCTTCACTTTCTGCCATTAGAGTGGTATCATCTGCATATCTTGGGTAATATTGCTCCTAAAAACTATCAATTTAATAGGATAAATCTGTACAGAATAAACCTGTAGTGGTGCTGTTTGACCAAAGGAGGGAGCCAAAGACTTAAACATTGCCTGTAAGCTACTAATTTAATAGAATAAACCTCACAATACATAGTTTTATGACAGTTGGTAAATTATCACACATGGTTGCTAAAAGAAAACAAGAAGTATTCAAGTAATTCAGGCAACGGAAGCAAAGATTGAAGTAAAAGTTGATAGGTGATTCATCAGCTTAATAATAATAAAGTTGGAAGGGACCTTGGAGGTCATCTAGTTCAACCCCCTGCTCAGGGAGAACCTATACCATTCCAGACAAATGGCTTTCCAGTCTCTTCTTAAAAACTTCCAATGTTGGAGCATTCACAGCTTCTGGAGGCAGGTGGTTCCACTGGTTAATTGTTCTCATTGTCAGGAAATTTCTCCTTAGTTCCAGGTTGCTTCTCTCTTTGGTTAGTTTCCATCTGCTGCTTCTTGTCCTGCCTTCAGGGGCTTTGGAGAACAGATTGACTCCCTCTTCTTTGTGGCAGCCCCTCAAATATTGGAAGACTGCTATCATGTCCCCCCTCGTCCTTCTCTTCATTAAACTACACATCCCCAATTCCAGCAACCGTTCCCTATATGTTTTAGCCTCCAGTCCCCTGATCCTCTTTGTTGCTCTTCTCTGCCCTCTTTCCAGAGTCTCGACATCTTTTTTACATCGTGGTGACCAAAACTGGATGCAGGATTCCAACTGTGGCCCTACCAAGGCATTGTAAAGGGGTATTAACACTTCACGTGATTTTTTTTTTTATTAAAGAGTTTTACAAAAACAAAATTTTACAATATATCCCCAAATCCCTCCCACCCCAAACCCGCCCACTTCCCCCCCCCCACTTCCCAGAGCTAAATACAGGATTATAGTTACAATAATCATATTCTAAATAAAAATTATGCATAAGATACAATTAACCAAATTCATAGTGTGCTTTAACTCCCCTTTAACATAACTACAAACAACGTACCAATAACAATATCCCACTAAAATCTACTCATAAGCTAAATGGAACTTTTTAGTCCCATATTTGTTCTGAATATAATTTATCCATCTCCTCCAAACTGAAATATATCTTTCCTGTGAATGATCTTTCAAATAAGCAGAAATCTTAGACATTTCTGCAAGATTCGAAACTTTAAACACCCATTCTTCTATAATAGGCAAACTATCCTTCTTCCAATATTGTACCACCAGTAACCGTGCTGCTGTTATCATGTTCAACATCAAGTTAGTTTCTTTAACATCACAATCTATAACAATACCCAATAAAAACAATTGCGGAGAAAACTTTATCTTTCTCTTAAAAATCTTTTGAATGTTCCACCAAATTTTGATCCAAAAAGCTTTTATATTTCTACAAGTCCACCACATGTGAAAATAGGTAGCTTCTAAACTACCACACGTCTAACATTTAGACTGTAAATTAGGATACATGTTGGACAACTTCTTGGGATCCAGATGCCATCTATAAAACATTTTATAAAAATTTTCTCTTAAATTTTGAGCCTGAGTAAATTTAACATTTCTGACCCAAATTATCTCCCAGGTGTCCAACGAAATTGGTTCCTGAATATTTTGTGCCCACTTTATCATACAGTCTTTAACCAGTTCCGTTTCCGAATCCAATTCAATTAAAGCATTATATATCCTCTTTATATGTGCACAATTTAAATCTCTAATATGTTTTACTAAATTTTGATCTGTAATTGTGATGCCAACCTTTTGATCTGACTTCCACCTAGCTTTCAATTGGGTATATTGAAACCAAGAGTAACTTATGTTTTCTTGTCTTAACTCCTCTAATGATTTAAGTTGCCAATCATTCCCTTGCAATCTAAGTAGTTCCTTATAAGAAACCATATCCATACTCACTCCCATAGATACGCCCTCTATCGCGTGTCCAGGAATTCCCCAAATCGGTATTTTATAATTTAACTTATAATAATATTTTTTCCAGACACGCAATAAAGCACTTCTAAGAATATGGGATTTAAAAGCCCTGTCCACCTTCTTATCGTAGAGCAAGTACGCATGCCATCCGTATACCAAATCCCATCCCTCAAGATGAAGTATTCTCTTGTTAGTTAAATTAAGCCAATCACTAATCCACGTCAAGGCAACCGCATCATAATACAATTTCAAATTCGGCGCCTTGAGTCCCCCTTTTTCCCTGGCATCTTGTAAAATCTTAAATTTAACTCTTGGTTTTTTCCCCGCCCAAATAAATTTGTTAATACCCTTCTGCCATTGATCAAGGTTGGCATCCTTTTTCAATATAGGTATCATTTGAAACAAAAAGAGAAACTTTGGTAGAACATTCATTTTAACAACTGCAATTCTTCCCAGCAATGATAATTGTAATTTTTTCCAATTATTTAAGTCCCTTTGTACCTTCAACCATAGTGTTTCATAATTATTCTTATACAATTTTACATTTGAGGCTGCAATATATACTCCTAAATATTTAACCTTCACTATTTCAAAACCTGTTAATTTAGATAACATATCCCTTTCACTCGTAGATAAGTTCTTAGATAATATCTTAGTCTTATTACTATTCACCTTAAACCCAGAAGCCTTACCATACTGAGTTATAATTTCCATCAAATCTATAACCGACTGTAACGGTTGGGATACTGTCACAACCAAGTCATCAGCAAAAGCTCTCAATCTGTAATCATTCTGTTTTATTTTAATTCCCTTTATCATAGAGGACTCTCGAATTTTGATTAATAAAATCTCTAATGTTAAAACAAACAATAATGGTGATAGGGGGCATCCCTGTCTTGTACCTTTTTCAATTTTAAAGGTCTCTGTTAATCCCCCATTAACTATAATTTGTGCAGTTTGTTGTTGATATATAACTTTAATAGCGTGTAGAAAACCTTCTCCAAAATTCATCTCCTCAACAACTCTTAATAAAAATTGCCAATTCAATTGGTCAAAGGCTTTCTCTGCATCCAAAAATATCAATGCTGCGGGGACTTGGTTGTTCTTATCCAAGTATTCAAGCAAGTTTACAATTTGTCTTACGTTATATTTCATATACCTCTGAGATATAAATCCCGATTGGTCACTATGAATCATTTGTTTCAAAACTTGCATTAATCTATTAGCCAATACTTTAGCAAAAATCTTGTAATCTGTATTTAAAAGCGATATGGGTCTATAATTTTTAGGTTGAGTAAGGTCTTGATCCTCCTTCGGAATCAACGATACAAAAGCTGTCCTCCATGATGGAGGAACTGCACCTCCAGTCTGAATTTCATTAAACAAAATCTTTAAGGGTTCAATCATTTCAGGCAACAACTTTTTATAGTAAATTGCTGTTAATCCATCTGTTCCCGGAGCCTTGCCCAATTTCAACTGTTTAATAACTAAAGAAATTTCTTCTGATGTAATTGGGCAGTTCATCTCAAGTTGTTGTTCTTTTGAAAGTCTTGGAAAATGAGCTCCCTGTAAATACTTGTCTATATCTAAAGCTTGTATATTTTCTTTAGAATATAATTTCGAGTAAAAATCTAAAAAACTCCTCTTAATCAAATTTTGTTGGTAGACTTCTTTTCCTTTATATTCTATTTTCTGTTTTTTCCTTAATTGATAAGCCAACCATCTACCAGGCTTATTGGCGTTACAAAAAGTATTGTGTTTGGCATAGCGCAAATTAGTTGCTACTTGATCAGCCAGTAGCATATTAAATTGTTCTTTTAATAAATGTATTGAGATCCTTAAATTATTATCCAATGGATTCAAATTATTATCCAATGGATTCACGTGATCTTGATGTGATATTAGTGGAGAAGTCAAACAGATAAATGATAAGAGCGAATTTTTGGAGCATAAAATAGAGAAGAAAGACATTCACCATGAAGCTGAGTTGGACAATAGAGCCTTATTGGAATTACAGGACTAAGAACTTCAGCTATGGATTCTGAACTGTCCCTGAGTTGATAGAAGATATGTAATCTAAGAATGATTAAATCTTGGGCTCAACTAGTAGACTGGGAAGCAGGAAAAAAATTGAATTTGAAATACATAAGATTTACAGAATCAACACCATTTTGCCAGGCATTCTCATCGAGAAGCTGACTGACTTGAAATTCTCCCCCCTCCATCTGCGATTGGATTCAAGACTTTCTCAGGGACCGGTTACAAACAGTGAGGGTCGGGTCTGCTTTGTCCACCCCCCTGAAGCTTTGCACCGGCTCGCCACAGGGCTGTGTGCTTAGCCCCTATCTGTACTCTTTGTGCACATATGACTGTGTATCATCTGACCCATCTACTGTGATAATTAAGTTTGCAGATGATACGACCGCGGTGGGTCTTATTAGAGGTGGGGATGAGACAGCATACAAGGCGGAGGTACAAAAACTATCCATATGGTATTGTAACAACAACTTGCACCTGAACATCGGCAAGACGAAAGAGATGGTGCTCGACTTCCGGAGGAAAAAGGAGGAACCTGCCCCACTTTACATCGGGGAGGACTGTGTGGAGAGAGTTTCCTCCTTTAAATTTCTAGGAGTCTACCTCTGTGAAGATCTGACCTGGAAAGTTAATACAACCCAGGTGGCCAGAGACTCCACTTTCTCAGGGTCTTGCAGAAGAACAGGGTAGAACAACAGCTAATGACCCTCTTTTACCGGTCTACTATAGAGAGCGTCCTCTCACACTGTATTGTGGTTTGGTATGCTGGTCTGACAGCCGCAGATAGGAAGGCATCACAGAAGGTGGTGAGCACAGCACAAGACATTGTGGGCTGTCCCCTGACACCACTGGATGACCTCGCCAGGGCTCGCTGCCTTGGAAGAGTGAGGAAAATCCTCAGGGACGACTCACACCCTGGTCGGTACCTCTTTACTCTCCTACCGTCACCATAAGTTCTGCTGCCTCCTCAGGAGTAATAAAAACCATCTCTAAATCAGCCGTATTCAGTGGCTGGTCTTCCTCCGTCATCCTAAAAGTTAGAAGCTTCAGACCAGCTCATTTGTCCCCTCACCCCTTCATTTCCAGACCGGAGAGCTAAGGTGATCATCTTCAGAGCTGTGCTGAGGAATCTGTGGAACATCTGATAGGCAAAGTCACTCAGATCCCTCCCCAGCTAGATCCCATGCGTGGAGCTGATCCATTAGGGAGGCTTGAGGCACCCAGTTATCTTGGGAACTGTTTGATCCTGTCGGACCTGATGGTGGACAGGGCCCTTGATGCTGTCAGTGCCACCAGCTGCCAATTAGATCCCTGTCCCTCATGTTTAAAACTAAACCAGCTTCACGTGTCGTCTGAACGCCACTTATGGGCATAGGAAGTCCAGCCGCCTGCTGGATCTGGTGTTTGTAAAAATGGGGTGTCTGAATGTGCCACATAGCTCTCTCCAACAGTGGATGTGTCCAGATAACCCAGGATCCTCTCACATTACACAGCGTGTCCCCTGTTGAAAGACTGGGCCCGTTTCTAACTCTAGTTGGTCTAGATATAGGCTCAGAGGACCCATGTGGCCTTAGGAAGATCACAGAGTGCCTGGCAGAAGAAGGAGAAGGTCTGGATCCCACAGGTCCCATACAGTGGTTGATTGGTTGATTCTCACAACTTGATGGCCCAACCAATGCTGGACCATGTAATGGGATGGCTGTTGTTGGCCCTCGAAAAGGTAACGATATGAAACAGGAAGTCCCAGCCAAAACAAAGTTGGTAGGGAAAATAATAAACTATCTCTTGGTTTTCATGTTGTCTTGGGCATATGCAGTGGTATTTGAATGAATGAACCTTTTATTGTCAAAGTACAACCATGTATACACTGAGATTGGCTGAGCCTCCCTTCGCGCCCCCCCCAACTTACGGTGACACAAACCCTCCATCTTATTACACCATGTGAACTAATTGCACAACACACCAGCCTCGCAAGCTGATTAGATCAACCGCTTTGCATTTTGTGCAAAGACCTCTTTACTGATGTCTTTAATGATTGCCGATAGGAAGTTGGGCAATTTGCCCCAAGATGAGTACAGCCAGCCCAGAAATTATTGAATAGGATAGAATAAGAGAGTTGGAAGGGCCCTTGTACATCATCTAGTCCAGGGGTAGGCAACCTTGGCCCCTTCATGACTCGTGAACTTCAACTCCCAGAATTCCTGAGCCAGCCATGCTGAGGGGAAAGGGAGAGGTTTCCAAGCTGAGCCATGCTGGCTCAGGAATTCTGGGAGTTGAAGTCCACCAGTCATGAAGGGGCCATAGTTCCCCCATGCTGGCTCAGGAATCCTGGGAGTTGAAGTCTACGAGTCATGAGGGGGCCATAGTTCCCCCATGCTGGCTCAGGAATTCTGGGAGTTGAAGTCCATGAGTCATGAGGGGGCCATAGTTTCCCCATGCTGTCTCAGGAATTCTGGGAGTTGAAGTCCACGAGTCATGAGGGGGCCATAGTTCCCCCATGCTGGCTCAGGAATTCTGGGAGTTGAAGTACACGAGTCATGAGGGGGCCATAGTTTCCCCATGCTGGCTCAGGAATTCTGGGAGTTGAAGTCCACGAGTCATGAGGGGTCAAAGTTCCCCCATGCTGTCTCAGGAATTCTGGGAGCTGAAGTCCACAAGTCATGAGGGGGCCATAATTCCTCCATGCTGGCTCAGTAATTCTGGAAGTTGAAGTCCACGAGTCATGAGGGGGCATAATTCCTCCATGCTGGCTCAGGAATTCTGGGAGTTGAAGTCCACGAGTCATGAGGGGGCCAAAGTTCCCTCATTCTGGCTCAGTAATTCTGGAAGTTGAAGTCCACGAGTCATGAGGGGGCCATAATTCCTCCATGCTGGCTCAGGAATTCTGGGAGTTGAAGTCCACGAGTCATGAGGGGGCCATAGTTCCCCCATGCTGGCTCAGGAATTCTGGGAGTTGAAGTCCACGAGTCATGAGGGGGCCAAAGTTCCCCCATGCTGTCTCAGGAATTCTGGGAGTTGAAGTCCACGAGTCATGAGGGGGCCATAATTCCTCCATGCTGGCTCAGGAATTCTGAGAGTTGAAGTCCACGAGTCATGAGGGGGCCATAGTTCCCCCATGCTGGCTCAGGAATTCTGAGAGTTGAAGTCCACGAGTCATGAGGGAGCCATAGTTTCCCCATGCTGGCTCAGGAATTCTGGGAGTTGAAGTACACGAGTCATGAGGGGGCCATAGTTTCCCCATGATGGCTCAGGAATTCTGGGAGTTGAAGTCCACGAGTCATGAGGGGTCAAAGTTCCCCCATGCTGTCTCAGGAATTCTGGGAGTTGAAGTCCACGAGTCATGAGGGGGCCATAATTCCTCCATGCTGGCTCAGTAATTCTGGAAGTTGAAGTCCACGAGTCATGAGGGGGCCATAATTCCTCCATGCTGGCTCAGGAATTCTGGGAGTTGAAGTCCACGAGTCATGAGGGGGCCAAAGTTCCCCCATGCTGTCTCAGGAATTCTGGGAGTTGAAGTCCACGAGTCATGAGGGGGCCATAGTTCCCCCATGCTGGCTCAGTAATTCTGGAAGTTGAAGTCCACGAGTCATGAGGGGGCCATAATTCCTCCATGCTGGCTCAGGAATTCTGGGAGTTGAAGTCCACGAGTCATGAGGGGGCCATAGTTCCCCCATGCTGGCTCAGTAATTCTGGAAGTTGAAGTCCACGAGTCATAAAAGAGCCAAGGTTGCCTACCCCTGCCCTACACCATTCCAGACAAGTCTCTTCTTGAAAGCCTCCATTGATGAAGCTCCCACAGCTTCAGAAGGCAACTTCTGTTCCATTGACTCCCAGAAATTTAAAGGAGGAAACTCTCTCCACACAGTCCTCCCCGATGTAAAGTGGGGCAGATTCCCCCTTTTTTCTCCGGAAGTCTAACACCGGAGACTTAGCTGTCTAATAAAATTATGGTATCAACGTAACTACTAGCCATCTCTATAGCAGTAACCCACTGAATTGTCAAAGGCCCAATCAAAATTTCATTTCCCCCCCCCCCTTTCACGCAGAAAGCCCAGAAGCGGTTTTGAAGTAACCCCAAAACTTCAACTGAGTCACAGTCAGGGCAAAACAAAGTAAGGTTATTTTTTGAAGATCTCTGTATTGGTTTAATAGGCTTATAATGTTACATGTTTGGAAGAGTGAAGCATTATACAAGCATTTTAATAACATTATTATTATCGATTCATTTAACCATATC
This sequence comes from Vipera latastei, assembly GCA_024294585.1. Lineage (NCBI taxonomy): Eukaryota > Metazoa > Chordata > Lepidosauria > Squamata > Viperidae > Vipera > Vipera latastei. The sequence continues at coordinate 4,028,272 of CM044356.1, forward strand.
ATTTCTCATCCTCAAAATCTGTCGGGACCAGGAGTTCCTAACTTGACTGTCTCGCTTGCCGGGATGTTCTGGAACGATGTTTTGCCCTCTTGCATCCGTGCACTTTTATTAGGAAGAGGCAAGAGACAAAAAGTAGAATGGCCACTTTGTTCAGGAAAAGCATGACGCAGAGAACAATGATGGATTGTTGATGTGAGTCTGTGGAGAAAAGAGAATGGGATTGTTTCAATTTAATCATAATCGTACCCTGGGTAAGATGGGTGGCCAATACATTTTAAAATAATAAAATTAAAATAAAAAAATATAAAAATACACCATACAATAAAATAAAAGAAATAAAAGAAAATTATAAAAGAAAATAAAATTAATAAAATAAAATAATACAACACAATAATATAAAATACAACAACAAAATAAAACAAAATAACAACTTTAAAAAATAAAAGGCAATAAAATAAAATATAAAAAATTAAAATTAAAATAATAAAAAAGTAAAATAAAATGAAAAAAATATAAAATAAAGTAAAATAAAATAAAATAATAAAAAATAAAATACACTAAGATCAAACAAAATAAAATTAAAATAATAAAACAAAAAATAAAGTAAAGTAAAAAAAATAAAAAAAAATATATAAGATAAAGTAAAAAATAAAATAAAATAAAATAATAAAATAAAATAAAATAATAAAATAAAATAAAATAATAAAATAAAATAATAAAATAAAATAATAAAATAAAATAAAATAATAAAATAAAATAAAATAAAATAATAAAATAAAATAATAAAATAAAATAAAATAATAAAATAAAATAAAATAAAATAAGAAATGGATGGAAACTGAGCAAAGAGACGCAACCTAGAACTAAGGAGAAATTTCCTGACAGTTAGAACAATTAACCAGTGGAACAATCTGCCTCCAGAAGTTGTGAATGCTCCAACACAAAGCAAAGTGAAACAATTCCGGGACAATCAGGATTAAAATATATCTTGCCAATTGGAAGCTCCACTCAATTTGGCCCAAATTCCTGGGGAAAGAGCCAGAGGTGGAAGGTCTTTCTAAAGATCTGCTCCCCACAACCACAGCCCTATGAGGTAGCAAGGGCTGAGAAATCACAAGCAAACGACCGCCAACAACTTAAAACTCAGCCATCCCCAATCAAACATCTAAAAAGCCACTTACGACAGGCACTATAAATACCACACAGAGAATTGCACACATTCTAACTAGAGAGAAGTTCCCGAGGATGGGCTGCAGCATGCATCCGAAAGCTCGGAATAAAAAAATAATCTCTGGTCCTGTTGACCCACACAGATTGGGTGCTGCCACAACATCCTGGGACACATACATTTGCCTTCCTTTGTGAGAAAGTATGGTTGGTCTTAAGTGGGCTTCCATGGGACGAGCACCTGGCTCTGCCTGGTGCCTTCCCTCTGCCACGGAGGGCCCTCTGCCATGTCGAGACTCCGTGGCCTTGTCCCTCTGTGCAACCCAGAGCTCACCTACCTCTTAGGAGGACCTCACCGAGCTGGAAGTTCTGCTGGAGAGGACCATCCAAGGAACTGTGTTGGATCTGGCAGGTCAGCTGAGACTTCCCATCTCCGTGCTCGAGTGGGATTTTCACCATGCTGTCCACTCGGTATGAGATGGTCTGTTTTCTTTCAGAATCCACAACGTTGGTCTGGGCAGCATCTATCCTTTTCCCGTCCTTCAACCAGCTGACTGTGATCTCTCGGGGAAAGAATCCCTCTGTGGAGCAATTGAAGGTGGCCTGAGATCCTGCCATGATTCTTCCCGTGGGGCCGTGAACCACAGGCTGGGATGGCTTGGCTGAGGGAGAAAGCAGAGAGAGACATCACTTGACGTTCCTCAGAGACAATGCAGGAGTCTCCAAGACTTTGTTGGTCAAAGAGACTCAGCTTCAGAACATGGGGTTTACTCCCACATGTCTCTCGGTTGACTGGGACCACCTCCCTCCATCCCCAGAAATAATATGGGGAGGGGGGATCACCTACTGATCACAAAGACCTCAGTGCCTTTCCCTGATCCCAGTTGTTCCTCTGGGGTCCCTGCGCTGAACTTCAGACAATTGTAGGGCCCAGCATCTTCAGGGAGGATGTTTTGGAAGTTTAGCGTGACGTTCGTGTTTGACCATTGGATGACCTTCACATGTGGCAAGGAAACCAATTCCATGTCTTGTAGAGTGACGACTTTCCCAATGCCCAGGCGTTTATACCATCGCACAGGTCCGGGCAGATTTGGCCCACTCAGTATACACGTTACAGTGAGGTTGTCTCCGGCTCTCACTGACACAGTTTTGGGATGCTGTGTTATCTCCACATTCTGTCCTCCAACGTCTGGAAACAAAAAGCGATGTTTTTATATCAGGTGTCCCACAGCTGCCTTTTTCAGGAGGCAACGGGACTTTCTTGTTTTTCTTTGAAGACATTTTGCTTCTCATTCCAAGTAAGCTTCCTCAGGTTCTGACTGGATGGTGGGGAAGGGAAGGATTTATACTCCTTGCAGGCAGCTGGTCATTTGCATCCTTTTAGAGGGTTGTTGAGGCCACCTGGAGGTTTACCTGTATCCTCAGGGTCACCTGAGTGGTGCAAATGGGTGTGGAGCCTTCTTGGCTGCAGGATGTTTTTTTCTGTCCTGTATCCCTTCGGAAGAAGGCTCCACACCCATTTGCACTACTCAGGTGACCTTGAGGACACAGGTAAACCTCCAAATGGCCCCAACAACTCTCTAAAACAGACATGTCAAACTTGGAACATCACGTGACGTCACGTGACATATCGGCACTGTTTTGTCATTGCCGGCAATGGGGTGGGCGCGGCTTCCATGTGACGCATCTGGCCCGCGGGCCGGCAGTTTGACATCCCTGCTCTAAAAGAAGGCAGATGACCAGCTGTCTGCAAGGAGTATAAATCCTTCCACTCAACACCATCCAGTCAGAGCTGAGGAAGCTTCTTGGACAAGAAGCGAAACGTCTTCAAAGAAAAACAAGAAATAATAATAATAATAATAATAATAATAATAATAATAATAATAATAATAATAATAATAATAATAATAATAATAATTGTTGTTAGCTGCGAAGTCGTGTCCGACCCATCGCGACCCTATGGACAACATTCCTCCAGGCCTTCCTGTCTTCTACCATCTTCTGGAGTCCATTTAAGCTCACGCCTACTGCTTCAGTGACTCCATCCAGCCACCTCATTCTCTGTCGTCCCCTTCTTCTCTTGCCCTCAATAATAATAATAATTTTATTTATATACCGCCCTTCTCCCGAAGGACTCAGGGCGGTGTAGTCCAGTTGCCTCTTGAAAAAGGCACCTTTGGGACAAACCAGGACCTGGATGACTGAGAATCTCCATAGAAACAACAACAACAACAACAACAACAACAACAACAACAACAACAACAACAATAACAATAATAATAATAATAATAATAATAATAATAATAATAATAATAATAGGATCCTGGAGTCCCAGTGGACAATCACTTAAATGTGCTGCAGCTACCAAAAAAGCCCACACAGTGCTAGGCTGCATTAACAGAGAATCAAGATCACATGAAGTGTTGATACCGCTTTATAAGGCCTCGATAACCTTACACCTGGAATACTGCATCCAGTTTTGGTCACCACGATGTAAAAAATCCCAGTCCTAACCCCAACCCTAACCCAAACCCCAATCCTAATCCCGACCCCATTTTATCCCTAACCCTATAAAAACTAATAAAATTTACATATATAAAAAAGAAATCTTCTCTAATCAAATATCTGGGGCAGGCCCCTTGCTGGGGAAATCGGGTCAGCTCACCGTTCAAAACAGTCCAGCAGGTTTGAGGCAGCCTTAATATTCATCTCGCACTGGATTTTACTCCTGTTGTAAATCTGAGAATGGAGCCTGCGTGATCTCCGTTGTCAACACTCACCCAGATTTTGCAGAAGGAGCAGCCACAGCAGCAGCAGCAGCTGAAGAGGGATTCTCCTGAAGGACCTCAAGGCAGCCATGCCGAAGAGACATCTGGGGTGACTTTGCACCTTGCCCACGAGGTCTTTCCTCCACCGCAGGAGGAGCAAAGGAAGAATTCTCATTTCCTTCCTGTAAAGTTGGACCAATTTCTCAACTTCGAGTTTCTGCCTAGGTGATGGCACCCAGTAAATGAGGTGGTTGAGGATCTGCTATCTTCTCAAGAATAATAAAAGTCATCTCTAAATCAGCAATATTCAGGGGCCGGTCCTCTTCTGTCATCCCAACAATTAGATGCTTCAGGCCAGCTCATCGTCTCCATGGAGATTCTCAGTCATCCAGATCATGGTTCTCCCAAAGATGTTTTTTCCATGAGGTAGCTGGACTTTGTTCTTCTTTGAAGACGTTTCGCTTCTTGTCCAAGTAAGCTTCTTCAGCTCTGACTGGCTGGTGGGGAATGGAAGAATTTATACTCCTTGCAGACAGCTGGTCATTTGTACTCCTTTACTGAGTCCTTGAGGTCACCTGGAGGTTTACCTGTGTCCTCAGGGTCATCTGAGTGAGCAAATGCGTGCGGTGCCTTCTCCTCCAAATGGCCTCATCGGCTCTCTAAAAGAAGGCAAATGACCGGCTGTCTGCAAGGAGTATAAATCCTCCTATTTCGCCACCATCCAGTCAGAACCTGAAGAAGCTTCTGGGATGAGAAGCGAAACGTCTTCAAAGAAAAACAAGAAAGGCCAGTTGCCTCCTGAAAAAGCATCTTTAGGTTCAGACCAGCTCATTTCTCTCCTTCTCCTGCCATTTCCCAAGTGTGAGGTGTCTAGAGGTGTGAGACAATGAAGAGAACGTAGCTTTGCATCATCATCATCATCATTTAATTTCTATACTGCCCTTCTCCCGAAGGACTCAGGGCGGTGTACAGGGCAATGAATACAATAAAAATACACTATACAAAAGTTAAGATAAAATTAAATATCAAGCCCAATTACAATAAAAATTAATTAAAATTAATATTAAAATACCCCAAACCCATCAGACCAGGCTGGCTTGTTCAAATAAGTAAGTTTTCAGGTCACAGCGGAAGGAGCGAAGGTCAGGAGCCATCTGGAGCTCAACCGGTAAATGGTTCCACAGGTCTGGCGCGCCCACAGAGAATGCTCTACCCCTGGGGGCCGCAAGCCGACACTCCCTGACCGGCGGCACCCTGAGGAGGCCCTCTCTTTGGGAGCACACTGGACGAAGGATAGTTGATGCTGGCAGCAGGTGTTCCCTCAGATATCCCGGACCCAGCACCTTGAATCTCACCCGGAGGGCAACTGGAAGCCAATGCAGCTCGCGGAGCAGAGGTGTAACATGGGAGTATCGGGAGACTCCCAACACAACTCGCGCAGCTGCATTCTGCACCAGTTGAAGCCTCCGAGTGGTCCTCAAGGGCAGCCCCATGTAGAGAGCATTGCAGTAGTCATTGATGCTGCTTCAAGGTGACTTTGGAAACAAGCCACTGGAGGAAAAGCTAGATAGAAGCCAGATTCACACCGCACAGGAAGTTACATATTTGAAAAAGCAATCATATTTAAAGCTAAACCAGCTTCTTATGTTGTGTGAACACAGCTTACAGGCGTAGAAGGTCATGTAGTCCAGCCACCTGCTGCTGTTTCTGACCTGGGGGTCTTTGTGGACATTACACAGCATGTCAGGATAGAATAGAATAGAATAGAATAGAATAGAATAGAATAGAATAGAATAGAATAGAATGGAATGGAATGGAATGGAATGGAATGGAATGGAATGGAATGGAATGGAGTGGAGTAGAATAGGAGCTGGAAGGGACCTTGGAGGTCATCTAGTCCAACCCCCTGCTCAGGCAGGAAACTTTATACCATTTCAGGCAAATGGCTGTCCAGTCTCTTCTTTAAAACTTCCAGTATTGGGAGCATTCACCGCTTCTGGAGGCAGGTTGTTCCACTGGTTAATTGTTCTCACTGTCAGGAAGTTTCTCCTTAGTTCCAGGTTGCTCCTCTCCTCGATGAGTTTCCATCCGTTGCTTCTCCTCCTGCCTTCAGGCGCTTTGGAGAAGATCTTGACTCCCTATTCTTTGGGGCAGTCCCTGAGACGTTGGAAGGCTGCTATGATATCCCCCCTCGTCCTTCTCTTCCTTAGACTAGACATCCCCAATTCCAGCAACTGTTCTTCGTACATTTTAGCCTCCAGTCCTTTTGGAGGTCTCAATTCTTCTCTCCCAGAATCCCCTGAGGTTATCTACCTTTTTCCACCTTTTCTTTTTCATGCTGTTCATCCTTATGTCCAGCCTTTCAAAGGGATCCCTCCACCCGTCAGTTACTCGGGCGTGTCAGAAAAATAGGACCTCTACACCTTCTGTATCTTTCTAAGAAGTACAATTTCAAATAATCTAAACAGAACTAAATTCTGCGGTGAAAAGTTACTAAATCTGTGGTTAGGGCTATCAAGTCCTTCATCTGCTTCCTCTTTATTGGAGGGACCGATCCACTTGCTAAGAGGAAAAACAGAATCAAACTTGAGTTTAAGAAAAAAACAAATGAAAGAATGCTTTTCTTTAAAAACAAGTTTCTTTCAATAGACATATGGATCAATCTGAAAACTGTTAGATTGGGTTGGTACGTTATCATCAACATGCATGAGAGAAAATAACTTTCAAAGAGAATAGAGTAAGGTTTGAAAACCCCGGGAAAGAAATGAATTTTTTCCCCCTTTTCTATTTGAGCATTGATGGTGTTTGGAACAGATGTGTCTTCCGTGCCAATTTGTGAGCGGGAATAATAATAATAATAATAATAATAATAATAATAATAATAATAATAATAACAACAACAACAACAACAACAACAACAACAACAACAACAAAACAATAATAATAAATAATAATAATAATAATAATAATAATAATAATAATAATAATAATAATAATAATTATTATTATTATTATTATTATTATTATTATTATTATTATTATTATTATTATTATTATTATTTTATTTATATACCGCCCTTCTCCCGAAGGACTCAGGGCGGTTAACAGGGCAAACATATAAAAATAAAAAAATACAAAAGTTAAAAAAAGAATTAAATACAATGCCCATGCTAAAACAATAAATAGATATATTAAAAAAAACAACAGTAAAAACCCAACCCATCCCCCATCAGGCCAGGCTGGCTTGTTCGAATAAGTGAGTCTTCAGATCGCGACGGAATGAGCGAAGGTCGGGCGCCATCCGGAGCTCAACCGGCAGTTGGTTCCATAGAGCCGGAGCGCCCACAGAGAAGGCCCTCCCCCTGGGGGCCACCAGACGACATTCTCTGACCGGAGGCACCCTGAGGAGGCCCTCTCTGTGGGAACGCACAGGGCGGAGGGAAGTTGATGCCGGCAGCAGGTGATCCCTGAGGTACTCCGGACCCATGCCATGTAGGGCCTTGAACACCATTACCAGAACCTTGAATCTCACCCGGAAGACAACTGGGAGCCAATGCAGCTCACGGAGCAGAGGTGTAACATGGGAGTATCGGGAGACTCCCAACACAACTCTCGCAGCTGCATTCTGTACCAGTTGGAGCCTCCGAGTGGTCCTCAAGGGCAGCCCCATGTAGAGAGCGTTGCAGTAGTCTAAACGAGAGGTCATGAGCGCATGAGTGGTCTAGATAGGGCCACAACTGGTGCACCAGGCGAACCTGGGCGAAGGCCCCCCTAGTCACAGCCACTATGTGATCTTCCAAAGTAAGCCGTGAATCTAGGAGGACCCCCAAGTTGCAAGCCCTATCTACGGGGGGTAATAGCTCACCCCCCATAGAAAGAGATGGAATATTCTGAATATCCCGGTATGCCGGTATGCACAGCCACTCAGTCTTGTCGGGGTTGAGTTGAAGTCTGTTCCTCCCCATCCAGACCCGAACCGCTTCCAGGCAACGGGACATCACGTCTGTCAAGCCCCGCCGGCCTCCCGTCCGCTCGGGCCTCGACAATGCCCGTGCCGCCGCGGTCGCAGCCCCGCCGAGCAGCCGGCCGGTCCCCAGCTGATCGGCGCGCCCGGGCAGCACCTTCCCCGGACCCCGGACGCTTGTTCAGAGGGCGTGGCCTCGTCTACTGCCGCAGCGTGCCGCCGCAGCCCCGCCGAGCAGCCGGCCGGTCCCCAGCTGATCGGCGCACCCGGGCAGCACCTTCCCCGGACCCCGGACGCTTGTTTGGAGGGCGTGGCTTCGCCCGGACTTCGTAGAGCGCGCCACCGCAATCCCGCCGAGCAGCTGGCCGACGCTCAGCTGTTTGGCGCGCCCGCTCCCGGACGGCCGGCGGGCGCGCGCTCGCCTCGACACCGGGGACGGCGCCGGGCGTCCACCGGTCTGGCGCTAACGTTTGCTTCTCGGCGGCTGGACCCTGGACTGCGGATGGCGCCCGGGCGGCAACGGGCTGAACCCAGCGAACAGTTAGACTCGCCCCAGCAGTTGGACACGGCCCAGCAAACTGTGGAGGGGTGTGTGGCTGTGCTACCCTCTGTTACTGGACTCGGGGGGAGCTTGACGTCCGTAACGCCGGCACGGACTGGGGCGCGCGAGGGAGCGGAAAAACAGAACTCACCTGGGAGGGGGCCTGACAGGCTGCAGCAGTGCACACGATGGGTGGTGGCTTTGCACGGTGATGGGTGGGGTGTTTATGGGGAGGCGGGCGGATGCCGGTTTGCTTTGAAGGGGTGGGGTTAGGGTGTGGTAACATGATAAAAGAGCGTTGAGGCTAGGTGCCTCGACGCTGACTTTACCGCGGTTTGATTTGTTGAAGAAATAAACCTGGTCACCCGTTCCTTTTGGAGTGCTTTTGTTTCCTGGCAGAGGACGTCGTGACAGTAAGTCAGCATTGTTCCAGGATACCTACTGCTGTTACTCAAGCTTTGGGCATGGCAGAGGATCCATCGGGGCTTGACTTGGCAGCCGAGGAGGAAGGGGCTGTTGGGGCTGCAGTTGCAACTCCACCTGATCCTGGCGTGCCAGAGGGGCCAGCAGTGCGGCCGAAGACCAAGGGGGTTATGGCCTCGGCTGAAGCTGGTGATAGTTGGGAGGAAGGGTCCCTGGCTCAGAGCGGAGGGGGGTGGCAGAGCCCTCCCTTGGAGCGTTTGGACCAAGTCCGTGGTGAGGGCCGTTCACGGGCCGCAGTGCTGGCTTGGAGGGAGCGGCGGCTGACGGAGGAGGAAGGCGAGGAATGGAGCTACTCTACGGCCCCAGGGGCCTACACAATGGATGTGTTGCGGGACCGTTTTGGGGAGTTTGGGTATCAGGACACTGCACCTTGGTCGCCTGCGGGTCTGCCTCCGGAGATGCGGCGATGGTCGCTACAGAGGTTGACACCCGGCCAATCGGGCCAGCCCAGTTTCCGCCCGGCAGGGGCAAGGTTTCGGGGCCCGCCATCACGGCTGACGGAGTTGGGAGCTGTTCAGGCCGAACGACAACACCCCGGGGCGTCAGACCAGGCAGAGGCCACCAGGTGGGCAACAACGGCCGGGGCGACCGCCCGGGCATGGAGCGGGCGGCACCAAGCACCAGGTACAAGGGGGCCCAGGGCCCAGGGGGGCCCCTGGGGCCCGGGGGTTTTCTGGGACCCTCCACCACTGCCAGTGACGTACGACGGCCACCCAGACCGGCTCGCCATGTTCCTGAGCCACACCATTCACCACCTGGATCAGTACGGAGCAGCCTATTCCTCCCAATGGGCCATGGTGGTGGCCATCACAGCAAGCCTGCAGGGGGAGGCCGCAGCTTGGGCGGCTGACCTGTATGGCGAGCATGCTCGGGAACTGGCTGACGTCGGGTTGTTCCTGGAGTCGCTGCGGACGCAGTTTGAGGACGTGGCCCGCACCCACAGGGCTGAGGCGGAGGTGGTGGGGCTGCGACAACAAGGCAGGCCCGCAGCAGAGTATGTCGCTGAATTTCGCCGGGTGGCTCGTAAGCTCCGCTCTTGGCCGGAACGCTTGCTGGTACACCACTTCCAGTCGGGGTTGGACAGTGCGCTGCGGAGGGCGTGCGTGGTGCGTGGAGTGCCCGAGTGACTGCTGGAGTGGTACCGGGTCACTGTAGAACTCGACGTCCGGCTGCGCGAATGCAGGGGTAAGTCGGATGGGGTGGTCGGGACCCGTAGGACCTCTGAGAGGCCGAAGGAGGAGGATCAGAAGGCCGTGGCCCCGACGGCAAACCCACCTGTGCCACTTCCAAGACCTGCTATAAGATGCTTCCGGTGCGATCAGCCGGGACACCGAGTGGCCACTTGCCCCTTGCCGGCACCTCGTGCCGCCGCAGCAACCCCCGTCGGAAAGGGCCCCACAGCACGAAAGTCGGTGGAACGAACAAGAGCTGCTCACCAGCTGGCGTCCCTGATGACCACATCAGCAATCGGCGCGGAACCACCCGAGGCCAACGACCCAGAGAGCCTGGAGGAGGAGGAGGACCCTATGGTGAGTGACCCAGTGGTGCCTTTCACAGTTCCGGTCGTACTCATCAACCTGCAAACGGGACATAGGGAGGCTTGCCCAGCACTGATCGACACAGGCAGCACCCGGTGCCTCATCAGCCAAGCGGTGGTTGCCCGGCTGGGAGTGGAGGTGCGCTGCCTGCCAACTCCCCTTCGTTTCCAGCAGGTGGACGGATCCCTTTTGGGGGGGGCTCCAGTCACCCGGGTGACGAGACCTATTCGATTGGAGATAGGGACCCACTGGGAGACCTTACGATTTCTTGTCGTTCCATCAATGACGGAGACAGTGATTCTGGGGTTGACATGGCTCGACAAGTGGGGGCCCACGATCTGGTGGGGGGAGGGCTGCCGGCACCTACGGTTGGGGACAGGGCCACAACCACCACCACACGCATATGTGGGTCCCACTGAGCAGCTAGGTGGTGAGCGGGTTCAAGGGGCAGAGGGGGTGGCGGAAGCCTGCTTCCCACAGGTGTACGCCGACCTAGCAGAGGTTTTCGACGAGAAAGAGTGTGACACTCTGCCTCCTCACCGAGCGACGGACTGCGCCATTGAGCTCGAGCCGGGCGTAAAGCTGCCAAAACCGCGCATGTACGCTTTGACGCCTCGCGAGATGCAGGAGCTACGTCGTTATATCGACAAAAATCTCGCGAGGGGGTTCATCCAGCCTGCCCGATCCAAGATAGCAGCGCCAATACTGTTCCGGGAGAAGAAGGACGGCACACTTCGCATGTGTGTCGACTTCCGAGGCGTCAACGCGGTCTGCGTCGAACATCTGTATCCGCTGCCACTCATGAAAGATCTTCTGGCACACTTGTCGACGGGACGCATCTTCACGAAGCTTGATTTACGGGAGGCGTGTTACCGGGTGCGGATCAGAGCTGGGGATGAGTGGAAGACGGCGTTTAACTGTCCGTTGGGCAGTTTCCAGTTCCGAGTCATGCCGTTTGGACTCCAGGGGGCCCCAGCCGTCTTTATGCAGATGATAAACCAGGTGCTTCACAAGCACCTGTACCGTGGGGTGTTAGTGTACCTGGATGACATTTTGATATATACTAAGACAATGGAGGAGCATATTGCCCTCGTGCGCCAGGTGCTACGGAGGCTGCTGGCTGCCCGCCTTTATGTGAAGCTCACCAAGTGCGAGTTCCACAAGACAAGGCTGGATTATCTGGGGTATCGAGTGTCTGCGAGCGGCATAGAAATGGACCCTCGCAAAGTGGAAGCCGTCCTGCAATGGCAGGCGCCACGGACGCGGCGACAGCTGCAGAGTTTTTTGGGGTTCGCGAACTTTTACCGCCAGTTTATCCCAGGATTTGCAGCAACAGCCCTGCCGCTGATGGACCTGTTGCGGACGCGGCAATCCGGGGAGAAACCACGTCCGGGGTTGAAGCTGGCATGGACCACCACGTGTCAACGGGCGTTCGAGACGTTGAAGGCCCTGTTTGCTAAGGAGCCGGTGTTGGTACATCCCGATCCCGACCGTCCGTATGTGGTCCAAGTCGACGCCAGCGATGTCGCAGTAGGGGCTGTGCTGTTGCAACGGAACACGGAGGGCGTGCTGCAACCATGTGCCTACTCCTCCAAAAAACTGTCGTCGACGGAACGCTCGTGGGCAATTTGGGAGAAGGAGGCGTTTGCCGTGCGCGCGGCCTTGGAAACGTGGCGACATCTTCTGGAGGGGGCTGTCCATCCCTTCGAGGTCTGGACAGATCACAAGAACTTGGAGGTCCTGCAGTCCCCGAGGAAACTGGCGCCCAAGCATGTCAGATGGGCTCTCTTTTTCCGGCGCTTTAATTTCGTCCTGAAGTACGTACCGGGGGGGCGGAACTTTCTTGCTGACGCACTCTCACGGCTGCCGCAATACGACACCAAACGAGAAGCGGTTGTACAAGAGCTCATCCTGCCTAGCGCATCCCCGAGTGCGACCCAGGCAATCTGCAGCGTGGGGGACGATTTGTCCCGTGCCATGGACGAGGCCTTGGCTACAGACACCTGGCTGAAGGAGCATCCCGGTCTTCTAACTATGCGCGACGGCTTGGCCTGGCACGGGGATAAGCTGTATGTGCCTCAGGCACTACGTCCCACCATTTTGCGCCGATGTCACGATGCCAGGCAGGCCGGTCACTTCGGCTTCCTGAAAACTTTACACTTAGCACGCCGTCAATTTTGGTGGCCGTGCATGAAGGCGGACGTGGAACACCACGTCCGGGGATGTCACGTATGCGCCACAACAAAACCCCGTGTCGGGAAGCCGTTGGGACTGCTACAGACAGTTTCGGACCCCGTACGACCATGGCAAGACATTGCCATGGACTTCATTGTCGGGTTGCCGGAAAGCAGGGGATGCTCGGTAATCTGGACAGTCATCGACCTTTTCTCCAGACAGGCGCACTTCGTCCCCTGCAAGGGGCTGCCGTCCGCCAAACGGTTGGCACGACTGTTTATGACACATATCTATCGGCTGCACGGGGTCCCCCGACGGATTATTTCGGACCGCGGGGTCCAGTTTACAGCACAGTTTTGGCGACAGTTTCTACGACACATCGGCTCTACCCAAGGCCTCAGCTCCGGTTACCACCCAAGCACTAACGGGGCCGCTGAAAGGGCCAACGCCACGGTGGAAAGGTTCCTCAGGAGTTATGTGTCGTATCAGCAAACAGACTGGGCGGACCTCCTGGTGTTTGCTGAAGTCGCCCACAATAACGCCGTGCATAGCAGCACGGGTTTGACACCATTCCAGGTGGTGGCGGGGTATGATTTCGTCCCTGTCCCGGAGTGTGGACAGGGATCAGCGACACCCACCGGGCCTGGGGAGTGGATGCACCAATTAGGGGCCGCCTGGAAAACCGCGAGGGAGGCGATGGTGAAAGCCCAGGCACGGGTGAAGGAGCAGGCAGACAGGAAAAGGGAGCCCTTCGACACCCCTAAGGTCGGGGAGTGGGTGTATCTGTCAACCAAATATTTGCACTTACGGGTACCGAGCAGGAAGCTAGGCCCCAAGTTCCTTGGCCCTTTCCAAGTAATTCAAGTGATCAACCCCGTGACCGTCCGTTTACGGTTACCAAAGTTCCTAGGGAAGATCCACCCGGTCTTCCATAGTAGCCTACTAAAGCCCGCTAGGGGAATAACAGAGAAGGCGGGTGGGAACGCTCCGGGGCCTGTTCACGGGGACCGGTACGAAATACAGGCAATCTTAGATTCCCGGGTACGGAGGGGGCAGGTACAGTATCTCGTGATGTGGAAAGGATATCCATTGGCCGAGGCTTCGTGGGTGAGGAAAGGGGATGTTCAAGCAGATCGTTTGGTCACGGCTTTTCACCGTACACATCCCTCCAAACCGGGGGGTAGCACTGGGGACTCAGCGGCTTGTCTTCGTGGAGGTCTATCTTGTCGTTCTTCTTTTGCAGGAGGGCAGATGGTAGGGGGAGCCGACTGTCAAGCCCCGCCGGCCTCCCGTCCGCTCGGGCCTCGACAATGCCCGTGCCGCCTCGGTCGCAGCCCCGCCGAGCAGCCGGCCGGTCCCCAGCTGATCGGCGCGCCCGGGCAGCACCTTCCCCGGACCCCGGACGCTTGTTCAGAGGGCGTGGTCTCGTCTACTGCCGCAGCGTGCCGCCGCAGCCCCGCCGAGCAGCCGGCCGGTCCCCAGCTGATCGGCGCGCCCGGGCAGCACCTTCCCTGGACCCCGGACGCTTGTTTGGAGGGCGTGGCTTCGCCCGGACTTCGTAGAGCGCGCCGCCGCAATCCCGCCGAGCAGCTGGCCGGCGCTCAGCTGTTTGGCGCGCCCGCTCCCGGACGGCCGGCGGGGCGCGCGCTCGCCTCGACACCGGGGACGGCGCCGGGCGTCCACCGGTCTGGCGCTAACGTTTGCTTCTCGGCGGCTGGACCCTGGACTGCGGATGGCGCCCGGGCGGCAACGGGCTGAACCCAGCGAACAGTTAGACTCGCCCCAGCAGTTGGACACGGCCCAGCAAACTGTGGAGGGGTGTGTGGCTGTGCCACCCTCTGTTACTGGACTCGGGGGGAGCTTGATGTGCGTAACGCCGGCACGGACTGGGGCGCGCGAGGGAGCGGAAAAACAGAACTCACCTGGGAGGGGGCCTGACAGGCTGCAGCAGTGCACACGATGGGTGGTGGCTTTGCACGGTGATGGGTGGGGTGTTTATGGGGAGGCGGGCGGATGCCGGTTTGCTTTGAAGGGGTGGGGTTAGGGTGTGGTAACATGATAAAAGAGCGTTGAGGCTAGGTGCCTCAACGCTGACTTTACCGCGGTTTGATTTGTTGAAGAAATAAACCTGGTCACCCGTTCCTTTTGGAGTGCTTTTGTTTCCTGGCAGAGGACGTCGTGACAACGTCGAGGGCATCACTGGGAAGGTCCTTCTGCTCATAAATTCCAAGTTAAATCAGAACTTCGATGAACATCTTCAGCATC
>CM044356.1:4048172-4203172 GCA_024294585.1 Vipera latastei
GGAGTTCCACAGGTAAATCATTCCATAGGGCAGGCGCGCCCACAGAGAATGCCCTCCCTCTGGGGATCACCCGCCGGCATTCCCTGACCGGCGGCACCTTAAGGAGGCCCTCCCTATGGGGGCGCACAGGACGATGGGAAGTTGATGCCGGCAGCAGGTGTTCCCTCAGATATCCCGGACCCATGCCATGTAGGGCTTTATAGGTCATCACCAGCACCTTGAATCTCACCCGGAGGGCAACTGGGAGCCAGTGCAGCTCGCGGAGAAGAGGTGTATTAATACTTCACGTGATCTTGATTCTATCCCTCTGTTGATGCAGCCTAGTACTGTGCTGGCTTTTTTGACCGGACTTTGGTCGAAGAGAAAATACAACAGAAGAAACAAATAAACAAATTGTTTATTAAGGTCCAGTATCTTTTTTTGTTTAAATTTTATTAGTTTTTATAGGGTTAGATATGAGGTAGGGTCGGGATTGAGTTAGTTTTAGGATTAGGGTTGGAGTTAGTGTTGGGTTTTTTCCAAATAATATTCTCAATATTTAGCAAGCAGCATAATGGTCTATGCAGCCCGGGAGAGGACACGCAGCTGGTTCCAGGCAGTTATATCTGCTTCTCTGAGCGAGGGTAGCTTCCCCGCCGTCTTGAAAGAGGCGGTGGTGAGGCCTCTCCTCAAGAAGCCTGCCTTGGACCCAGCTGTATTGAACAACTTTCGTCCTGTCTCCAACCTTCGCTTCCTTGCGAAGGTTGTTGAGAGTGTGGTGGCGCACCAGCTCCCTCTGGTCCTGGATGAAGCGGATTATCTAGACCCGTACCAATCGGGTTTCAGGCCCGGGTACAGCACGGAGACAGCATTGGTCGCGCTGGTGAATGATCTCTGGAGGGCTCGGGACAGGGGTCATTCCTCTGTTCTGGTCCTATTAGACCTCTCAGCGGCTTTCGATACCATCGACCATGGTATCTTGCTGCGGCGTCTCAGGGGATTGGGAGTGGGAGGCACGGTTTTACAGTGGTTCTCCTCCTATCTCCAGGGACGCTCGCAGTGGGTGTTGGCAGGAGGGCAGAGGTCGACCGCGAGGTCTCTCATTTGTGGAGTTCCTCAGGGGTCGGTCCTCTCGCCTCTCCTGTTCAACATCTATATGAAACCACTGGGTGAGATCATTCGTGGTTTTGGAGTTGGGTATCATCAGTATGCTGATGATACCCAGCTTTTCCTTTCGACCCCAAACCACCCCAGTGATGCCCTCAACGTGATGTCCCGTTGCCTGGAGGCAGTTCGGGTCTGGATGGGGAGGAACAGACTTCAACTCAACCCCGACAAGACCGAGTGGCTGTGCATACCTTCATCCCGGGTTTATTCGGACATTCCACCTCTCGCTATTGGGGGGCGAACTATTACCCCCCGTAGATAGGGCTCGCAACTTGGGAGTCCTCCTAGATTCACGGCTCACCCTGGATGACCACATAGGAGCTGTGACTAGGGGGGCTTTCGCCCAGGTTCGCCTGGTGCGCCAGTTGCGGCCCTATCTAAGCCGGGATGATCTATGCATGGTCACTCATGCGCTTGTGACCTCTCGACTAGACTACTGCAACGCTCTCTACATGGGGCTGCCCTTGAGGACCACCCGGAAGCTCCAACTGGTACAGAATGCAGCCGCGAGAGTTGTGTTGGGAGTCTCCCGATACTCCCACGTTACACGTCTGCTCCGCGAGCTGCATTGGTTACCGGTTGCCTTCCGGGTGAGATTCAAGGTACTAGTAATGGTATTCAAAGCCCTACATGGCAGGGGTCCGGAGTACCTGAGGGAACACCTGCTGCCGGCATCGACTTCCCTCCGCCCTGTGCGTTCCCACAGAGAGGGCCTCCTCAGGGTGCCACCGGTCAGAGAATGTCGACTGGTGGCCCCCAGGGGGAGATCCTTCTCTGTGGGCGCCCCGGAGCTATGGAATCGGTTCCCGGTTGAGCTCCGGATGGCGCCCGACCTTCGCTCCTTTCGCCGCGAGCTAAAAACATACTTTTTTGAACAAGCTGGCCTGGCCTGATGAAGGGATTGGGGGGGGGTTGTTATAGTTATTTTATTGGGTTTTAAAGATGTATTTTAGTATGTGGGCATTTATTTAATCTTGTTTTAACTTTTGTAATCTGTATTTTTATTCTTGCCCTGTTCACCGCCCTGAGTCCTTTGGGAGAAGGGCGGTATAGAAATAGTATTAAATAAATAAATAAATAAATAAATGTCTGGGTTCGTGTGTTTAACAAGAAAAAATAGATGATAGGTAATTATCATAAAAATATGTTAATTAATCACTCAATAGTCTTCTCCTTACTATTATATATTTCATATAGTATAAAACAAATCTGTAAAAAACCCTGCAGGTTGTATGTCAATAAACCTGGCTCAAAAACAGCGACTGTGAGAGGGACCTTGGAGTCCTAGTGGACGATCGCTTGACCGTGAGCCGGCCGTGTGCAGCAGCAGCCAAAAAAGCTAACACAATCCTGGGTTGTATGAACAGAGGCATAGAATCAAGATCACGCAAAGTATTAGCACTGCTTTATAAAACCCTGGTGAGGCCACACCTGGAATACCGCAACCAATTTTGGTCACCATACCACAAAAAAGTTGCTGAGAGTTTGGAAAAAGTTCGGAGAAGAGCAACTAAGATGATCCGAAGCCTGGAAACTAAAACATATGAAGAACCGCTGCAGGATTTGGGTTTGGCTAGTGCTAGTCTAAAGAAAAGAAATAGGAGTGACATGATAGCAGTATTCGAGGGACTGCCAAAAAGAAGAGGGGGTCACGTTATTCTCCAAAGCACCAGAGGGAAGGACAAGAAACAATGGTTGGAAAATGATTAAAGAGAGAAGCAACCTGGAATTAAGGAGAAACTTCCTGACAGGGAGGACAATCAACCAGTGGAACAGCCTGCCACTAGAAATCGTGGGCGCTCCATCACTGGAGGTTTTTAAGAAGAGACTGGACAGTCACATGTCTAAGATGGTATAGGTTCTCCTGCTTGAGCAGGGGGCTGGACTAGAAGACCTCCAAGGTCCCTTCCAGCTTTATTCTAGTCTATTCTAAATCCTCAGGAAAAAAAAGTTCTGAAGGTCCATACTTACTTTTTGGATCAGTATTCAAACTTCTATGGTCTTCAAATGGACTCCTAATAAAGAGTGTTGCTGTTTCATTGACCAGAGGCTGGGAATTATGCTCAACCTGGCAAAGGAACACGGAGGAGTTCCTGTCTTCGGTGGCCATCACCTCCAGGTAGGTCTCCAGGGAAAAGGTCCCATCTGGATTCCAGGTCCTCTGAGCTACAGTTCCTTTTCTGCCTGGGGCATCCTTGGCAAACAACTCCACTTTTGCATCGTCCGGATAAAAACGTTCTGTGTGGCAAGTGACCGTCACCATGGCGTTCGGCTGGACGGGGGAAGGCGGGCTGGTCTCTAGACGGACTTTGGGAGGAACTGAGCAAAGAAAGCCAAAGAGATCAGTCAGAAGAGCTTCAAACTCACGGCTTTTGCATGCAGAAGAGCCTAGAACAACCAACTGATTCTGCTCACCGATCGTGGCATTGGGGAAGTAATCCCAGGACAGCCTATATTAAATATATAACTATTTTACCACCTGGGACAACTTTAGCCAGGTCCCTGAGGAAGGAGCCAGAGATGGAAGATCTTTCTAAAGATCGGCTCCCCACAGCCACAGTCTTGTGAGGTAACTTGGGTTGGGAATGGTTGGCAGCAGTTCCCTTCTAGGGGATAAGGACCTGGGTTTGCCTGGTGCCATTGCCTCTCCCTCTGCCCCCTCCAGTCTCCATAGCCTCGTCCTTCTCTGCAACCCAGAGCAGATGATCGAGAGCATCCTGTCATATGGCATCCCAGCCTGGTTTGGAAGCATCCCTGCTTCGGACAGGAAGGCGGTGCAGGGAGTGGTGAGGACAGCAGAAAAGATTATTGGGAGTTCAGAGAGTGGTGAGGACAGCAGAAAATATCATTGGCTGTTCACTCCCTTCCAACCAGGATGTGGCACAGAAGCGTTGCTTGAGCAGGGTCTGCAAGATTATCTGGGACACGACACACCCTCTTCACGACCTGTTTTCCTTGTTCCCTTCTGGGAGGAGGGGGATCCGTGGTATCCGAAGCAGAACATCCGGATTCAGCCATAGTTTCATTCCATACAGCATTAACCTTGTGAACTCTCAGGCTTCCTCCTTCCATTATATATTCAAGATGGGACAGTGTCTAATATTTTATTGTTATGTATATGTAGGGTTGTGGGTCTATACATATGTTGTTTATAGTATGTTTTAGCGGTGTGTCATGTATGTGTTTCACCTCGAGAGGGGGCAACTAAATTTCATTTTTGATGTGTGCCGTTGTGCCCGCAGTAAAAAATGACAATAAAGATTATCTTATCACCTACCTCTTAGGACATCGCGAAGTGGGAAGGACTGCTGCAGAGCATCCGTCAGGAGGCCTTCTTGGATGCAGCAGGTCAACTGTGATTTCATGTCTCCTTGCTCCAGTGTGATTGTCAATTCGGTCTCCACTCGGTACAAGTTAAGCTGACTTATAAAAATGTCAATGGGGATAATCCCCAAAGGTTTCCCATCTTTTAACCACATGAATATTTCTGGATGGGTGGTCAGTCCCCCTGCAGAGCACTTGAAGGACGCCTGAGATCCTGCGGTGATTCTGCCTGGGGGGCCACGAACCACAAGCTGGAGTGGCTGGGCTGGGGGAGAAAGTAGAGAGACCTCAGTTGATGTTCCTCAGAGACAATACAGACTTGCAATCATGGCAAATATCCGTAGCTTGGGTGTAGGGTAAAAGTGAAGTAGAATAATACTAATACTAATACTAATACTAATACTAATACTACTACTACTACTACTACTACTAATAATAATAATATATCATTTGCCTGTAAGCAAGAACTGGTGGGATCATAAAATAGAGAAAGTCATAGAAAATGATAAAGTTAAACTGCTCTGGGACTTCAAGCAAGGCTAGTAGTACCAAATAGTAATAGGCGCCTTGGGTGCAATCCCAAAACAGCTGGAGCACCACTTGGACACCATCATCAGCATTGACAAATTCACCATCAGTCAATTGCAAAAGGCGGCCTTACTAGGAACTGCTTCCATCCTGTGATGGGATCTGTAATACCATCAAACATCCACATCTGCCTATCCCAGGTCCTTGGTAAGGACTCGATAGGCAGACAAAAATACCAAATCCAGTCTGAACATCTGGCTGACTGTGCGATGATTAATAATGAATAATGAAATAATAATAATAATAATATATAATAATAATAATAATAATAATAATAATAATAATAATAATAATAATAATAATAATAATAATAATAATAATATAAATAATTTGTTGGAAGGGACCTTGGAGGTCCTCTAGTCCAACCCTCTGCTCAGGCAGGAAACCCTACACCCTTTCAGACAAATGGCTGTCCAGTCTCTTCTTAAAAACTTCCAGTGTTGGAGCACTCACCGCTTCTGGAGGCAGTTCTCTGAACTTGTGGGTTGGTTTCTGAACATCTCATTACCAGGCTAGGTAACATCTTCAGCAGAGTTTAAGGGGTGTCAGTGTTCCTCTGCTTATAAGGGCTTCAGGGGTGGGTGTGTCATGTGAAGGTCTTGTGTTGGGTCTTATGATGGGCCAGGTGTGATGGGCTCACAGATGACTCACACCTGGCCCATCACAAGACCCATCACAAGACCCTCACTTGACACACCCACCCCTGAAGCCCTTATAAACAGAAGAACACCGACACGGACATCCCCTCAACTCCGATGAAGATGTTACCTAGCCTGGTAAGGAAATGTTCAGAAACCAACCCACAAGCTCGGAGAACAAACCTTCGCTCTCACAATATAGACTGTTTTTGGTCAGAGAGACTCAGCTTCTGAACACGGGATTTATTCCCACAGGTCTCTTGGTTGTCTACGAACATTTCCCTCCCTCCCTCCCTCCCTCCCTCAATCAAGTGTGTGTGTGTGTGTGTCTGTTTGTGTGTGTCTGTTTGTGTGTGTCTGTGTGTGTGTGTGTGTGTGAGAGAGAGAGAGAGAGAGAGAGGCACTCTGAGACTAGACCAAAGCCACCATACTATCAGAACCCATATTCTAGGGCAGGGTAGGCAACCTTGGCTCTTTTATGACTTGTGGACTTCAACTCCCAGAATTCCTGAGCCAGCCACGCTGAGGGAAAAGGGAGAGGTTTCCAAGCTGAGCCATGCTGGCTCAGGAATTCTGGGAGTTGAAGTCCACAAGTCATGAAGGGACCATAGTTCCCCCATGCTGGCTCAGGAATTCTGGGAGTTGAAGTCCACGAGTCATAAAAGAGCCAAGGTTGCCTACCCCTGTTCTAAGGGAACTCTGTTCTATCTTTAACTCAAACTCTACTCTCTCTATAATTATGGGTTCTGCCATGCTCCTGGAGGGGAGGGGGGGGGAAAGCACTGGGGTTTATTGCTCTGTTTTCCTTCTATCACTACCATAATACTTTGCTGTTTCTGCACACTTCCCCTGTGAACTATCTCTCCCCTTGATGTCAGCTAGAAAGGGGAGGAAGAAGAAAGGAATGCGCCTCCGGCAACTGGTTTATCTCCACGTTCGGAAGGGAAGGTGTGAAAGCCGACATAACATCGCTACAACCCTAAGACAGCCTGGCGTTATCAGCTCTTTCCCACAATGGACTTAACACCTAGGGGATTGGCCCATGTGAACTGACTGGATGAACTGTTGGGGTGGGTTTTGCTTGGGACATTTTTAACCTATTGATCTGGGCGGGAAACCCTCAGATCCTGTCTATCACGCCTGCTATCTGCTTCTCCTAATAAAAGTTCCTTTTGGAAGAAACTGCTTCCACGAGGTCTGCTTTCTTAGGATGAGGTTTTGAAGTGGGCCCTGACACGTAATCTAAAAATGGTGAAGGCATGTAAGCAGGGTGGACAAAAACCAGGAAAAGCTCCCCCCAGGGAAAGGGGGAACAAAAGTTGTTAAGGGAACAAAAGGACAAAAGTTGGGTCTGAGCACACGGCAAGCCCCTCCCCAAGTCCCGCCATCAAAGAAGTTGGGTCTGCACGGGAAGCTCTTCTCCACCAACTCCAGTATGTGTGTCTGTCTGTCTGTCTGTCTGTCTGTCTGTCTGTCTGTCTGTCTCTCTCTCTCTCTCTCTCTCTCTCTCTCTCTCTCTCTCTCTCTCTCTCTCTCTCTCTCTCTCTCTCTCTCTGTGTGTGTGTGTGTGTGTGTGTGTGTGTGTGTGTGTGTGTGTGTAAAAAGAGGTCCTGAAGTCTGCCCAGCTTTTTGAGTCATTTTTGGATCCCAGACTTTGTGACTTCTGTCCTTCTGGCTAGTGCCTAGTAGCCTAGTAGTGGAGATGGGTAAGTGTGGATGAGAGAGGGAGAGAGGGAGAGAGGGAGGGAAAGGGAGAGAGAGACAGAAGGAGGGAGAGAGAGAGGGAGGGGGAGAGAGAGAGGGGGGAGAGGGAGAGGGAGAGAGAGAGAGAGAGAGAGGAGGGAGAAAGAGGGAAAAAGAGGGAGGGAGGGAGAGAGAGAGAGAGGGAGGGAGGGAGGGAGAGAGAGAGGGAGAGAGGGAGAGAGAGAGGGAGAGGGAGGGAGGGAGAGAGAGAGGGAGGGAGAGAGAGAGAGAGGGAGGGAGGGAGAGAGGGAGAGGGAGAGAGACAGAAGGAGGGAGAGAGAGAGAGGGAGGGAGAGAGAGAAGGAGGGAGAAAGAGGGAGCAAGAGGGAGGGAGAGAGAGATAGGGAGGGAGGGAGAGAGGGAGAGAGAGAGGGAGAGAGATAGAGGGAGGGAGGGAGGGAGAGGGAGAGGGAGAGAGAGACAGAAGGAGGGAGAGAGAGAGAGGGAGGGAGAGAGAGAGAAGGAAGGAGAAAGGGAGAAAGAGGGAGGGAGAGAGAGGGGGAGAGAGAGAGGGAGTGAGAGAGAGAGGGAGGGAGGGAGAGAGGGAGAGAGGGAGAGAGGGAGGGAGGGAGAGAGGGAGAGGGAGAGAGAGAGAGAGGGAGAGAGAGAGAGAGAGAAATATATGAGTAAAAGCTTGCTGTTAATTTAAATTCACTGGGTCTCTGTGTATTTTAAACAACCTTTTGTGCCTCAGTGCGTGGTTGATTTGGGATTGAGTGTGGCAGTTTTCCAGGCCTGAGAGCACACTTGTGTAACACAGCCTACTGATCATGCAGATCACAGTGCCTTTCATTGAAGTCAGCTCTTTTTGTATTCCCTGCCCTGAACTTCACACAACAGGAAGTCCCAGCACCTTCAAGGCAGAGGTTTTTTTTGGAAATGGATGCTGAAATCTGAGTTTGATCCTGGGATGACCCTCCTCTTTCTAGAGTCTCAGCATCTCAACACCTTCTTTACATTGTCACCACAATGTAGAAAAGACGTTGAGACTCTGAAAAGAGTGCAGAGAAGAGCAACAAAGAGGATCAGGGGACTGGAGGCTCAAACATATAAGGAACAGTTGCTGGAATGTGTCTATTTTAAGGAAGAGAAGGATGAGGGGGGACATATAGCAACCTTCCAATACCTGAGTGGCTGCCACAAAAAAGAGGGGGTCACCCTATTCTCCAAAGCACCTGAAGGTAGGACAAGAAACAACGGATGGAAATCTATAAAGGAGAAAAGCAACCTGGAAATAAGATGGAATTTCCTGACAGTGAGAACTATTAACCAGTGGAACAACTAGTGAATGTTCTAACACTGGAAGTTTTTAAGAAGAGACTGGACAGCCATTTGTCTGAAATGGTACAGGTTTCCTGCCTGAGCAGGGGGTAGGACTAGATGACCTCCAAGGTCCATTCCAACTATCTTATTCTATTCTATTCTATTCTATTCTATTCTATTCTATTCTATTCTATTCTATTCTATTCTATTCTATTCTATTCTATTCTATTCTATTCTACAATCTGCTATTTCTATTCTATTCTATTCTATTCTATTCTATTCTATTCTATTCTATTCTATTCTATTCTATTCTATTCTATTCTATTCTATTCTACAATCTGCTATTTCTATTCTATTCTATTCTATTCTATTCTATTCTATTCTATTCTATTCTATTCTATTCTATTCTATTCTATTCTATTCTATTCTATTCTACAATCTGCTATTTCTATTCTATTCTATTCTATTCTATTCTATTCTATTCTATTCTATTCTATTCTATTCTATTCTATTCTATTCTATTCTATTCTACAATCTGCTATTTCTATTCTATTCTATTCTATTCTATTCTATTCTATTCTATTCTATTCTATTCTATTCTATTCTATTCTATTCTATTCTATTCTATTCTATTCTATTCTATTCTATTCTATTCTATTCTATTCTATTCTATTCTACCTGATTGGAAGCTCTTTCTTTATTACTTCAAATTGGGGGAGGGTCTGGTGTCTATTCTGGTTTTTGTACACTGCATTGGATTGAATCCCAGCTCCTGGGAGATTCACCCCAGTTAGTATGTTCAGTTAGTGTACAGTGTGTAGTTTAGAGTGAAGTTGACTCTGGCTGTCACAGACATGGATTCTAGAACTTGCGTTCGATTCACTCTCTGTTCTTCAAGAAATGAAACCGTTTATTTGAAAAGGTTCCTCTTTTTGTTTCAGGGGTTGGAGAACAGAATTAACACAATTTCCACAATCCTTGTCGGTGTGACAGCTGGAGAGAACCTCACCCTAAACAATACAGTGACTTTAGAAACCGGCCAGCGCTGTTTTTGAGAACTATCACCCCTTTGAGCAATTCCCTACCTTGAGAAGAATTAATCAATAGAACACCTTGCCTCCAGGAGTTGTGAGTGCTCCATCGCTGGAGGTTTACAATAAAAGATTGGACCACCATTTTTTGAGATTGTTCTGTACCAGCCTGCTACCGGCCCAGCAGAAAAGGCAGGGACAACCCCTTTACAAACGGCAAGAGGCTGGAATTAAGCCTGCCAAATTTATTAACATAAAACAGAGCAAAACAAGACACCAACCATGAAACAGGAGCTATTCAAGCGGTTGCCTTCAGCAAACCAGCCCTCCCACGCATTCCCCTTTTATACAGTTCAGGGCGTGGCTTCTCTCTGCCTCCTTCCGAGGTGCCCCATTGCCTTCCTCTGTTTACTCCTGATTGACTGCCTCCTGCGTCGGGCATCCTTGAACAGGGCCAGCTGTGGGTCATCTTCATCCACGCTGTCAGGCTCACACAGCTGGGTCTCCGTCGTGACCAGGTGGGAGGGGCCTGGCTGAGGGCTCTCATCAGCAAGCTCTTCAACCCCCTCAGCCAGCTCTTCAACACCCCCCTCCTCCTCTGAGTCATCCAACCCAACTGCCGAACCCACAGGCTGACCCTGAATCACAACAGAGATGGTCTTCTTGGTTCCTTCCAGCCTATGGATTCTGTGAGACGTTGAAGGTGTAGTCCTAATATCCCCAAGTTCCCATTCTAAGGACCAGTTCAAACCAGGTAGCCCCAGTTGACCTCCAGAACTTCAGATGTTCTTCCTCCCTTGTTCAACAGGCCATTTGGGGTAGAAGGCACTGGAAGAAATCTCCTTCCCAATATCTAATACTTGAAACTGGCCTCTGCTGGAAATCTACTCATCTCCGTGTGCAAAAAACAGCCCATCAGGTTTGAAGCAACCTTAATATCCACCTTGCAGCGGGTTTTGCTCCAGTTGTAAATCTGAGAACGGAACCTGCCTGATCTCCAGTGTCAACACTCACCCAGTTCCCGTGGAAGAAGCAGCAGTAGCAGCAACAGCAGCTGAAAAGGAGCAGGGACTATTCCCACGAAGGACTTCAAGGCAGCCATGCGGATAGCAGCCGGAGAGACATCTGGAGTGGCTTCGTGTTTGTCTCACCAGATCTTTCCTTCGACAGATGGAGCAAAAGAGGAACTCTCGTTTCCTCCTCGTAAAGTGGGAGCAGTTTCTCTAGTGTGAAAATCTGTGTAGGTGACAGCATCCCGTTGATGAGGTCAGAGAAGTTCTGCTACTTATTGAGGAATAAACAAAATAGTTTCTAAATTGGCAATATTCAATGCCTCGTCTTCCTCTGCCTTCCTAAAAGTCAGAAACTCTAGACCAGTTCATTTCTCCTGTCCTCCAGGCATTTTCAGGAACAATGCTGGGTAATAATAATAATAATAATAATAATAATAATAATAATAATAATAATAATAATAATTGGAAGGGACCTTGGAGGTCTTCTAGTCCAACCCCCTGGTTAGGCAAGAAACCCTACACCATTTCAGACAAATAGCTGTCCAATCTCTTCTTAAAAACTTCCAGTGTTGGAGCATTCACCACTTCTGGAGGCAGGTTGTTCCACTGGCTAATTGTCCTCACTGTCAGGAAGTTTCTCCTTAGTTCTAGGTTGCTTCTCTCCTTGGTTAGTTTCCATCCGTTGCTTCTTGTCCTGTTTTCAGGTGCTTTGGAGAATAGCTTGAGTCCCTCTTCTTTGTGGCATCCCCTGAGATATCGGAAGGCTACTATCATGTCCCCCCTTGTCCTTCTCTTCATTAAACTAGACATTCCCAATTCCAGTAGCCGTTCCTTATATGTTTTAGCCTCCAGCCCCCTGATCATCTTTGTTGCTCTTTTCTGCACTCTTTCCAGAGTTTCAACATCTTTTTTACATCGTGGTGACCAAAACTGCATGCCGTATTCCAAGTGTGGCCTTACCAAGGCATTGTAAAGTGGTATTAATACTTCACATGAGCTTGCTAACTCTCTGATTACATCCTGGAACCAATGGATGGACAAGGCTTTTGACATGTTCATGCCTGTGTTGCAACTGTTGATCTATCTCCCCTGACACTTCTTGTGGGTCATGGATCATCTGTGGGTCCTAAAAAGGGGCGAGAGTTACCTCTTGAAAAACAAGCCCGGGACAAAATTTAAACGACTAAACTATTTGCAAATTGCATGCATGTACTATATTAATAACAAAATAGTTAACAGGAACAACAATAATAATGGCTGCATTAACAGAGGGATAGAATCAAGATCACGTGAAGTACTAATACCACTTCACAATTCCTTGGTAAGGCCACACTTGGAATACGGCATCCAGTTTTGGTCAACATGATGTAAAAAAGATGTTGAGACTCTAGAAAGAGGGCAGAGAAGAGCAACAAAGATGATCAGGGGACTGGAGGCTAAAACATATAGGGAACGGTTGCTGGAATTGTGTATGTCTAGTTTAATGAAGAGAAGGACAAGGGTGAACATGATAGCAGTATCCCAGTATTTGAAAGGCTGCCACAAAGAAGAGAAGGTCAAGCTATTCTCCAAAGCACCTGAAGGAAGGTCAAGAAGCAATGGATGGAAACTAGTCAAGGAGAGAAGCAACGTAGAACTAAGGAGAAACTTCCTGACAGTTAGAACAATTAACCGGTGGAACAACCTGCCTCCAGAAGCGGTGAATGCTCCAACACTGGAAGTTTTTAAGAAGAGACTGGACAGCCATTTGCCTGAAATGGTATAGGGTTTCCTACCTTAGCAGGGGGTTGGACTAGATGACCTCCAAGGTCCCTTCCAACTATTATTATTATTATTATTATTATTATTATTATTATTATTATTATTATTATTATTATTATTATTATTATTACAATTTTAAAGTTTCAAGACCCTCCAATAACAAATTGTTAGTGTAACCAGCTCACAGAAAATTTACCACGACATCTTATCTCTCCGAAATCATCCCAAAACTTAAGAATAATTCTTCCTAGATTAAATATCTACGTTTGTTTCTGTATCACCATTTCTTATAAATTGTTGTGTAATTTTGTGTAATTATCGGTAATAAATTCAATCTTCACAGTTGGTCTGTCTCCCCAACAACGTCCAGGTGAAAGTCGATTCCAATTAAGTGTGACAAATCCATTTCGCAACATATTTCGGTCCTTCTAGCGAGGACCGCCTGCACCCGTTTACCTGTCTTGCTGATCCCTGCATATTAAAAGGAATTCGCCACCACCTTTTCTGACATATAAGTTTCATTAAACGGCAGAAGCTTTTTAATCAAAGGAGCTTTGGATGAAGTGAGCTGTTGCTCATGAAAGCTTACGCCTTTTAATAAGGCATGCAATTCAAACGAGGCCTCGCCTTACAACCGTTCCTTTAGGGTTCCAAGTTGCAACAGCTCTAAAAAATAAAAGTGACTTGCAACCGGTCCTTCCACTTACACACCACTGCAGCATCCCCGTGGTCACATGATCAAGCTTCAGAGGCTCGGCAACTGGCATGAACGTATGACGGTTGCAGTCTCCCGGGGTCAAGCGATCACTTTTTATGACCTGACTAGAAGCCAGATTTGTTTACCTAACAACCACAGTGATTCCCTTAACAACTGTGGCAAAAAATGGTTGCAAAATGGGCCGGAATTCCTTTAACAGCTGTTTTGCTTAACAATGGAAATTTTTGGACTCAATTGTGGTCGTAAGTCAAGGATCACCTGTGCTTTATACTCAGGCACATACACACTGGGTTCTGATAGCACATCTGCACGCGCGCGCGCACACACACACACACACACACAGACACACACACACACAGCAAACAGGCAGCTCACACTCCCCATTGCTCCTTGGAAGTAGCTTCTGTGCAGATATTCTGAAACCAGAGCACGATTCACCTTCTCCGTCTTTACCAAAATCCAGAAGGATTACATAAAATCATAAATTACGGCCTCTGCTTGAAACTGAGCAGCCGATTCCAACTTGTTATAGCCTGCTTTGCAGACGTGGTGCTGCAGAAAACTCCCAAGACCCAGGAAAATAGATGCGTTCTGGGGGCTCTTGAGTGTTTTCTGAGCTTGGCAGCTTTCTGGCAGCCATTTCATTACTCGAGTAAGTAACATCATCGGTGCTAGGAGGGAGTTGGGGTTTGTGGAGAGGAGGAGGGGGAGGAGGAGGATTGTGGGTTCCTTGGCACTCTCTGAGATTAGTTGTTTTCTTGCAGATGTTTCATTGTGCAAACTAGGTAACATCTTCAGTGCTAGAAGGGCGTGGGGTTTGAGGAGAGGAGGAGGAGGAGAGAGGAGGAGGAGGAAGAAGAAGGAGAAGGAGAAGGAGAAGGAGAAGAAGGAGGATTGTGGGGTCCTTGGCACTCTCTGAGATTAGTTGTTTTCTTGCAGATGTTTCATTGTGCAAACTAGGTAACATCTTCAGTGCTAGAAGGGCGTGGGGTTTGAGGAGAGGAGGAGGAGGAAGAAGAAGAAGAAGGAGAAGGAGGAGGAGGAGGAGAAGAAGAAGAAGAAGAAGAAGAAGAAGAAGAAGAAGAAGAAGAAGAAGAAGAAGAAGAAGAAGAAGAAGAAGAAGAAGAAGAAGAAGAAGAAGAAGAAGAAGAAGAAGAAGAAGAAGTAGTAGTAGTAGTCAGGGCTTTTTTTCTCATAGAACGCTCAGAACGGAGTTCCGGCAACTTTTTTGGATGGAACCTTGTAGGGTAGGCAAGGCGGGTTGTATGACATGTGTGAGTTCCGGCACCTTTTTCTTTTACAAAAAAAGCACTGATAGTAGTAGTAGTAGTAGTAGTAGTAGTAGTAGTAGTAGTAGTAGTGTACGGTCCTTGCTGCTTTCTGAGCTTGGTTGTTTACTTACCCAACTAAGTAACATCATCATCAGTGCTAGAAAGAAGTGGGGTTTGTGAAAAAGAGGAGGAGAGGAGGGGTGGAGGGGAGGAGGAGGAGGAAGGAAGGAGGGGAGGAGGAGGAGGTGGTGGTGGTGGTGATCTATGGGGTCCCTCTGAGTTTGCTTCTTTTCTTGCAGACGTCTCATGACCCAACTATGTAACAGCATCAGTGGAAGAAGGAGGTGGGGTTTGCTCCTGTTTATATATAAGTGGCTTTCCCTGTCATTCCCTCCTAATACTGATAATGCTACCTCGTCAGGTAATGAAAACATCTGTTGTTAAGCTTCACCCAGTGACTTCGCTGGTCGGAAGGTCGCCAAAGGGGGGAATCACGTGACCTTGGGACACACCAACGGTCATAAGCAGGAGTCAGTTGCCAAGCGTCTAAATTTGGATTGCATGATCCTGGGGATGCTACAAAGGCCGTAAGTGTGAAAAACGGCCGCCGGTCACTTTTCCCAGTGCAACTGTGACTTTGGATGGTCACTAAATGAAGTGGTTGTAAGTCCAGGATCACCCGCCCATCTATTTGCACTCCAGCTGACCTGACCTTCCTTCCCTATAAAAAGGTAAAGGTTCCCCCGCACACGCGTGCTAGTCGTTTCCGACTCTAGGGGCCGGTGCTCATCTCCGTTTCAAAGCCGAAGAGCCTGCGCTTGTCTGAGGACGTCTCCATGGTCATGTGGCCGGCATGACTGGACGCCAAAGGCGCACGGAACGCTGTTCCCTTCCCACCGGAGTGGTCCCTATTTTCCTACTTGCATTTTGACGTGCTTTCGAACTGCTAGGTTGGCAGAAGCTGGGACGAGTAACAGGCGCTCACTCTGCTATGCGGCACTCGGGATTCGACCCCGCCAAACTGCCGACCTTCTGATAGACAAGCTCAGCGTCCTAACCCACTGAGCCAAACATAGCTAACAGGACAAAACCACAGTGAAGTTAAAGTTCCAAGCGGTCTCTGAACAGTCTGCTATCGCAATTTATCTGTGGAAAGTCTGCACAGTTTTCTGGTTTACCAGAACTCACCCTGATCGTTATCTCTAAGCCCGGGGGGTCAAATACCTCCCTTTGGCTAATAAATAATAAAAACGTTTCTTGGGTTTTTAATCGGGAACTCTCCTAGCAATTGCAACTCATTCCCAAGCCCTTTCTTTTTCTTTCTTTCTTTCTTTCTTTCTTTCTTTCTTTCTTTCTTTCTTTCTTTCTTTCTTTCTTTCTTTCTTTCTTTCTTTCTTTCTTTCTTTCTTTCTTTTTTTCTTTCTTTCTTTCTTTCTTTCTTTCTTTCTTTCTTCTTTCTTTCTTTCTTTCTTTTCTTTCTTTCTTTCTTTCTTTCTTTCTTAAAAATCTTATTTAGGCTGCAACACGGCAAGGTTGCTGCTTTGTGTCTAGGAAACTGCGCTTTCTATCCTTCCACCTTGCAGAGTTTCCATGGATTTACAGAAGAGAAGCATTTGCTTCTGACTGGGTGGATTTGAGCAGCGTCAGGAGTGACGTACCAGGGTAGAAAATTTAGATGTGCGGCAGAAAAACCCAGGAGAGGCACCCAGGCGTAACAATTTATGGACAAACCAAGGCAGGGCACGTGTGCAGAGGGGGATAGTTACTAAAAGGAGAGTGTTCTTGCAAGGGTTATTCCAGCCAGACATCACTGCAAAGAGAGTAGACAAAGACCAGCCACAAACATGATTAGGGGATTGGAGGCTAAAACGTAACGATGAACTGAACGATGAGCAGGGAACAGAGTATATCCAGTTTAATGGGAAAGAAGGATTAGGAACAGAGGGATATGCATCAAGATCACGTGAAGTATTACCGTATTTTCCGGCGTATAAGATGACTTTTTAACCCATAAAAATCTTCTCAAAAGTTGGGGGGGGTTCGTCTTATACACCCAGTCGTCTTATACGCCAGAAAATAGTACATAAATCAATCGAGCACCCCCGTTCTTGCAAAGCAACTTCAAGCCTCCTTAGTCCAGTCCCCCCTCCAAGGTGACTCTCCCTTCCCACCCCCAAAAGCCTCTAAGCCCCTTCCCCTTGCAAACGCCAGACCCCGGGAGCTCTTGCGTTTATTCCAAAGGGTGGGTGGAAGGAAAAGCCCCTTTCAGCTCCGGCGTGGCTGCAAGTCGACGAGCCCGGGAAGGCACGCCCTCCCCTCTCACTGTGGAGGAAGCAGGGCAGGCTGGCGTCGGGCGGGAGCCGGCAGGGCAGTCCTGCGCACAGCGTGCGCTCCCCGGCTGCTAAGGAGTCCTCAGGGAGCCGTGGCAGGCACCTCACGCCCTTCCCTCTCGAGGCGGTGGGCAGAAACTGGCAGGGCTTTGCACCATCTGCATCAGGTGGGTCTGAATCGGGCTTGTGTCGGACACTTGGCAACTGGCATGTAAGTATTTTCCGGCGTATAAGACGAAACATCTTGAAAATCTTCTCAAAAGTCGGGGGTCGTCTTATACGCCCAGTCGTCTTGTACGCCGGAAAATACGGTAGTGCCGCTTTATAATGCCTTGGTAAGGCCCCACTTGGGAATCCTGCATCCAGTTTGGTCACCAAATATAGAAAAGATGTTGAGACTCTAGAAAGAGTGCAGAGAAGAGCAACAAAGATGGTCAGGGGACCGGAGGCTCAAACATATGAAGAACGGTTGCAGGAACTGGGGATGTCTAGTCTAATGAAGAGAATTCAGGTCACCAGGATATAACAAAGATGTGGAGACTCGAGAAAGAGTGGTGCCAAAAAGAGCAACAGATACGATAAAGGGGCCGGAGGTTAAAACACCTAAAGAACTTTTGCAGGAATTGGGGATATCTAGTCTGATGAAGAGGAGAATTAGGGGTGACATGATAGCACCTTCCAATATTTGAAGGGCTGCCACCAAGAAGAGGGGGGGGGGGTCAACCTGTTCTCCAAAGCACCCGAAGGCAGGACAAGAAGCAACAGATGGAAACTGATCAAGGACAGAAGCAAGTGGAACGGCTTTCATTCAGAGGTTGTGGGTGCTCCATCACCAGAGAATTTTAAAAAGAGACCGGACAGCCATTTTCCGGGATAGTATAGGGGTAGGCAACCTCGGCCCCTTCATGACTCGTGGACTTCAACTCCCAGAATTCCTGAGCCAGCATAGGGAAACTTTGGCCCCCTTCATGACTCTCAACTCCCAGAATTCCTGAACCAGCATGGGGGAACTATGGCCCCTTCATGGCTGGTGGACTTCCAGAATTCCTGAGCCAGCATGGGGGAACTATGGCCCCTTCATGGCTGGTGGACTTCAACTCCCAGAATTCCTGAGCCAGCATGGCTCAGCTTGGAAACCTCTCTCTTTTCCCTCAGCATGGCTGACTCAGGAATTCTGGGAGTTGAAGTCCACGAGTCGTAAAAGAGCCGAGGTTGCCTACCCCTATACTATCAGAAATGAATCCCTGCAGTTCTCAAATAACAACAACAACAACAACAACAACAACAACAATGAAGTTGGAAGGGACCTTGGAGGTCATCTAGTTCAACCCCCCTGCTTAGGCAGGAAACCCTATACCATTTCAGACAAATGGCTGTCCAATCTCTTCTTAAAAACTTCCAGTGTTGGAGCATTCACCGCTTCTGGAGGCAGGTGGTTCCACTGGTTAATTGTTCCAACTGTCAGGAAGTTTCTCCTTAGTTCTAGGTTGCTTCTCTCCTTGATTAGTTTCCATCCGTTGCTTCTTGTCCTGCCTTCAGGCACTTTGGAGGATAGCTTGACTGCCTCTTCTTTGGGAGCGGCCCCTGAGATATTGGAAGATGTCTATCATGTCCCCCCTCGTCCTTCTCTTCATTAAACTAGACCTACCCAATTCCCGCAACCGTTCCCTATATGTTTTAGCCTCCAGTCCCCCCAATCCTCTTTGTTGCTCTTCTCTGTCTTCTTTCTGGCATCTCAGCATCTTTTTGACATCGTGGTTACCAAACGTGGTGACCAACGGCATTCAAGGAGGAGTCTGGACTTGGATTGCTTATAGCAGACACGTCAAACCCGCGACGTCACGTGACGTATCGAAGCTTTTTCTCCATTGCTGGCAATGGGGGGGGCGCGGTTTCCTGATGACGCCTCCAGTGGGCCGGCATTTTGAGACCCCTGGCTTACAGCAACATAATGACTCTAAGCTGGTGACACATTTAACTCCTCCCCCGGCTCTGCCTCCTCTTCTCCTACAGCTATTTCATCTCTTGCTCCGTCTACGATATTTCCTTCCGCAGGAGAAGCGAAAGAGGAAGTTATGTTTCCTTTTTCTTTGTCTAGCCCTTTTCTGAATGACGAGGCCCTGCCCTCCGTCACTCACGCCCTGATTCTCTCTCCTTTGGATTGCTGCAATGCGCTCTGCAAGGGGGTCCCCTTGAAGAGTGTTTGGAAGCTACCATTGGTCCAGAATGTAGCAAGGGAGATAGTTTTGGAGGTCCCGAGGCTGGCAACATATAATACCTCCAAGGTCCCTTCCAACTTTATTATTATTATTATTATTATTATTATTATTATTATTATTATTATTATTATTATTTTATTCATAAAACATGAAACTCAGTCAACTGGACATTCAAACTGACTGGCACTAATGGTTGACACGGGTTGCTGCAGCATCCTAGGGATCAACCAGGTATCTCCTTAAAAGGTAAGATGTTCCGAGTAGCGCAGTTTTTTGCAGCATTGCTGGAGTTATTGCGGGAAGCTGCAGTTTCTTGATGCGTTTTGTAAAGATTTTGGACATAGTTCCCAGCGCCCCGATGACAATGGGTATCACTGTTACGCGTTTCATCCAAAATCGTGCAGATGATGATGATGATGATGATGATTACACTTTTAGGTGAGCTACATTGGGTACCAGTCTGCTTCTGGCTACAATTGAAACATAGAATCCAAGGTCTGGAAGGGGCCTCTCTGGTCCTCTAGTCCAACCCCTGCTTAAGGCAAGAGAGCTATACCATCCTGGTCAAATGGTGGTCCAGTCTCCATATGAAAACCTCCAGTGTTGGAGCATTCACAACTTCTGAAGGCAGGTTTTTCCACTGATTAATTTTTCTCACTGTCAGGAAGTTTCTCCTTAGTTCTAGGTTGCTTCTCTCCTTGATTAATTTCCGTCCGTTGCTTCTTGTCCTGCCTTCTGGCACTTTGGAGAATAGCTTGACTCCCTCTTCTTTGGGGCAGCCCCTGAGATATTGGAAGGCTGCTATCGTGTCCCCCCTCGTCCTTCTCTTCATTAAACTGGACATACCCAATTCCAGCAACCGTTCCCATCTCATGTTCCTCCAATGGTGAGATAGAGCACTTTTTTTTTGAAGTTGTGATCCCACCTGCCTTCAGGACAAGGAGAATAGATTGTTCTGGAGTCAAGGTTGTCCCCCTCTTTTTTTGTGGCAGCCCCTTAGATATTGGTAGGCTGCAATTATCTCGTTCCTGATCCTGCTTTTCATTAGGCTAGACATACCCAATTCCTGCAACCGTTCTTCATATGTTTGAGCTTCCAGCCCCCTAATCATCATGGTTGCTCTTCTCTGCACTCTTTCTAGAGTCTGAGCATCTTTGTGTGTGTGTGTTGTGGCGATCAGAATTGGGCACAGCATTCCAAGTGTGGCCTTATCTGTGTAGTATAAGGCTAACTTAACACTTCACATGATCTTGATTCTCTCCCTCTGTTAATGCAGCCTAGCACTGTGTGGGCTTTTTTGGCAGCTGCAGCACACGGCTGGCTCCTATTTAAGGGATTGTCCACTGCTATTTTTTTCTCTCTTAGTTTGTTCGGAAGCTCTTTGAAATATCTGCTTAGTGTTAATCACTATATGCCATTTATGCAGGATATCTATCTATCTATCTATCTATCTATCTATCTATCTATCTATCTATCTATCTATCTATCATCTATCTATCTATCTATCTATCTATCTATCTATCTATCTATCTATCTATCTATCTATCATCTATCTATCTATCCATACTATTCTTGCCTCAAATGCAACACAACCCAAAACCCATCTGACTTTGGAGGCTAAAACATACTGTACAAGGAATGGCTGCTGGAATTGGGTATGTCTAGTTTAATGAAGAGAAGGACCAGGGGTGACATGACAGCAGCGTTCCAGTATTTGAGGGGTTGCCCCAAAGAAGAGGGAGTCAAGCTCTTCTCCAAAGCAACAGAAGGCAGGACAAGAAGCAAGGGATGGAAACTCATCAAGGAGAGAAGCAACCTAGAATTAAGGAGATACTGCCTGACAGTTAGAACAATTAACCAGTGGAACAACCTGCCTCCAGAAGCTGTGAATGCTCCAACGCTGGAAGTTTTTAAGAAGAGACTAGACAACTATTTGTCTGAAATGGTATATAGGGTTTCCTGTCTGAGCAGGGGGTTGGACCTCCAAGGTCCCCTCCAACTTTACTTTTATGAAGGTTATGAAGATTATGAAATCAGTTTCCTGTTGTGACTTCCCTTTTGAGGAGTTGGCAAGCTTGCAGCCAGACGTTACGCAGACATTGCACAGAAGCAACGGACTGTGTGGGGGACAATCCACAGCGTTCTATACTCACCCTCAAAGGAGACCTGAGACTTGTTGGCCTTTTTAACTAAACCCGGCTTCTCCAATGGCTTGGGGCGTCTTCCTTTTCAGGCTGTTTTTCATGCAGCTTCCCTGCCTGCTTACAGCAAGAGACGGAGGTGAGTGATCCGGCCCGAAAAGCTTTAGAGTTAGACAGAAGTAACTGATATTGTGAATTAAAGAATAACAACAGAGATGGAGGGGCCTTGGAGGTCTTCTAGTCCAACCCACTGCTTGAGGAGGAGAACCATACCGTTCCAGACAAGTAGCTTCTCCAGTCTCTTCTTAAAAACTTCCAGTGTTGGAGCATTCACCACTTCTGGAGGCAGGTTGTTCCACTGGTTATCCAACCCACTGCTTGAGGAGGAGAACCATACCGTTCCAGACAAGTAGCTTCTCCAGTCTTTTTTAAGTTTCCAGCGATGGAGCACCCACAACATCTGGAGGCAAGCCGTTCCACTGATTAATTGTTCTAACTGTCAGGAAGTTTCTCCTTAGTTCTAGGTTGCTTCTCTCTATGGTTAGTTTCCATCCGTCGCTTCTTGTCCTGCCTTCAGGGCTTTGGAGAAGAGCTTGACTCCCTCTTCTTTGAGGCAGCCCCTGAGATACTAGGAGACTGTTATCAAGTCCCCCCTCATCCTTCCCTTCATTAAACTAGACATTCCCAATTCCAGCAACCGTTCCTTATATGTTTTAGCCTCCTGTCTCCTGATCATCTTTGTTGCTCTTCTCTGGACTCTTTCCAATGCAACTACAGGAGAGAAGCTATTCCATTAATTGTTCTTATCGGGAAGTTTCTCCTTAGTTCTAGTTCTCTCCTTGGTGAGTTTCCATCCGTTGCTTCTTGTCCTGCCTTCAGGCGCTTTGGAGAAGAGCTTGACTCCCTCTTCTTTGGGGCAGCCCCTGAGATATTGGAAGGCTGCTATCATGTTCCCCCTGGTCCTTCTCTTCATTAAACTAGACATACCCAGTTCCAGCAGCCATTCCCATCTCATGTTCCTCCGATCGTGAGATAGAGCACTTTTTTTTTTTTTGGAAGTTGTGGTCCCACTGTGAAAGAGATCACCCTGCCAGTTAAGAGCCCAGACTGCTTCAGGAAGCCACAGTAATTTACGCCAATCTCGTCCCTCTCAAATTAAGCCACTAGATGGCAGGAATTCGAATCAAATCACAGCCATGGATTCTCCGCTTCTTGTCAGTGGCTCTTGAATCACCACCCGGCTGCATTGATGTGGGAAGCAATTTCTGGGCTTGTCCACGCAGGCACCAAGCGACCCCCAATTAAGGGGCAATTTGAAGGAGGTGGCACTCAGCAGAATCAGTCACCTGGTGCCCCATCGGCCTTGTTTCAAAACCTTTTGCCCCCCTTCACTCATTGACTCTGAACAGGGCTTTGAAGTTTTCCACCGATGCAGCATTCACAACTTCGGAACAGCTTGCCTCCGTCATCATTGATGGAGGTTTGTCATGAAATGGGGGTTTTTAAGAAGAGATTGGACAGAATGCCATAGCATCTCCTGCTTGTGCAGGGGGTTGGACTAGAAGACCTCCAAGGTCCCTTCCAACTCTGTTACTCTGCTATCCTTCCTTCCTTCCTTCCTTCCTTCCTTCCTTCCTTCCTTCCTTCCTTCCTTCCTTCCTTCCTTCCTTCCTTCCTTCCTTCCTTCCTTCCTTCCTTCCTTCCTTCTCACTGGAGGTTTTCAAGAAGAGACTGGACAACCATTTTTCTGAAATGGCATAGGGTCTCCTGCCTGAGCAGGGGGTTGGACTAGATGACCTCCAAGGTCCCTTCCAACTCTGTTATTCTGCTATCCTTCCTTCCTTCCTTCCTTCCTTCCTTCCTTCCTTCCTTCCTTCCTTCCTTCCTTCCTTCCTTCCTTCCTTCCTTCCTTCCTTCCTTCCTTCCTTCCTTCCTTCCTTCCTTCTCACTGGAGGTTTTCAAGAAGAGACTGGACAACCATTTTTCTGAAATGGCATAGGGTCTCCTGCCTGAGCAGGGGGTTGGACTAGATGACCTCCAAGGTCCCTTCCAACTCTGTTATTCTGCTATCCTTCCTTCCTTCCTTCCTTCCTTCCTTCCTTCCTTCCTTCCTTCCTTCCTTCCTTCCTTCCTTCCTTCCTTCCTTCCTTCCTTCCTTCCTTCCTTCCTTCCTTCCTTCTCACTGGAGGTTTTCAAGAAGAGACTGGACAACCGTTTTTCTGAAATGGCATAGGGGTCTCCTGCTTGTGCAGGGGGGATGGACTAGAAGACCTCCAAGGTCCCTTGCAACTCTGTTGTTCTGTTATTCTAATTTTCTGACAGAGAATAATTCATCAATGGAATAGCTCTCCTCCTGGGTTTGTGGGTGCTCCGTCACTGGAAGTCTTCAAGAAAAAAATGGACAACCATTTAACAACAACAGCAATAATAATAATAATAATAATAATAATAATAATAATAATAATAACAATAACAACAACAACAACAACAACAACAACAACAACAACAATAAAGTTGCAAGGGACCTTGGAGGTCTTCTAGTCCAACCCCCTGCTCAGGCAAGAAACCCTACACCATGTCAGACAAATGGCTGTCCAGTCTCTTCTTAAAAACTTCCGGGGTTGGAGGATTCACAACTTCTGGAGGCAAGTTGTTCCACTGGTTAATTGTCCTCGCTGTCAGGAAATGTCTTCTTGGTTCTAGGTTGCTTCTCCTAGAACTTTGACTGGGATGGCATAAGGCAGGGGTCTTCAAACTCGGCCCTTTTATGACTCATGGACTTCAACTCCCAGAATTCCTCAGCCAGCATGCCTGGCTGAGAAATTCTGGGAGTTGAAGTCCATGAGTCATAAAAGGGCCGAGTTTGAAGACCTCTGGCATAAGGTCTTCTATCTTGGAGTAGAAGACCTCCAAGGTCCCTTCCAGGATTCTATGGTTTAACTACAATCTGGGTTCCTCTTTCTCAGGTGTTAAGGCCGAAGATCCATGGCTCTCGCAACCTCAGAGGTCTGTTACGGTCGTCATAGGAGAAGACCTCCGTCTGGAGTGTGAAGTGCCAGACAAACTCCGATCTGGTGCTGTGAAATGGTTCTTGGGTGAAGGTCCTCAGCGGAAACTCATCTACGCAGATGCCCAGATCGATGAAAAGGATGAAAGAATAACAAGAATTTCCCCAAATTCCAACACGGATTTCACCATCTTCATCCGCAACGTTAGTCTGGAAGACGCCGGGACTTATTACTGCGTGAAGGAGAAGACAGAACTGTGGGGAACTAAGGATTGGCTTAAAGGACAAGGGACTCATGTGGTTGTGAAAGGTCAGTGTGGACAAGCTGTGGATGAACTTCGTTTACTTGGCTTCCTGGTCTGAGCACCTGTGCGCTAGTGCTACAGCCGTGCTGGCTTCCAAATTTAGACACGAAACACCCCAAGTCACATGAGGCCTCCAGGAACAGAATAACAGTGTTGGAAGGGACCTTGGAGGTCTTCTAGTCCAGCCCCCCACTGAAACATGAGGCCCTCCAGTGATGGAGCTCCTACAGCCTCTGGTGGAATGCCACTGATTGATTGTTCTCACTGTCAGGAAATGTCTCCTTAGTTCTAGACTGGATCTCTGTTTGTTAGGTTTCCACCCATGACTTCTTGTTTTGTCCTCAGGTGCTTTGACGAATAGGTCAACCTCTGTGACAGTCCTTCAAATATTGGAAGACTGCTATCGTGCCACCTGTAGACCTTCTCTTTGATAGGCAAAACACACCCAGGTCTCTCAATTGATCATCGTACGTTTTAATCTTCAGACCCCCCTCGTCATCTTGGTTGCTCTTTTCTGCACTCTTTCAATTTGGTACAGAGTGGGGAATAACAGAATAAAAGAGTTGGAAGGGGCCTGGTAGGTCATCCAGTCCAACCCTCTGCCTGAGCAGAAGAACCCTATACCATTTCTGACAAGTTTCTTCTTGAGAGCCTCCAGTGGTGGAACAGCCAGAACATCTGAAGGCAACTTCTGATGGCTCTGCTAGAAAATTCCTCCTCAGTTCTAGGTTGCATCTCTCCTTGATCAGTTTCCATCCATTGTTTCTTGTCTGGCCTTCGGGGGCTTTGGAGAATAGCTTGTCCTGCTCCTCTTTGGGACAGCCCCTCAAATATTGGAACACCGCTATTGTGTTACTCCTGGTCCTTCTCTTCATTAGACACTAGTCATATCCAGTTCTTGCAATTGTTCTTCGCATGTTTTAGCCTCCAGGCTCCTAATCATCTTTCTCGCTCTTCTCTGCACTCTTTTTAGAGTCTCAACTTCTTTTTTTTATATCATGGTGACCAAAACTGGATGCAGTATTCTAGCTGTGGCCTTACTAAGGCTTTATAGAGTAGTTGTAGTACCTCGCGTGAACTTGATTCAATCCCTCTGTTAATGCAGCAGCTTTTTTGGCTTCTGCCCGCACACTGCTGGCTCATGTTTAATCGATTGTCCACTAGGACTCCAAGATCCCTCTCACAGTAACTGCTATTAAGCCAGGTTTTATCGGAAGGGGGCTTGGAGGTCCTTCTAGAGCAGAAGACCCTATACAAGTTCAGGCAAAATGGCTGTCCAACCTCTTATTAACCTCCAATGTTGGAGCATTCACAGCTTCTGGAGGCCAGTGGTTCCACTGGTTCATCGTACGCGCTGTCGGGAAGTTCCTCCTTATTTCTAAGCCAGATCTTTCCTTGATAAATTTCCATCCATTACTTATCGTTGTGTGGCCCAGCCATCTCGGGAGTCTCTTGCAAGTATCTCCAATGGAGGGTTGTATTCTTCAGGGGCACTACCTATTCGTGGAAAGTTAGAAAGAGAAGGAGTTGCAGGACGATGGGGCTCTGCCTTGGCTGGGCAATACTGCCTACTGTTAAGGATGCAAGTATTAGATATGGTTGCCATTCCAGAAACATCAAATCCCTTTTTATTCCTCTCTGTGGCCCTCGTGAAGGATGATCCGTGAGGCCTCCAGGGATCTGCCACTTCTAGAAGGATAGACTTTTGGAGAGATACTGCTTGCGGTTAAAAGGTGTTTCAAGGAGCTCAAAGAACTATAGAAACAAAGAAGGGTTGGGACTTAATTTAGAGGTCATGTAATCCAGCCCAACACTCAGGGCAGAATCCAATGTCCAACTTGCTTTTGTTTAAAAACCTTCAACAGAGGAGGATCCACCTTTTCTCAACACAGTCTCTTCCATTGCTGAATGTCTATGGTAGGGTTTTAGGCAGCCTTGGCTCTTTTATGACTTGTGGACTTCAACTCCCACAATTCCTATAGTATAGGGGGTACCTTGCTCAATAGTAGTAACTGTGAGAGGGATCTCGGAGTCCTAGTGGACAATCCCTTAAATGCGAGCCAGCCGTGTGCTGCAGCTGCCCAAAAACCCAACACAGTGCTAGGCTGCATGAACAGAGGGACAGAATCAAGATCACGTGAAGTGTTAATACCGCTTTACAAGGCCTTGGTAAAGCCACACTTGGAATCCTGCATACAGTTTTGGTCACCACGATGTAAAAAAGATGTTGAGACTCTGGAAAGAGTGCGGAGAAGAGCAACAAAGATGATCAGGGGACTGGAGGTTGAATCATATAAGGAACGGTTGCTGGAAGAGAAGGACTGGGGCTGACATGATAGCAGCCTTCCAATATCTCAGGGGCTGCCCCAAAGAAGAGGGAGTCAAGCTATTCTCCAAAGCGCCTGAAGGCAGGACAAGAAGCAATGGATGGAAGCTAATCAAGGAAAGAAGCAACCTAGAACTAAGGAGAAACTTCCTGACAGTGAGAACAATTAACCGGTGGAACAACCTGCCTCCAGAAGTGGTGAATGCTCCAACACTGGACGTTTTTAAGAAGAGACTGGACAGCCATTTGTCTGAAATGGTATAGGGTTTCCTGCCTGAGCAGGGGGTTGGACTAGATGACCTCCAAGGTCCCTTCCAACTTCTTCTTCTTCTTCTTCTTCTTCTTCTTCTTCTTCTTCTTCTTCTTCTTCTTCTTCTTCTTCTTCTTCTTCTTCTTCTTCTTCTTCTTCTTCTTCTTCTTCTTCTTCTTCTTATTCTTGTTATTATTATTATTATTATTATTATTATTATTATTATTATTATTATTATTATTATTATTATTATTATTATTATTATTATTATTATTATTCCACTTAACAACCGTGGCAAGGAAGTCGAGATCTACTTGTACTTTGCAGAAAAATATCTTTTTCCGGCATTTCCACTCCTTAAGAACTTTTCCAGGGCCGTTTTGACGTAGACATAAACTGACATTAGATCAAATTGAGGCTTTTGTTCTGTGCGTCACATACAAGTAGACAAAGAGTTATTTCTGTAACCAGAATTGGAAATCCATCACGCACAGGCATGTCTTCCTGGTTGCCAAAAAGAACAAATCCGTCCCTTGGCTACGCTTGTCTTTCTCTCTCTTTCAATTGCATTTATTGAACCTGTTTGCATCATCCTAACAAACCAAAAGGAAAACGTCAGAAACAAAACAGGAAACAACAACCCCCCCAAAAAAAATTAAGAAACGTAAAGATGACTTTGTGGCCTTCTTTTGAATGGATAATTAGATTCTTATTGTCTCTTTTCCCTCTTAAATATTTCACAAGCCCCTTCATTCACTTAGATCAGGGGTAGGCAACCTTGGCTCTTTTATGACTCGCGGACTTCAACTCCCAGAATTCCTGAGCCAGCCAAGCTGGGTCAGGAATTCTGGGAGTTGAAGTCCGCGAGTCATAAAAGAGCCGAGGTTGCCGACCCCTGATTTAGATCTTTCTCAGTCTTCGCATCCATAAATCGCCCGTTCCTTCTTTTTCTCATTCCTGCAAAAAGTCCGTCAAAAGCTTCCAGACTTTAAAAAAAAAAAGTTTCTTGTTTTGTTCTCTGACCAAAGAAGTCGCTTTTGACGGTTTCCGCAATTCATCTCTCCACTGCGGGAATTTCAATTGCAGGTAATCCTCGACTTACAACAATTCCTTTCGTGGCCGTTCCAAATTACGATGGCACTGGAAAAAGTGACACATTTAAATGGGCTGATCCCGGTTAGATAAATTACCCCTTGTCTTGGGTTTAGAACGATGCATAGAAGAAACCACTGTCGTAAGTCCAAAACTCCACAATGACACAGCTAATCAGGATTAAGTCAATAGGATGGGATAGGATAGGATAGGATAGGATAGAAAATATGGAATAGGATAGGATAGGATAGACAGATTGTGAAATAGAATAAAATAGAATAGAATAATAATAATAATAATAATAATAATAATAATAATAATAATAATAATAATAATAATAATAATAATAATAATAATAATAATAATAATTTGGAAGGGACCTTGGGGGTCATCTAGTCCAACCCCCTGCTCAGGCAGGAAACCCTACACCATTTCAGGCAAATGGCTGTCCAGTCTCTTCTTAAAAACCTCCAGTGTTGGAGCATTCACAACTTCTGGAGGCAGGTTGTTCCACTGGTTAATTGTTCTCACTATCGGGAAGTTTCTCCTGAGTTCCAGGTTGCTTCTCTCCTTGGTTAGTTTCCATCCGTTGCTTCTTGTCCTGCCTTCGGGCTCTTTGGAGAATAGCTTGACTCCCTCTTCTTTGTGGTAGCCCCTGAGATATTGGAACACTGCTATCATATCACCCCTCACTCTTCTCTTCCTTAAACTAAAAGGTAAAGGTAAAGTTTCCCCCGCACATGCGTGCTAGTTGTTTCCGACTCTAGGGGCCGGTGCTCATCTCCGTTTCAAAGCCGAAGAGCCAGCGCTTGTCCGAGGACGTCTCCGTGGTCATGTGGCCGGCATGACTGGACGCCAAATGC
The DNA here is from genome assembly GCA_024294585.1 of Vipera latastei. Lineage (NCBI taxonomy): Eukaryota > Metazoa > Chordata > Lepidosauria > Squamata > Viperidae > Vipera > Vipera latastei. The sequence continues at coordinate 4,077,202 of CM044356.1, forward strand.
GCACGGAACGCTGTTACCTTCCCACCGTAGTGGTCCCTATTTTTCTACTTGCATTTTTACGTGCTTTCGAACTGCTAGGTTGGCAGAAGCTGGGACGAGTAACAGGCGCTCACTCTGTTACGCGGCACTCGGGATTCGACCCGCCAAACTGCCGACCTTCTGATCGACAAGCTCAGCGTCCTAACCCACTGAGCCACCGCGTCCCTTTTCCTTAAACTACACATACCCAATTCCAGCAACCGTTCCCTATATGTTTTAGCCTCCAGTCCCCCAATCATCTTTGTTGCTCTTCTCTGTACTCTTTCTAGAGTCTCAACATCTTTTTTACATCGTGGTGACCAAAACTGGATGCAGTATTCCACGTGTGGCATTACCAAAGCATTGTAAAGTGGTATTAGTACTTCACTTGATCTTGATTCTATCCCTCTGTTAATGCAGCCTAGCACTGTGTTGGCTTTTTTGGCAGCTGCAGCACACCTGGAATAGAATAGAATAGAATAGAATAGAATAGAATAGAATAGAATAGAATAGAATAGAATAGAATAGAATAGAATAGAATAGAATAGAATAGAATAGAATAGAATAGAATAGAATAGAATAGAAATAGCAGATTGTAAAATAGAATAGAATAGAATAGGATAGGATAGGATAGGATAGGATAGGACAGGACAGGACAGGACAGGACAGGACAGGACAGGACAGAACAGAACAGAATAGAATATAGAAATTACAGACTAGACTAGACTAGACTAAGAAATAGGATAGGATAGGATAGGAAAGGATAGGATAGGATAGGATAGGATAGGATAGGATAGGTCAGGTCAGGACAGGACAGGACAGGACAGGACAGGACAGGACAGAATAGAATAGAATAGAATAGAATAGAATAGAATAGAAATAGCAGATTGTAAAATAGAATAGAATAGGATAGGATAGGATAGGATAGGAAAGGATAGGATAGGACAGGACAGGACAGGACAGGACAGGACAGAACAGATCAGATCAGATCAGATCAGATCAGATCAGATCAGATCAGATCAGAACAGAATAGAATAGAATAGACAGATTGTAGAATAGAATAGAAAGAATAGGATAGGATAGGATAGGATAGGATAGGATAGGATAGGATAGGATAGGATAGGATAGGATAGGATAGGATAGGACAGGACAGGACAGGACAGGACAGAACAGAACAGAACAGAATAGAATTGAATAGAAATAGCAGATTGTAAAATAGGATAGGATAGGATAGGACAGGACAGGACAGAACAGAACAGAACAGAACAGAACAGATCAGATCAGATCAGAACAGAACAGAATAGAATAGACAGATTGTAGAATATAATAGAAAAGGATAGGATAGGATAGGATAGGATAGGATAGGATAGGATAGGATAGGATAGGATAGGATAGGATAGGACAGGACAGGACAGGACAGGACAGGACAGAACAGAACAGAATAGAATAGACAGATTGTAGAATATAATAGAAAAGGATAGGATAGGATAGGATAGGATAGGATAGGATAGGATAGGATAGGATAGGACAGGACAGGACAGGACAGGACAGAACAGAACAGAACAGAACAGAACAGAACAGAACAGAATAGAATAGAATAGAATAACAGAATTGGATGGGACCTTGGGGGGTCTTCTAGTCCAGCCCCCTGCTCAGGCAGGAAATCCTATACCTAAACAAACAGTTAATATCTGGGAGCAAAACTGTGATTGAGTTTTCTGTTTTCAGCATGACCATTCAAGGTTTCTCTTTAGCTTCTAGAGATTATAATTGGATCATCCCAATTGCTGCTGGGGTGTCTGGCTTCATCCTGGTCAGTTTGTTCTCCACGGTACTTTATTTCTACCTGAAGAAGAAAAGAGGTGAGTGAGATTTAATTTGGCTTATTTTTGCTGCAAGTAAAGGGATGAATAATTGAGAAGTGAATTTGGGACAGTGTTTTTTTCAAACGTGGCCACTTTAAGATGTGTGGACTTCAAATCCCAGAATTCTAGGAGTTGAAGTCCACACATCTTAAAATGGCCACGTTTGAAAAAAACACTGTTTTAGGCAACAGATGTAGCGCTTTAGAGATGACTGTCTTACTCATGTGTAAAAGGGAGGGGAGAGAAAACACAGGCCTTCAAGACTAATGCCAGCCCTTCAAGGTAGGCCAAGTCAGAAAACTGCACAAGTTTGACTGGAGTTGTACTTTATTAATATAAGAATCTTGACCTTCAAATAGAAATAGAGGGAATGTGGGAAAAAGAAATAGATTATCCTTTACTGTATAATGATGAACTTTGCACATGTTTGCGAATTCCGTTTTTTCTCTTGTTTCCAGGTCTAAGGAGCAGCACTGCAAGGTCTGTAGAAGTTTCTCTATCTTTCTGTTAGCTAGTCCTGGGAGCAGAATTTCCATTGCTAAACAAGGAGGCCAAGTGAAACACACTAACTTTATTTTTTTGGCTACGGTTGTTGAGGGAAACACGCCAGCCGTTAAGGGAATTCCGTGGTCCTTAAATGAATCCAGCTTCCGCCATTCACTTTGCTTGTCGGACATTGGCTGGGAACGTCGCAAAAAGGGATCACCGGAGCCTGTGATTCTGCAACCGCCATAATTACATTGCCGGGGCCAAATGCCTGGATTTTGATCACGTGTCCATGGGGATGCGGCCAGGGTCGTAAGTCCGAGGAGTGATTGTAAGTCACTTTTTTCAGTCCTGTTGTAACTTTGAATGGTCATGAAACAAACGGTTGTAAGTCAAGGAATGCCTGTATTCTAGGAAGAGAGATGCAAACAGATTCATGCAAACACACCAGTAAAATGATGCTGGGCTTTGGTTTTTCTGCCAAACATGGCTTTTCCAGGAGGCAAGTGTACTTTCTTGCTTTTCATTGAAGACCTTTCACTCCTCATCCAAGAAGCTTCTTCAGGTTCTGACTGGATGGTGGGGAATGGAAGGATTTATACTCCTTGCAGACAGTTGGTCATTTGCCTTCTTTTGGAGAATGCGATAGATAGATAGATAGATAGATAGATAGATAGATAGATAGATAGATAGATAGATAATGATAGAAAGATGATAGATAAAGATAGATAGATGATCGTTGATAGATAGATCATAGATAACGATAGATAGATCATAGATAGATGATAGATAATGATAGATCATAGATAGATCATAGATAACGATAGATAGATCATAGATAACGATAGATGATAGATAGATAGATGATAGATAATGATAGATGATAGATAGATGATAGATAGATAGATGATAGATAATGATAGATAGATGGATGGATGGATGGATGGATGGATGGATAGATAGATAGATAGATAGATAGATAGATAGATAGATAGATAGATAATGATAGATGACAGATAGATCATAGAGATAGATAGATGATAGATAGATAGATGATAGATAATGATAGATGGATGGATGGATGGATGGATGGATGGATAGATAGATAGGTAGATAGATAGATAGATAACCTTTATTGTCGTTTTTTACTGAGGGCACATTGGCACACATTAAAAATGAAATTTTGTTGCTTGCTCTCAAAGTGTACACATACAGAACACACATTTAAACATGCTATATATAACTTATGTATAAACCTACACCTTTACATATAAATAGTATATAAATCTTAATCACTGTCCATCTTGAATAAATAGTGGAAAGAGGCCACTTGGAGGAGAAGGCTCCCCACCCATTTGCACCACTCAGGTGACCCTGAGGACACAGGTAATAAACCTCCAGGTGGCCTCAACGACTCTCTCAAAGGAGGCAAATGACCAGCTGTCTGCAAGGAGTATAAATCCTTCCCTTCCCCACCATCCAGTCAGAACCTGAAGAAGCTTCCGGGATGAGAAGCGAAACCTCTTCAAAGAAAAACAAGAAAGTCCAGTTGCCTCCTGAAAAAAAAGCCCTTTTGGGACAGCCCTGACCTGCATGACTGAGAACCTCCACAGACATGCCAATTTGTGATAGAAAAATCCAGCCACTGTGTTTTTCAGGCCTATCCAAGTTTGTGACTTCACTCCCCAGATGCCACAGTCGATGTTCAGTAGGAAAAACAAAATTTGGGGCACAGCCAGGAGCCCAATACAGGGAATCCTTGAGTTACAACCATTCATTTAGTGACCGGTTACGATGGCACTGGAAGAAGTGACTGCTGATCCTTTTCTCACATTTAATAACCGTTGCAGTATCATCAAGGTCCTGTGCTCAAAATTCAGGCTCTTGGCAACCGACTCGTATTTATGACGGTTGCTGTGTCCGGGGATCACGGGAATCCCCTTTGGCGACCTTCTGACAAGCAAAGTCAATGGGGGAAAGCCAGATTCACTTCACAAACGCAGCAATTGACTTCACAACCGTGGCAAGCAAGGTGATAAAAATGGGGCAAAAAAACCCCACTTAGCAACTGCCTCGCTTAGTGACAGAAATTTGAGGCTCAGTTCTGACGGTTAAGTCGAGGACTAAGTCTGTATCTACCCTGGCTTTCCACCTCACAGATTCATTTTCCTTCTCTCACAACCAATCTGGCAGAGGGTTGGACTAGAGGACCTCTAAGGTCCCTCTCCACCCTATTAGTCTATTTAGCCCAGATCTCTTTCTCTGGCTGTTTTTATTTGGGTTTTCAAGCCCTGCTGGAGGTTTCAGGACTTGATTGCCACCACGGAGCTTGGAGCTGGATGGAGGGGCGTCCAGCTGGCTGTTTCCAGCCTGCCATTTTCTCCGTCTGGCTGCTTTTCCATCAAGAAGAAGGCATGCCAGGTGGGGGAGGGGGGAATGGGGGGGGCAGAGAATTAAGCTTCAGCCCCTGCAGGGCTGCTCTGCCCATCGCATTGAGAAACCAGCCCCTGGAACTGGCATTAAAGGGGACAGATGGGCTCCAGATCTGTAATCTGGTCTTAATTGGGCTGGGGTGGGGGATTAAAAACTGTGAGTGAGCCGGTTGAGTCTGGAAATCCGGCTAATTTGATTCCACCTCATCTGTATTATTTATCTATCCTTCCTTCCTTCCTTCCTTCCTTCCTTCCTTCCTTCCTTCCTTCCTTCCTTCCTTCCTTCCTTCCTTCCTTCCTTCCTTCCTTTCTCTCTCTCTCCCTTTACATCTCCCTTTCTTTTCCTTCCCTTCCCTTCCCTTCCTTCCCACTCCCCCACTTTCCTCCCCCTCCCCTTCCCTGTCCCCCTCCCCTCTTCCCTGTCCCCTCCCCGTCTCCCTCCTTCTCCTTCCCCCTTCCCCTATCCCTTTCCTCTCCCCTCTCCCTCCCCTTCTTCCTTCCCCCTCTCCCCCTCCCCCGCCATCTCCCTCTCCTTTTCCTTTTCCCCTTCCCCCTCTCCCTCTCCCTCCCCCTCCCCCTCCCCTTTCCTTTCTCCCTCTCCTTCTCTTTCCCTCCTTCTTTCCACCCATCCTCCTTCCCTCCCTCTCCCCCTCTTTTTTTTCCTTCCTTTTTCTTGCATGGAGTGATTGCAACAAGCTTTGCCTGCTCCTTTCCAAGCTGTCTCTAACCCCCCCCCACCACCATCACCAAGGTCGCCAGCAGGTAAGCCGCCTGGAGACCCAAAAATTTGTGCCCCTTCAACATTGCTGCACAGGCCAGAATAACAAGGAACAATATTCCACTTTTCTCTCTAGGCAGAGACGAAATAGGCACATTTAAGCGTATCACAGGCTTAAAGAGGCAAAAGCTGTCGTCGGCAGTTTGGCGGGTCAAATCCCGAGTGCCGCGTAACAGAGTGAGCGCCTGTTACTCGTCCCAGCTTCTGCCAACCTAGCAGTTCGAAAGCACGTAAAAAATGCAAGTAGGAAAATAGGGACCACTATGGTGGGAAGGTAACAGAATTCCATGCGCCTTTGGCATCTAGTCATGCCGGCCACATGACCACGGAGACATCCTCGGACAAACGCTGGCTCTTCGGCTTTGAAACGGAGATGAGCACCGGCCCCTAGAGTTGGAAACGACTAGCACGCATGTGCGGGCGAACCTTTACCTTTATATATATATGCCCTCTCTCTATAAATATTGGTGGGGTTGTGTGTGGTGCTGGCTTTGTTGCTATAAGCGGGTTGGTTGGCTGTGTTGTTACATCCCGATTGGATGATGGAGTTTTTGTTTGCAGCTTAGACGGCTGCTTTGTAACATCCTGTGTGGCTGAGGTGTTGGCTGTGTGCCCATTAGTCTTTTGTGTTGTAACGACTTGGGTAATGGGCTGTGTGATGACATCCTGAGCTGTAGTGTAGTGATATCCTGAGTTCTGTGCTGCAACATCCTGGGTGGTTGGCCATGTTGTGACATCCCGAGCTTTAGCATTGTAACCTCCTGAGTTCTGTGATGTAATGTCCTGAGCAGAAGGCTGTGGTGTAACATCCCGGGCTGTGGTTTGGCTCCGAGTTTGCGGTCTGGCTTTGTGTTCATGGTGTGTGTCAGTTTGCTTTGTGTGGGGGTCGGGAGGGGGTGCAGCAGCTGGAGATGCCGCTGTGGTTTGGCTTCTGGATGGTGGTTTCATGTTGTCTATGGGGTGGGTTTGGGTTTGAGTCTGGTGAGGTTGATTGGTGGTGGCGTCCTGTGTTGTTGTGGGTCCTGTGTCCGGTGTCAGCCACACAGGATGTTACAAAACAGCTGTCTAAGCTGTAAACAAAAACTCCATCATCCAATCAGGATGTAACAACACAGCCAACCAACCCACTTACAGCAACAAAGCCAGCACCACACACAACCCCACCAATATTTATAGAGAGATGGCAGCTCCGATCACGATTTGCTTGCACAAGCACAAAGCTGAAGACACCAGCCTGAAGATGATGAGTGGGACCTCGTCGAAATGTCGCCAAGACACTCCCAATCTTACATGGGAGAAGACCCGAATACGCCAAGACCTACATATATATATGTGGAGTCCTAGTGGACAATCACTTAAATATGAGCCAGCCGTGTGCTGCAGCTGCCAAAAAAGCCAACACAGTGCTAGGCTGCTGCAAAGTCGCGTGGTCGCACAGAGAGATGGACACTTGAGCTGGGTAGTACTTTGTTTATTCGGATCAGGAATGAATCTGGGACAAAGGGGTTTACCTGGCGTTTCTTATACCTGCCCAGGTGAATGATGACCAATGGATTTGAACCTGGGCTTCCCGCCAGTGCAGGTGGCCAATAGGTTTGAACCCTGGCTTCCCGCCAGAGCTGACCACGCCTGGGGCTGTCAATGACTCACTCCATTCCGGCTTTTCCCGCCTTAGCGGTTATCGCCTGGAGCTGTCCAGCCCCCTGCTGCGCTGGCATTTCCTGTGTATGCTAGCAGCATACACTACAGCTGCATTAACAGAGGGATAGAATCAAGATCACGTGAAGTATTAATACCACTTTACAATGCTTTGGTAAGGCCACACCTGGAATACTGCATCCAGTTTTGGTCACCACGATGTAAAAAAGATGTTGAGACTCTAGAAAGAGTGCAGAGAAGAGCAACAAAGATGATTGGGGGACTGGAGGCTAAAACATATAGGGAACGGTTGCTGGAATTGTGTATGTCTAGTTTAATGAAGAGAAGGACAAGGGTGAACATGATAGCAGTATCCCAGTATTTGAAAGGCTGCCACAAAGAAGAGGCAGTCAAGCTATTCTCCAAAGGACCTGAAGGCAGGTCAAGAAGCAACGGATGGAAACTAATCAAGGAGAGAAGCAACCTAGAACTAAGGAGAAACTTCCTGACAGTGAGAACCATTAACCAGTGGAACCACCTGCCTCCAGAAGCTGTGAATTCTCCAACACTGGAAGTTTTTAAGAAGAGACTGGACAGCCATTTGCCTGAAATGGTATAGGGTTTCCTGCCTTAGCAGGGGGTTGGACTAGATGACCTCCAAGGTCCCTTCCAACTTATTATATATACATACACACACACACACACACACACATATCTAAATAGTTAACAAGCATTTACATATATATATATATATATATATATATATATATATATATATATATATATATATATATATATGTAGGTCTAGAGTCTCGGGTTTCTTCCCGCGTTCCTTTCATCTTCAGAAAGTTGTGGCGACGTTTCGACGAAATCCCATCCGTCATCATCAGGCCGGAGTATTCCTCCTGCTGCTTTCAGGAGCAATGCGTGGTCTGTCTGTTCCTTTCCTTCCAAATAATAAAAGGTCATGGGGTCTCCTAATCCCTCTCTGCATTTTCTCTCCAGGTCTGACACCTCTTTACCACAAAAACAACAACCTTCTAAGCAGGTAAGAGTGACAAAGTTACTTTTAAAATTACAGCTAGTCCTCGACTTAACAACGATTCATTTAGTGACCATTCAAAGTTACAATGGCAGTGAAAAAAGTGACTTATGACCGTTTTTCACACTTATGCCCACCGCAGCATCCCTATGGGCGCATGATCAGAATTCAGCCACTTGGCAACTGACTCATGTTTATGACGGTTGCGGTGTGTCGGGAGTCACGTGATCTCCTTTTGCGACCTTCTGACAAGCAAACTCAAGGGGGAAGCTAGATTCACTTGACAACTATTTTACCAGCTTAACAACTGCAGTGATTCACTTCACAAGGAACAGTCATAAAATGGGGCAAAACTTACTTAACCACTGTCTTGCTTAGTAACAGAAACTTGGGGCTCAGTTGTGGTTGTAAGTCGAGGACTTCTGCTCTGAAGTAGGAATCGTGGAGAATGTCCTTTCAGGCTGACCCCATTTCAGTTTCCAATAGTTTTGCAACTATTTGTTGTAAGTTCGCAATATACTAAAACTAGTTCTGGTGAATCCAAGGGCGGTTTTACCCAATCCTGACAATTTCCAGATTTATGGACTTCAACTCCCAGAATGCCACAGCCAGCAGAGCCATTGCTGAGAACTGTGGTAGTTGAAGTCTACTCACCTTCAATTTGTCAAAGTTGGAAAGAAAACAATCCTGTCCTAGGAAATATATCTTTCACCATGGATTAAGCTTAGTCCGTCTTTACATTGGTTAATATTTTTTTTATCCTGCCTTTACTACTTGAAAAGTAACTCAAGGAGATGGACAAATCTAATAGTCCTTCCTCCTTCTATTTTTCCCACAACAACAATACCTTTGAGGTGGGTTAGGCTGAAAGAGTCTGCCCAAAGTCACCCAGCTGGATTTCATGCCTAAGGCAGAACTAGAACTCACCGTCTCCTGGTGATTGGCCCAAAGTCACCCAGCTGGCTATCATGCCTAAGGCAGAACTACAGTTCTCAGTCTCCTGGTGATTGGCCAAAAGTCACCCAGCTGGCTATCATGCCTAAGGCAGAACTAGAATTCTCAGTCTCCTAGTGATTGGCCAAAAGTCACCCAGCTGGCTATCATGCCTGAGGCAGGACTAGAACTCACCCTCTCCTGGTGATTGGCCCAAAGTCACCCAGATGACTTTCATGCCTAAGGCAGAACTAGAACTCACCATCTCCTGGTGATTGGCCCAAGGTCACCCAGATGACTTTCATGCCTAAGGCAGAACTAGAACTCTCAGACTCCTGGTGATTGTCCCAAAGTCACCTAGCCACCACTCATGTATAAGGCAGAACTAGAACTCATTGTCTCCCGGTGATTGGCCCAAAGTTACCTAGCTAGCTTTCATGCCTAAGGTAGGACTAGAACTCACCATCTCCTGGTGATTGGCCCAAGGTCACCCAGATGACTTTCATGCCTAAGGCAGAACTAGAACTCTCAGACTCCTGGTGATTGTCCCAAAGTCACCTAGCCACCACTCATGTATAAGGCAGAACTAGAACTCATTGTCTCCCGGTGATTGGCCCAAAGCTAGCTTTCATGCCTAAGGTAGGACTAGAACTCGCCATCTCCTGGTTTCTAACACCTTAAGTACTGCACAAAAATGGCTCTGCAAATAATTAGCGTTTACCTTGGTTAATGTGGCTTTAGGTGTATGTGGAGGTGTCCTTGTTAGTTTATCGTTTGCTGTATTTGAGTCTTCAGAAGATGTGTTAATTTTGCACCCATTGGACCTCTGGTGGAGCACAGTCATTGGAGTTAAAATCCCGAGCAAACAGCTCATTCTTGCTTTTTTTTCTTCCAGACTTCTGGCGATAAAGAGATTGTCTACGCTCAGCTGAAGGACCCAAGAGGATCACAGATTCCCAGGAAAATCGATTCGGAAAAGCACTCGGTATATGCTACCATTAAGGGAGCACCAACTGGGGCTGCAGACAAAGGAACGTTTCACAACCTGAGTCTCTGACATCAGCGAAGAAGCAGAAACGGAGGCGAGATCTCGGCTGTTTTCGCACCCAGAGCTGCCAAAACCGTTTGACGTTTTGCATTTCTGAACCAAACCGACGCAGAACTTCGGAGTTTCGCCTGATTTCTAGACACTGATGCTTGCCTGTCGTAAAACGGGCACATCGAAAATGGCTGTATCAAAATACGATATAAAATACAAAAAGATTACAAAATATAATGGAGTAAAAGATAGGAAAAACGGTCGCAGGAATCGGGCACGTCGGATTTAAAGGAAAGAAGGACTAGGGGTGACATGATAGCAGTCTTCCAATATCTGAGGGGCTGCCACAAAGAAGAGGGGGGGTCAACTTATTCTCCAAAGCACCTGGAGGCAGGATAAGAAGCAACGGATGGAAAATAATGAAAGAAAGAACCGACCTGGAATTAAGAAAAAAATTCCTGACAGTTAGAACAATTAATCAGTGGAACAACCTGCCTCCAGAAGTTGTGGGTGCTCCATTGCTGGAGGTTCTTTAAGAAGAGATTAGACAGCCGTTTGTAGATTGTATAGAGTTTCCTGCGTGAGCAGGGGGTTGGGCTAGATGACCTCTAAGGTCCCTTCCAACTCTCTTATTCTGTTGTTCTGTTAGGGAGAAAAGCAACCTAGAACTAAGGAGAAACTTCCTGACAGTGAGAACAATTAACCAGCGGAACAACCTGCCTCCAGAAGCGGTGAATGCTCCAACACTGGAGGTTTTTAAGAAGAGACTGGACAGCCATTTGCCTGAAATGGTACAGGGTTTCCTGCCTGAGCAGGGGGTTGGACCAGATGACCTTCAAGGTCCCTTCCAACTCTGTTGTTCTGTTATCTGTTTTTTTTTTAATTCCATTTATATCCCGCCCTTCTCCGAAGACTCAGGGCGGCTTACAAGCTTAGCAATAGCCTTCATTCTATGTATATGCCTGCTTATTAGGGCTTTCACACACACACCCCCAAGCGGCATTATTACAAAGTCAGCTTATTGCCCCCAACAATCTGGGTCCTCATTTTACCTACCTCGAAAGGATGGAAGGCTGAGTCAACCTTGAGCCTGGTGGGACTCGAACCTGCACTAATTGCAGGCAGCTGGTGTTACTTAGGGAGGCATTAGCCCACTGCTCCACCAAGGCTCTCCACCAAGGCTCTGATTATGACAGTGTTAAGGGGCACTGTCATAATCAGCATACATTTGGGGGTGGATGGGAATTGAAACACCCTTATGCAAATATTGGCAGACATACACACCAAAGCATAGCCCAATCTTAATAGGGCTATATATTTCCACTTCCCAGAAAGTCCTCGACTTAAGACCATTGGGACCAGAATGTCCATTGCTAAGCGAGGCGGTGGTAGAGTTAAGAGTTGCCTTTGGTGAGATGGGGGGGGGGTAAAAGTTTGATAAATAAATGAACAAACAAAGAAATGAATAAGTCATGCGCCATTTTCCGACCTTTTAGACAGGGAGATCCCTGCAGTTGTTAAGTGAATCACATGGTCATTAAGTGCATCCTTCTTCCCCCAGTGACTTTGCTTGTGGGACGCCAGCTGGGAAGGTCTCAAGTGGTGATCACGGGATTCCAGGATGCTGCCAACTGTCACAAACATACACGCTGGTTGCCGAGTCCTTGAACTTTGATCGCACGATAGTGGGGAATGCAGCAACGATCCTAAGTACTAGGAGTGGTCGTAACTCCCTTTTTTCAATGCCATTGAAAGCTTTGAATGGTCACTAAATGAATGGTTGTAAGTGGAGGACGACCAGTACGTGGATACGTTGCTGAAGTCACCGAGAAGACTTGGCAATGCTTTGATAATAATAATAATAATAATAATAATAATAATAATAATAATAATAATAATACCGAAGCGTACAGCTGATTGATATTGCTGTACTAGGAAATGCCAGAGTCAAAGAAAAAGAACTGAAAAAAATTACGAAATACCGTGACCTGGCCATCGAAACTGCACGATTACGGATGAAACGTGTAATGGTGATACCCATTGTCATCGGGGCACTGGGAACTATGTCCAAAAACTTTGCAAAATGCATCAAGAAACTGCAGCTTCCTGCAATAACTCCAGCAAAGCTACAAAAAACTGCGCCACTCGGAACATCTTACCTTTTAAGGAGATACCTGGTTGATACCTAGAATGCTGGCAGCAACCCGTGTCAACCATCAGCGCCAGTCAGTTTGAGTGTTCAGTTGACTGACTTTCATGTTTTATCAATAAAAGTTTTATAATAATATTAATATTAATATTAATATTAATATTAATAATAATAATAATAATAATAATAATAATAATAATAATAATAATAATAATAATAATAAAGTTGGAAGGGACCTTGGAGGTCATCTAGTCCAACCCCCTGCTCAGGCAGGAAACCCTGTACCATTTCAGACAAATGGCTGTCCAGCCTCTTCTTAAAAACCTCCAGTGTTGGAGCATTCACTGCTTCTGGAGGCAGGTTGTTCCACTGGTTAATTATTCCAACTGTCAGGAAATTCCTCCTTAGTTCTAGGTTGCTTCTCTCCTTGATGAGTTTCCATCCGTCGCTTCTTGTCCTGCCTTCAGGCACTTTGGAGAATAGCTTGACTCCCTCTTCTTTGGGGCAGCCCCTGAGAGATTGGAAGACTGCTATCCTGTCCCCCCTCATCCTTCTCTTCATCAAACTAGACATCCCCAATTCCAGCAACTGCTCCTTGTATGTTTTTAGTCTCCAGTCTCCTGATCATCTTTGCTGCTCTTCTCTGCACTCTTCCTAGAGCCTCAACATCTTTTTTACATTGTGGTGACCAAAACTGGACGCCATATTCCAAGCGTGGCCTTACCAAGGCCTTGTAAAGCGGTATTAATACTTCACCTGATCTCGAATTCTCTCCCTCTGTTGATGCAGCCCAGCACTGATGCTCAGAATTTAATGAACAGAAGTTGACTCAGGTGCCAGCTTGCGAAACAGAGATAAACAGAAATTGGTCCTGCTCATTATAAAAAGCCGTGAACTCCAGGAAAGTTTCCTTCCATTACTTCTCCTTTTCTTGTTTTTCTGCAACACAGCTGCTTTCCATTTTCCCTTAAATGGAAAAACTTCGAAAGACGAGAGAAGGGAGGGATGCGGTAAGGAGCCCCAGGAAAGGTGTGAATGCTGTTTCTCTTTCTCTCTCTCTCTCTTTTGCCCTGAGGCCGGTCTTTACTGCTAAGATATTACATGGCAACCTACCCACTTATGGAACAGCCCTGCTGGATAGATTATGTTTGAATACCAAAAGCAACCATCCGCATTAAATACACAGAGAGATTGACCAGATGAATAACGCAGACCTAGGCTGCATTAACCGAAGGACAGAATCAAGATCAAAGAGAGAAGCAACCTAGACTTAAGGAGCCACTTCCTGACAGTGAGGACAATTAAGCAGTGGAATATGCTTGCCACCAGAACGTGTGGGTGCTCCATCACTGGAGGTTTTTAAGAAGAGACTGGACAGTCACTTATCTGAGATGGTATAGGTTCTCTTGCTTGACCAGGGGGCTGGACTAGAAGACCTCCAAGGTTCCTTCCAGCTCTATTCTATTCTATTCTATTCTATTCTATTCTATTCTATTCTATTCTATTCTATTCTATTCTATTCTATTCTATTCTATTCTATTCTATTCTATTCTATTCTATTCTATTCTAAAATCTATCTATTCTATTCTGTTCTGTTCTGTTCTGTTCTGTTCTGTTCTATTCTATTCTATTCTAAAATCTGTCTATTCTATTCTATTCTGTTCTGTTCTGTTCTATTCTATTCTATTCTAAAATCTATCTATTCTATTCTGTTCTGTTCTATTCTATTCTATTCTATTCTATTCTATTCTATTCTATTCTATTCTATTCTATTCTATTCTATTCTATTCTATTCTAAAATCTATCTATTCTGTTCTATTCTATTCTATTCTATTCTATTCTATTCTATTCTATTCTATTCTATTCTATTCTATTCTATTCTATTCTATTCCATATTTCCTATTCTATTCTATTCTATTCTATTCTATTCTATTCTATTCTATTCTATTCTATTCTATTCTATTCTATTCTATTCTATTCTAAAATCTATCTATTCTATTCTGTTCTGTTCTGTTCTGTTCTATTCTATTCTATTCTATTCTATTCTATTCTATTCTATTCTATTCTAAAATCTGTCTATTCTATTCTATTCTATTCTGTTCTGTTCTGTTCTGTTCTATTCTATTCTATTCTATTCTATTCTATTCTATTCTATTCTATTCTATTCTATTCTATTCTATTCTATTCTCTGTCTATTTTATTCTATTCTGTTCTGTTCTATTCTATTCTATTCTATTCTATTCTATTCTATTCTATTCTATTCTATTCTATTCTATTCTATTCTATTCAGATCACATGAAATGTTAATACCACTTTACAACACCTTGGTAAGGCCACACTTGAAATACTGCATCCAGTTTTGGTCACCACAATGTAAAAAAGACATTGAGACTCTAGAAATAGTGCAGAGAAGAGCAACAAAGATGATTGGGGGACTGGAGGCTAAACATACAAAGAACAGTTGCTGGAATTCGTTATGTCTAGTTTCATGAAGAGAAAGGCAAGGGGGGACGTGATAGCTGTCTTCCAATATTTAAGGGGCTGCCCCAAAGAAGAGGGAGAAGATATTCTCCAAAGTATCTGAAGGCAGGACAATAAGCAATGGATGGAAACCAGTCAAGGAGAGAAGCAACCTGGAACTAAGGAGAAACGTCCTAACAGTTAGAACAATTAACCAGTGGAACAACCTGCCTCCAGAAGAGGTGAATGCTCCAACACTGGAGGGTTTTAAGAAGAGACTGGACAGCCATTGGTCTGAAATGGGATGGTTTCCTGCCTGAGCAGGGGGTTGGACTAACTGACCTCCAAGGTCCCTTCCAGTGCTGAAAATCCATTGGTTGCCAGTCTTGCTGGTTGCTTGTAAAGTGTGCTCTTTCTGTGTTCAGCCAGAGAAGAAAGGATTAGAGGTGATCTCCATCAGCTGTGCCACATCTGCAGCCTGCACGGACCACAGACCTTGCGTGAAGCCTCAATGCATGACTGCTGAGGCTTCATCACACATGTTGGATGCTACCTGTAACCTGGGGCCAGGTTACATGTAGTCCTCGGCTTACAACAGTTCATTTTGTGACCGTTCGAAGTTACATCACTACTGGAAAAAAAGCGACTTATGATCGTTTTCACGCTTGCGACCGTTGCAGCCTCCCCATGGTCGGGTGATTAAAATTCGGACGCTTGGCAAGTGACTCATACTTATGACAGTCGCAGTGTCCCTGGGGGTCACGCGGTCCCCTTTTGCAGCCTTCTGACAAGCAAAGTCGACGGGGGAAGCCAGATTCCTTTCACAATTGTATTACTAACTCTAACAATGACAGTGATTTGCTTAACCACTGTGGCAAGAAAAGTCACAAAGTGGGGCAAAACTCAAGAAATGTCTCATTTAGCAAATTAGAAATTTTGGGCTCAATTATGGTCGTAAGACGAGGACTACCTGTATCCCCTGTATTACCTCCAGCCAACCCACCAGGATCAGAAGACAGGGTCCCGTGGATTAGGGATGTCCATCTGAGATGCTACAACAGCTGGGAGGACTGCTCATAATTCACTTTTTTCAGTCCCATTCTGTCAAGGTAATGATTTAGAAGCTAACCAACTGATGTAATGTAAGATGTCTGATGTAATGCTGGGAATGACTCAGCAGGGTCTATGTCCCTTTAAGAGCCATCAGGGTCTGTGTCTCTTTAGGAGCCTTTGTATAAAAAGGGAAGGCTCTGTTGTTGTGTTCTCTCTCTCCCATTTTCCTGCTGTAACCAGTGGTGGGATTCAAATAAGTGAACAACCGGTTCTCTGTGTGAATGCCGCTTCTGGAAGTCCACTCTGCACCTGGACAACAAAAAATTAGCTACCGGTTCTGCCGAACTGGTGCGAACTGGCTGAATCCCACCACTGGCTGTAACTGTGGTGAGTTGGTCCCTGCTGTATTAGCACGTGTATGTATATTGTTCTTGGTGCATGATATTTAATTTAATTTAATTTAATTTAATAATATTTGTATACCGCCCTTCTCCCTGAGGACTCAGGGCGGTTCACAGGGCAGAATAAAATACTAAATACAAACATTAAAAAAAAGATTAAATGGTTGCCCAAGTTAAAACAATTGGAATAGAAATCTAAAACACCAAGTTAAAATTAAGACACCAAAAATAAAAAACCCCACCAATCCCCATCAGGCTAGGCCGGCTTGTACAAATAGAAACGTCTTGAGATCGCGACGAAAGGAGCGAAGATCGGGCACCATCCGGAGCTCTACCGGTAGCTGATTCCACAGCTCCGGAGCGCCCACAGAGAAGGATCTCCCCCTGGGGGCCACCAATCGACATTCTCTGATCGGTGGCACCCTGAGGAGGCCCTCTCTGTGGGAACGCACAGGGCGCAGGGAGCTTGATGCCGGCAGCAGATGTTCCCTAAGGTAGTCCGGCCCCATGCCATGGAGGGCTTTAAACACCGTTACCAGTACCTTGAATCTCACCCGGAAGACAACTGGCAACCAATGTAGCTCACGGAGCAGAGGTGTAACGTGGGAGTATCGGGAGACTCCCAACACAACTCTCGCGGCTGCATTCTGTACCAGTTGGAGCTTCCGGGTGGTCCTCAAGGGCAGCCCCATGTAGAGAGCGTTGCAGTAGTCCAGACGAGAGGACACGAGCGCATGAGTGACCGTGCATAAATCATCCCGGCTAAGATAGGGCCGCAACTGGCGCACCAGGCGAACCTGGGCGAAGGCCCCCCTAGTCACAGCTCCTATATGGTCTTCCAAAGTGAGCCGTGAATCTAGGAGGACTCCCAAGTTGCGAGCCCTATCTACGGGGGGTAGTAGTTCACCCCCCATAGCCAGAGGTGGAATGTCCGAATAAACCCGGGATGAAGATATGCAAAGCCACTCAGTCTTGTCGGGGTTGAGCTGAAGTCTGTTCCTCCCCATCCAGACCCGAACCGCCTCCAGGCAACAGGACATCACGTTGAGGGCATCACTGGGGTGGTTTGGGGTCGAAAGGAAAAGTTGGGTATCCTCAACGTACTGATGATACCCAACTCCAAAGCCACGAATGATCTCACCCAGCGGTTTCATGTAGATGTTGAACAGGAGAGGCGAGAGGACCGACCCCTGAGGAACTCCACAAATGAGAGACCTCGCGGTCGACCTCTGCCCTCCTGCCAACACCGACTGCGAACGTCCCTGGAGATAGGAGGAGAACCACTGCAAGACTGTGCCTCCCACTCCCAATCCCCTGAGACGCCGCAGCAAGATACCATGGTCGATGGTATCGAAAGCCGCCGAGAGGTCTAATAGGACTAGAACAGAGGAATATCCCCTGTCCCGAGCCCTCCAGAGATCATTCACCAGCGCGACCAATGCCGTCTCCGTGCTGTGCCCGGGCCTGAAACCCGATTGGTACGGGTCTAGATAATCCGCTTCATCCAGGACCAGAGGGAGCTGATGCACCACCACACTCTCAACAACCTTCGCAAGAAAGCGAAGGTTGGAGACAGGACGAAAGTTGTTCAATACAGCTGGGTCCAAGGCAGGCTTCTTGAGGAGAGGCCTCACCACCGCCTCTTTCAAGACGGCGGGGAAGCTACCCTCACTCAGAGAAGCCGATATAACTGCCTGGAACCAGCTGCGTGTCCTCTCCCGGGCTGAATAGACCAGCCAGGAAGGGCAGGGGTCCAATAAACATGTGGTGGTGCTCAGCCTCCCCATGATCCTGTCCACTTCCTCCGGAGTCACAGAATCAAACTCCTCCCAGATGATATCGACAAGACCGCCCGTGTCCTGATCGTCAGACTCTGCCCAGTCAGAGTCCAGACCGGTCCGAATCCGAGCGATTTTGTCCGACAGATGTTGGTTAAACTCCTCGGCACGACCCTGCAAGGGATCCTCCCTCACCTCCTGATTTAGGAGGGAGCGAGTCACCCTAAACAGGGCGGCCGGGTGATTATCTGCGGACGCGATAAGGGTGGCGAAGTGGTTAGACCTCGCCTCCCTTATCGCAGCGAGATAAGACCTAATGTAGGCTCTTAGTCGCAATCGGTCGGATTCGGATCGGCTGGACCTCCAACCGCTCTCTAGGCCCCGTCTCCGACGCTTCATCTCCCGGAGCTCCGCAGAGAACCATGGAGCTCGACGGGATCTGCGCCGGGTCAGGGGCCGCAGGGGTACAACTCGGTCAAGAGCCTCAGTGGCCGTCCTTTCCCAGGCTTCCACTAAGGCATCTGCCGAGCTGTGAGCAAGGGAGGCAGGTGGGGACCCCAGCGCTGCCTGGAACCTCTGGGGATCCATTAAGCGTCTGGGGCGGGTACCATTTAATTGGTTCCAAACACCCACGGCGGGGGGTGGCAAAACGGAAGACCAGCCACAGGAGATGATGATCGGTCCATGACAGGGGCATAATAATTGGAGAGCCCCCACCAAGATCATCTAACCACCGTCCAGATAAGAAAACTAGGTCAAAGGTGTGGCCTCCCTCATGAGTCGGTCCCGAAATTACTTGCGTCAGGTCCATGGCCGTCATGGAAGCCATGAACTCCCGAGCCAACTCAGATGATCCTCCCAGCGATGGTAGGTTGAAGTCCCCCAAAACTATAAGTTTCGGGAACTCAACCACCAGCCCAGAGAGGACATCGAGCAGCTCAGGCAGGGCTGCTGCTGCGTGACTAGGTGAAAGGTACACCAGCAGCAAGCCCAACTGCGCACCAGGGCCGCATCTCAGAAAGAGAGACTCACACCCGACTATCTGAGGAACAGTGGCCTCCCGCGGACACAAGGTCTCCCTCATAACAACAGCCACACCCCCACCCCTACCCTGAGCCCGAGGCCGGTGCAGCACCCGGAAACCTGGTGGGCAAAGGTCAACCAGAGGAATCCCGCCCTCTGGGCCCAACCAAGTCTCCGTGATGCAAGCCAGGTCCGCCTGCTCACCCTCGACCAGATCACGGACGAGAGGAGCCTTATTAGAGACAGACCTGGCGTTCAAATACACCAGCCGGAGCTCAGGGGGCTGCACACCCTCACTCCCGGGACCTTGGGGTAGAGCCAGAGGGTCGGAGTGCCCCACCGCTTGTAAGCAGCGGAGAGGCCTTCCCTGAGATCGATACGGCCCTCTGCTCCTACATCTGCTGCCATTCCCTGATGTCATGGGAATAGGTAGCCCCACGACCAGCCCTGGAGCCCCGGAGGTAACCGACCCCCGCTCCTCCCCCCTGCGATCTACATCGGCACTAGCCAGAACAGCGGTAGTTGGATAGCCCCCCTTATCCAAACAACCAAAAGAACCCTCCCGCCTCCCTAACTCCCTAAAAAATTTTGACAGAAAAATAATCAGGGGCCTCTTATTAGGTCTACGCCGAGGGCCCTTACACGTGCCCAGCCAACTCTCAGGGTCCCAGCAAATGGGCCCTTCCTCGAGGTTATAATCGGCTGGCAAGGCGGGTCGCACCCAGGAGGGGGGAGCACCCCTGAGGGCGAACAAGTCCGTGGAAGAATATTTAAAGGAAGGCATAAATAGCAGTCCGGATCGCAGGCAGTCCATAGATAATAGTCCATGAGGAGGATCTATTCAGAGAAGGTGTCCCAGGCCTCCGTCCAGCCGCTGCCACTCAGCTGGATAAACCCCCCGGGCAGGCCTACCACCGTCCTCTCACGACGGCCACAGAGCCAATTCTCGGGGGGGATGGAAGTCTGGAGCAACCGCACTGGGTATGGCATGCCCCATAGAGCTCTCACCTCTAGTGTAATATAGTATAGTGTACATAGTGTAATATAGTGTAATATAAGGTAAAGGTAAAGGTTCCCCCGCACATGCGTGCTAGTCGTTTCCAACTCTAGGGGCCAGTGCTCATCTCCATTTCAAAGCTGAAGAGCCAGCGCTTGTCCGAGGATGTCTCCGTGGTCATGTGGCCGGCATGACTAGATACCAAAGGCGCACGGAACGCTGTTCCCTTCCCACCGGAGTGGTCCCTATTTTTCTACTTGCATTTTTACGTGCTTTCGAACTGCTAGGTTGGCAGAAGCTGGGATGAGTAACAGGCGCTCACTCTGCTACTTGGCACTCGGGATTCGACCCGCCAAACTGCCGACCTTCTGATCAACAAGCTCAGCGTCCTAACCCACTGAGCCACCGCATCCCTTATAGTGTAATATAAACCACCATTTAATACAGACCACTGTTTACTGTGTTTTACTCCTGGGTTATCTCAGTGCAATAAGTCTGTGCATGCTCTGAAAACATTGCAACTTCAAAGGACGGCTAAACGAGCGATTGTAAGTTGAGGACTATCTGACTACCTGTAATTTTTTTTAAAAAAAATACACAGTAAAGACCGTTTTCAACATTTCTATTTTGCTTCAATTTTTTTTGCAATGCTTGTTAAATTATTTTCAGGTGTTTTTCTTTTTCTTTTTAATCTACTTCTGTTTGTTTCAAAAGCCATATTCTGAATCTCTTAGCTTTCCTTGCTGTCTTGCAGGTTGTATGCAAAAGAAGCATTCCTGCCTAAATTTTGGTTAGGCTTCTTTTATGAATCTAAGAATATCTAGGAATATAATTGACGATGTAGTCAATTTCTCCATTGGCGCACAGCCTGCAGTCTTATCTCCCAATCAAATCCCTGCAATGTTTCATTGCCCCATTATTAGATCAGATTGATTCTTCCGCCGTTCGCCGTGTATCTCAATAAATCGTGATGCGTTTTCGTTTATACGCAATTGTGAGGAAGGCCCCCCCACTGTTTCTGCAGAAAGACGCCGAGCTTCTCAAGACCTCAGGTGTCGTGCAGGGCTTTGAAAATAGAAAAGTCAAAGGGGGTCTCAGACATTTGAACCGGCAGAGGAAATGTAAAATATTTTCTCGGATCCCAGTTTGAGTCCCAAGAAAGGTGACCTGGTGAAGCCCATCATTAACGGGCAGGGAGGAACTCAATGCATCTCAATATTTGGCAGAAATGTGTTGGGGATGTGTAGTAGCAATGCAGAAAAACATTGATATTTCGAGGAGCAGAGTGACATGTTTTGATTTTTCCTTTACATTAAGAAAAGTCTAGAAATTTAGAGCTCGTTCTGAGCCAACGCGCTTGTTTTTCGCTCCTTGAATAAAAGAGGATGGAGAAAAAATCTTCTTGTAGCTGCAAAGCTTTTTCTTATTGTAAATGTCTCAGATTTTTCATTCCCATCACAGAGTCATGTGCGAAGCAGAATAATAATAATAATAATAATAATAATAATAATAATAACAATAACAATTATAACGATGATGATGAATAGTAGTTGCCGACTTTGCAGCAAATGTGAAACTGTTTCACATTTAATATGTGAGTGCAGCAAAATCGCGCAAACTGATTACAAAGTTAGACATGACCGAGGTGCTAAACTAATCCACTGGGCATTGTGTAAAAAATACGACTTGCCTGTGTCTGAGAAGCCGTGGGAACATAGAGTGGAAAAAGTTGTCGAGAATGAGAGGGTGAAGATCTTGTGGGACTTCCGAATACAGACAGATCGCCATTTGGAACACAACACGCCAGATATCACGGTTGTAGAGAACCGAAGCGTACAGCTGATTGATATCGCTGTACCAGGAGATGCCAGAGTCGAAGAAAAAGAACTGGGAAAAATTACAAAATACCAAAACCTGGCCATCGAAACTGCACGATTACGGATGAAACGTGTGACGGTGATACCCATGGTCATTGGGGCACTAGGAAATATGTCCAAAAACTTTGCAAAACGCATCAAGAAATTGCAGCTTCCTGCAATAACTCCAGCAAAGCTACGAAAAACTGTGATACTTGGAACATCTTCCATTTTAAGGAGATACCTGGTTGATCCCTAGGATGCTGGCAGCAGCCCGTGTCAACCATTAGTGCCAGTCAATTTGAGTGTTCAGCTGACTGAGTTTCATGTTTTATGAATAAAAGTTGAATAATAATAATAATAATAATAATAATAATAATAATAATAATAATAATAATAAAGTTGGAAGGGACCTTGGAGGTCATCTAGTCCAACCCCCTGCTCAGGCAGGAAACCCTGTACCATTTCAGACAAATGGCTGTCCAGTCTCTTCTTAAAAACTTCCAGTGTTGAAGCATTCACCGCTTCTGAAGGCAGGTTGTTCCACTGGTTAATTGTTCCGACTGTCAGGAAATTGATAGAGCATTCACAGCTTCTGGAGGCAGGTTGTTTCACTGGTTAATTGTTCCGACTGTCAGGAAGTTTCTCCTTAGTTCTCCTTAATGATCAGCTCCAAAGCTGATTACTAAACGAGGACTATCCATATTGTCATGTCCTTGCTTTAAAAGTGTAACCTTTCCAGAGTTGGGCAGGCTTTTAAATGGTGCTAATAAATGAAGAATGGATGAATAAAATGCTCTCTTTAAAGCTTCTCATTTTCTACTTACCGATAAATGTGCAAGAAAGACAGATAGAAACAGCAACTGGCAAAATTGTGTTTGTTCTAATTATGTCTTCAAAGGGCAAAGTCTAGAGTTTCACTACCTCCCTCTGGGCAATGAAACATTTTGCTCTATTAAGATTGTTAATGTTATGTAATAAATTAATAACAAGAAACATTGATTGGAAAAAAAACATTAGCAAGAACTAAGTTGGGGAAGAGAAGGCACTTACAGTATAATCTTCAGTTAACAGAGTCTTCAGTTCCAGGTGCTTTAATGAAGCAGAAAATAGAATATTAAAAGCAGCAGCGGCAGCAGTGTTTGCAGCAGAAAACAAACTGTCATGAATGAAAGGTCTGAAATCCATACAGAAATTAAAAGGATCTTTGGAAACATGACAGCAGGGTCGCGGAGAAATTCAGAATTATGGCAAGGAGCAATGCAGACGGCTTGCGCTTTCAAAACCTGAAGTCGGGAACAATTTGAAACTGCATTAAAAGGACAAACTTCGAAGTTCTATATAGCAAAATGCATTGGGACAGAATAGGGAATAGAATAGAATAGAATAGAATAGAATAGAATAGAATAGAATAGAATAGAATAGAATAGAGTAGAGTAGAGTAGAGTAGAGTAGAGTAGAGTAGAGTAGAGTAGAGTAGAGTAGAGTAGAGTAGAGTAGAGTAGAATAGAATAGAATAGAATAATAACAGAACAAATAGAATAGAATAATAATAGAATAATAATAGAATAGAATAAGAATAGAATAGAATAGAATAGAATAATAACAGAACAAATAGAATAGAATAGAATAGAATAAGAATAGAATAGAATAGAATAGAATAGAATAAGAATAGAATAGAATAATAACAGAACAAATAGAATAGAATAGAATAGAATAGAATATGAATATGAATATGAATATGAATATGAATATGAATATGAATATGAATAGAATAGAATAGAATAGAATAGAATAGAATAGAATAATAACAGAACAAATAGAATAGAATAGAATAGAATAGAATAGAATAGAATAATAATAGAATAATAATAGAATAGAATAATAATAGAATAGAATAGAATAAGAATAGAATAGAATAGAATAGAATAGAATAGAATAGAATAGAATAGAATAGAATAGAATAATAGCAGAACAAATAGAATAGAATAGAATAGAATAGAATAGAATAGAATAGAATAGAATAGAATAGAATAAGAATAGAATAATAATGGAATAGAATAGAATAGAATAGAATAGAATAGAATAGAATAGAATAGAATAGAATAGAATAGAATAGAATAGAATAGAATAGAATAGAATAGAAATAACAAATGATAAAAATAATAGAATAGAATAGAATAGAATAGAATAGAATAGAACAGAACAGAACAGAACAGAACAGAACAGAACAGAACAGAAAATATGGAATGGAATGGAATAGAAAATATAGAATAGAATAGAATAGAATAGAATAGAATAGAATAGAATAGAATAGAATAGAATAGAATAGAATAGAATAGAATAGAATAGAATCTGGAAGGGACCTTGGAGGTCCTCTAGTCCAGCCCTCTGCTCAAGCAGGAGAACCTATACCGTTCAGACAAGTGATTGTAAATCAAGATGTTGGCTTTCCCACCCAATTACAACAGTCAACTGACAACATTTAGTGACCCTTTGACGTTACAACAGTACTGACAAAAGTGACTTATGACCAATTTTCACATTTACAACCATTGCGGCAGCCCCCCATGAACAAATGAACAAAATTCAGAGGCTTGGCCACTGGCCCGTGTTTATGATGGCTGCAGTGTCCCAGAGTCATGCAATCCCTTTTTGCAGTGTCCCAGAGTCAGCTCAGCAAATTAACCGTTCGACATGCGGAGACGTCCATCATGTTATAAATATTGCACAGAGTGGATGCAACCCGGGCATAAAAACTGGGCAGAGATTCAGATAGCAATAGCAGTAGCCCTTAGACTTATATACTGCTTCACAGTGCTTTACAGCCCTCTCTAAGCAGTTTACAGAGTCAGCATATTGTGGGGGGGGGCAACAATCTGGGTCCTCATTTTACCGACCTCAGAAGGATGGAAGGCTGAGTCAACCTTGAGCCGATCAGGATCGAACTGATGGCAGTCGAAAGAATTAGCCTGCAGTTCTGCATTCTAACCACTGCGCCACCAGGTTCAGGGGAAGGAAAAAGAGAGGAAAAGAAAAAGAAAAAGAAATGAAAAAGGAGGGAGGGAGGGAGGGAGGGAGGGAGGGAGGGAGGGAGGAAGGAAGGAAGGAAGGAAGGAAGGAAGGAAGGAAGGAAGGAAGGAAGGAAGGAAGGAAGGAAGGAAGGAAGGAAGGAAGGAAAGAAGGAAAAATATTGCAATAGCCTTTAGACTTATATACCACTTCACAGTGCTTTACAGCCCTCTCTAAGAAGTTTACAGAGTCAGCATAATGCCCCTCACAATCTGGGTTCTCATTTTACTGACCTCAGAAGGATGGAAGGCTGAATTAACCTTGAGTTGGTCAGAATCAAACTCCTGGCAGTGGGCAGCACGTTAGCCTGCAGTACTGCCTTCTAGCCACTGCATCAGCCTGGCTCTTATGCACCACCACGGATGTCCTACTTGGGCTGGGTGTGCAGAAGAGAAGGTCTAGGTTTATAGGAACGTGGAAGGCTGAGTCAACCTTGAGCCAGTCAGGATCGAACCCCTGGCAGTGAGCAGTGTGTTAGCCTGCAACACTGCCTTCTGACCACTGCGCACCACCAGGGCTCTTATAGATGCCTCTTTGTGGCTGCCATCTTGACTTTTCCTGACGACCCCTTACAGACACGTGCCAGTTTCACTTCGCCAATGAATATAATCCGGGGCATTCTCCAGAACAGATCTAAGGACGAGGTTTGCCTGAGAACAAGGGTGACACCCTCCGTCAGGATGTAACACCAGGCAGGGACCCGTAGCAAGTAATGAAAGTTATCACAGTGATGTCAAGATGATTTATTCGTAAGCCATATTAGGTTTAAATGTTTCATCCAAACCATGTTTCATTCCTTGTAAAGGTTCCTTATCTCTTTCTATATTCGGTGAAATGATCTATAATGGACGAGCTGTGGATATAATTTACTTGGACTTCAGTAAGGCATTTGATAAAGTAGATCACAACCTAGCACTTGATAAGACAAGAAAATGTGGGCTAGACAGCATCACCACCAGATGGATTCGTAGCTGGCTGACCGACTGTACTCGGCATGGGGTGCTCAATGGAACCACATCTACATGGAGGGAAGTGTGTAGTGGGGTGCCCCAGGGCTCTGTTCTAGGCCCAGTGCTCTTCAACATCTTCATCAACGATTTGGATGAGGGGATAGATGGGGAACTCATCAAATTTGCAGATGACACCAACCAGGCAGGAATAGCCAACACTCCAGAAGACAGGCTTAAGATACAGAAGGATCTGGACAGACTCGAACACTGGGCGCTATCTAAGAAAATGAAATTCAGTGGTGAAAAAAGTAAGGTTCTGCACTTAGACAAGAAAAATCAAATGCACAGGTATAATATAGGGGGTACTTTGCTCAATAGTAGTAACTGTGAGAGGGATCTCGAAGTCTTAGTGGACAATCCCTTAAATAGGAGCCAGCCGTGTGCTGCAGCTGCCAAAAGAGCCAACACAGTGCTAGGCTGCATTAACAGAGGGATAGAATCAAGATCAAGTGAAGTGTTAGTACCACTTTACAAGGCCTTGGTAAGGCCACACTTGGAATACTGCATCCAGCTTTGGTCACCACGATGTAAAAAAGATGTTGAGACTCTAGAAAGGGTACAGAGAAGAGCAACAAAGATGATCAGGGGACTGGAGGCTAAAACATATAAGCAACGGTTGCTAGAATTGGGCATGTCTAGTTTAATGAAGAGAAGGACTAGGAGTGACATGATAGGAGTCTTCCAATATCTCAGTGGCTGGCCCAAAGAAGAGGGAGTCAAGCTATTCTCCAAAGCATTTGAGAAGCAACAGATGGAAACTAATCAAGGAGAGAAGCAACCTAGAACTAAAGAGAAACTTCCTGACAGTTAGAACAATTAACCAGTGGAACTACCTGCCTCCAGAAGCTGTGAATGCTCCAACACTGGAAGTTTTTAAGAAGAGATTGGACATCCATTTGTCTGAAATGGTATAGGGTTTCCTGCCTGAGCAGGGGGTTGGACTAAATGACCTCCAAGGTCCCTTCCAACTTTATTATTATTATAGTTTTTACTCAAAGGTCGTCATTTCGGCGTCAGGCAAATTATTTTTGATATCAGGGAATTAACCCCAGGATGGACCTGTCGAAAGAAAAGAAAAGTTGAATAAAGAATCCAAGGCTACGTACGTGACATGCAGTCCTCGGCATACAAACATTCATTTAGTGACCACTTGAAGTTGCACCGAATCGCTTACAACCGATCCTCGCGCCGATGACCGTTGCAGCCTCCCCATTGTCACATGATGAAAATTCAGACACTTGGCAAACAGAATCAGATGCCTTCCGATAAAAGTCAACGGGTAAGCTGGATTCACTTAATGACCAAGGGATTCATTTAATGAACACAGTGTTTCGCTTAACAAGCATGTATACAACTACCTGTATGCGAAGGGCGAAACAGTCACACAGATTTTCCCCTGTTAAATGGGGAGAGTTACAGGGTCAAAATGGTAACCATGACGAGGGGATGCGAGTAACCATTTGGCGAGTTCTAGTTCCACCTTTTTTCTTTTCTTTTCTTTTTTTTTTTTTTGCACCCCTACCGGCAGTTCCACAAATCGAAAACTCACTGGGTGGAGAGAAAACAAAAAACCTTCTTGTTTTTTTAAAAAAATATCGCATGTGTCATTGTGGTAACTTCACTAGACGAGCTTGATCTGAAGGCCGAAAGGGAAGATCGACTTTCTTTTTATAGAAAGGTGATAAAAACATCACGAAAAAGATCTGCCGGTTGCGTTCGCACAATAGGCTAAGCTTCATTAGTTTTGAAGGATGCAGCTTCGCACGTCGTGCAAAAGCCAGCCTTGTTTGATTCACGGTGAGGAGAGGGACTGGATCGATCCAGGGCATGGATTAATTCGGGGACCGAATTCACACTGTGCTGCGTAATTGGCCTCTGAAAAATTCATCTCCTTCTACAGCAGGCAACAGCTAACCCTTGGCGGTCCTCTGAAAGGGAAATATATATATAAATCTGGTGTCTTGGAGCCGGTTTGGGGAGATGGTGAGTTCTAGTCCCGCCTTAGGCACGAAAGCCAGCTGGGTGACTTTGGGCCAATCACTAGGAGACACTGAGTTCTAGTTGCCTTAAGCATGAAAGCTGGCTGGGTGACTTTGGGCCGGTCATCAAGAGACTGTGAGTTCTAGTTCTACCTTAGGCATGAAAACCGGCTGGGTGACTTTGCGCCAGTCACCAGGAGACAGTGAGTTCTAGTCCCATTTTACACATGAAAGCTGGCTGAGTGACTTTGGGTCAATCAACAGGAGACAGTGATTTCTAGTTCTGCCTTAGCCATGAAAGCCAGCTGGGTGACTTTGGGCCTATCACCAGGGGACGGTGAGTTCTAGTTCCAGCTTAACCATGAAAGACAGCTGGGTGACTTTGGGCCTATCACCAGGAGACAGTGAGTTCTAGTCCCATTTTACACATGAAAGCTGACTGGGTGACTTTGGGTCAATCAACAGGAGACAGTGAGTTCTAGTTCTGCCTTAGCCATGAAAGCCAGCTGGGTGACTTTGGGCCTATCACCAGGAGACAGTGAGTTCTAGTCCCATTTTACACATGAAAGCTGACTGGGTGACTTTGGGTCAATCAACAGGAGACAGTGAGTTCTAGTTCTGCCTTAGCCATGAAAGCCAGCTGGGTGACTTTGGGCCTATCACCAGGAGACAGTGAATTCTAGTCCCATTTTACACATGAAAGCTGACTGGGTGACTTTGGGTCAATCAACAGGAGATGATGAGTTCTAGTTCCGCCTTAGTCATGAAAGCCAGCTGGGTGACTTTGGGTCACTCCTTCTCTTGCAACCCAACCCACCTCACAGAGTTGTTGTTGTGGGGAAAATAGGAGGAGGAAGGATGATTACGTAGAGTTATCACCTTGAAGTAACTCTAAAATAATAAAGCCGGGATGAGAAGCTGATAAATCAATAAATAAACTGGATGAGAGATCACCAGGACATCATCTGGTCTATAGGCTGGACTAGAAAGTCAGGAAAAAAAAGGAGAGTTATATCATAGCTGGCAAAGCAGATTTTGATTTAGTACAGCTTACGACCACACTTGAGCCCGACGTTTCTGTTGTTAAATGAGACATTGGTGAAGTGAGTTTTGCCCCACTTGACGACCTTCCTCGACGCAGTTGTTGAGTGAATCACTTCAGCGGATAAGTTAGTAACACGGTTGTAAAGTGAATTTGGCTTCCCCTTTGGCTTTGCTTGTCACCAAAGGTCCCAAAAGGAGATCACGTGACCTCGGGACCCAGCAATGGTCATAAGTGTGAATCCGTTGCCAAGTGCCTGAATTTGGATCATGTAGCCAGGGGGATGTCGCCATGATTGTAAGTGTGAAAAACGGTCATGTCACATTTTTCGGTGCTATTGTAACTGGTCACTAAATGATCTGTCATAAGCCAGGGACTCCTTATAAATATGGATATTTAGCTAGAGCTGATCTTGATTTACGACACCAGCAGAATTATTGGCAAAAAGCATTAATACAAGTTAACAGTTTTTGCAAGCGTTGTAAACGCAAAAAGATCCTTTTGCTGCACCAGCTGGTCTATTTTAATTTTTATTACCATTTTTTTTATGAACTGTTCACATTTTAAAATGAAAGCTTCTAGTCCCTAAGGTATTTATGCTGAGTAAACTCTCCAGGAACCAACTGCGAGCCTCCCCACCCAGTCAACCTATACAAATCCTGGCTAGTTGTTCACTTGGGGCTGTGACGGAATGAATATTTGCAAAGTGAATTTGTGTGCAAATATCCCAGCACGCAAATTGGGTGATGGCTGTTGGCAGACTTTCCGGCGTTATCTGAATTGCAAGATGCGAAATTATGGCTTTTGCAAAGAGCCAAGCAATCCTTGCTGGTGACAACAGCAGTTAGACAATGCATGCGTCTGTTTCCACACATGAATATATACATACATATACATCACAACACATTTTACATAATTACTGAATCCACCCCTGTTTAGGTTTCCACAATATGCTGAGCCATCAATTAAACCAACTGGCTGGATTGGCAGAAGATACTAAGGGACCCGCACACACAAACACACAAGCGGTCCTCGACTTACGATGGAAACTCGAACCGGAATCAATTAATTAATTAACAATTAATCACTGGAACAAAGCTGCCTCCAGAAGCGGTAGATGCTCCAACACTGGAAGTTTTTAAGAAGAGACTGGATAGCCATTTATCCGAAATGGTATAGGGTCTATTGCCTGAGCAGGGGGTAGGACCCTTCCAACTTTTTTTATTATTATTATTATTATTATTATTATTATTATTATTATTATTATTATTATTATTATTATTATTATTATTATTATTATTATTATTAAAAACTTTTATTCATAAAACATGAAACTCGGTCAACTGAACACTCAAACTGGTTGACACGGGTTGCTGCCAGCATCCTAGGGATCAACCAGGTGTCTCCTTAAAAGGTAAGATGTTCCGAGTAGCACAGTTTTTTGTAGCTTTGCTGGAGTTATTGCAGGAAGCTGCAATTTCTTGATGTATTTTGCTAAGTTTTTGGACATAGTTCCCAGTGCCCTGATGACAATGGGTATCACCGTTACACGTTTCATCCATAATTGCGCAGCTTCAATGATAATTATTATTATTATATAAAACTTTTATTCATAAAACATGAAACTCAGTCAACTGAACACTCAAACTGACTGGCACTAATGGTTGACACGGGTTGCTGCCAGCATCCTAGGGATCAACCAAATATCTCCTTAAAAGGTAAGATGTTCCGAGCAGCACAGTTTTTTGTAGCTTTGCTGGAGTTATTGCAGGAAGCTGCAGTTTCTTGATGTATTTTGCAAAGTTTTTGGACATAGTTCCCAGTGCCCCCATGACAATGGGTATCACCGTTACACGTTTCATCTGTAATCGCACAGTTTCGATGGCCAGGTCGTGGTATTTCGTAATTTTTCCCAGTTCTTTTTCTTTGACTCTGGCATCTCCAGACACCTTTCAGACAACCTAGATGACTGGGAACCCCCATCGACATTTAGCGATGCGCTTTGGGATGAAGCCCCTTCGAAGGGTGTGGGAGCGCGAATGGATTTCCAGAAAACATGGCAGACTATAGTTAAGTAAGAGGACGGATCCTTCTCTCTGTCTTTTCCAGCCTGGCAAAAGCTGATTGACGAGATCCTGTAATTCCCAGCAGGGATGAGGCTGGAGGCAAAGCTAAGCCGTGGCCTGGCTGTTTCCAATGCTACCTGACCTTGGCTGGTCTCCTAGCTCAGGGGTAGACAACCGTGGCTCTTTGATGACTCCGTGGACTTCAACTCCCAGAATTCCTGAGCCAGCCATGCTGAGGGGAAAGAGAGATTTCCAAGCTGAGCCATGCTGGCTTAGGAATTCTGGGAGTTGAAGTCCACAAGTCATAAAAGAGCCAAGGTTGCCTACCCCTCGCCTAGGCCTAGGCCGCTTTATGACTCGTGGACTTCAACTCCCAGAATTCCTGAGCCAGCCATGCTGAGGGGAAAGAGAGATTTCCAAGGTGAGCCATGC
The DNA here is from genome assembly GCA_024294585.1 of Vipera latastei. Classification (NCBI taxonomy): domain Eukaryota; kingdom Metazoa; phylum Chordata; class Lepidosauria; order Squamata; family Viperidae; genus Vipera; species Vipera latastei. The sequence goes on from CM044356.1 coordinate 4,108,751, forward strand.
TGGCTTAGGAATTCTGGGAGTTGAAGTCCACGAGTCCTAAAAGAGCCAAGGTGGTCTACTCCTGTCCTAGCTAAAGCTATGAAGCAAACAAGCTAAGCGTGGAAGAGAGACAGCAGGATATCCCAGGGCTTGCAGGCTGAAGGGAAGTTCAAAACCATCGCTAGGAAAACTGTAGCCAGGAATTCTATAGATGCAGATGTTTAGGAAACGAGTCAAGTGGAATTCAACTCTATGAAAACTTCCTGGCATCAGGCAGATGTTTATATACCAATAGCTCAAGGGTGGAGCTGTCCTTGGTGCTCTCTGAGCTGGGCTGTTTTCTTGCAAAGGTTTCATGACCCAACTCGGGAACATCAGCAGCGCCAGGAGGGAGTGGAGATTGAAGGGAGGAGGAGGAGGAGGAGGAGGAGGAGGAGGAGGAGGAGGAGGAGGAGGAAGAGGAAGAGGAGGAGGAGGAGTTTTGCTCTCTGTTTATACACAGTGGCTGTCTTGGTCAGTGTTAATGGGAGTGTTCTTGGTGGTCCTTTGATTAGGCTGTGGTTTATTGTTAGCTTGTTGGTCTGAATTGGCAGTTCTAGGAGGGAGGGAGGGAAGGAGGAAGAAAGGAAGGGAGGGAGGGAGAGAGAGAGGGAGGGAAGGGAGGAAGGGAGGTAGGGAGGAACAAAGAAAGGAGGGAAGGAGGGAGGGAGTGAAGGAAGGAAGGATGGAAGAAAGAAAGAAAGAAAGAAAGAAAGAAAGAAAGAAAGAAAGAAAGAAAGAAAGAAAGAAAGAAAGAAAGAAAGAAAGAAAGAAAGAAAGAAAGGAGTGAGTAACAAAGAAGGCAGGGAGGGAGGGAGAAAGGAAGGAAGAAAGGAAGGAAAGAAGGAAGGAGAGGAAAGAAGGAAGGAGAGGAAAGAAGGAAGGAAAGAAGGAAGCAGGGAAGGAGAGAGAAGGAAAGAAAGAAGGAAGGAAGGAAGGAAGGAAGGAAGGAAGGAAGGAAGGAAGGAAGGAAGGAAGGAAGGAAGGAAGGAAGGAAGGAAGGAAGGAAGATCTTGGTGAGGAAGAAAGATCGGTCTTGATGGAGGGAGGGAGGAAGGGAGTGAGGCCATTTTGCAGCCCTGTCAGTGGAAACCACTCAATTTGACGTAGCCCACCCAGGCCAGCAAATGCTTCAAGCTGCTTACTGACTTTCTTCAAAAGATTTACTGTTTATTCCAGGGGAAATCCTTTCAGCTTTCACCAGCCCCTGGTCTGACAGCAGAAAGACAGAGGACGGTGTGTGTGTGTGTGTGTGTGTGTGTGTGTGTGTGTGTGTGTGTGTGTGTGTATCCTTTTCTGATCCAAGGGGCTGCTTCTCTCCTGTGTTTCGCACAACGCGGAGAATGGAGGGTTTCTGGCTACTCCGTTTTGACCCAGGTCAGGCCCCACGAAAATATTCTGTTTTGGCTTCAGTACAGGCATCGGCAGATAATCCTGGTAGAAACAGGGTGGGGTGTACAGGTGGTCTTTGACATACGACCACAACAGAGCCTCAAAATTTCCATTGCTAACCGAGTCACTTGTTAAGTGAGTTCTACCCCATTCTACGACCTTTTTTTGCTGCCGTTGTTAAATGAATCACCACAGTTGTTAAGTGAGCAACCTGGTGGTTAAGTGAGTCTGGTTTTCCCATGGACTTCGCTTGTCAAAAGGTCACAGAAGGGGATCATGTCACACACACACACACACACACACACACACACACACCGGGACACTGTAACCATCATAACTGTGAGTCAGTTGCCGAGCGTCTGAATTTTGGTCCTACAACGGTCATAAGTCCCTTTTTTCAGGAGCGTTGTCACTTTGAACGGTCACTAAACAAACTATTGCACATGGGTTCGATGTGTGTGACCACAACCGAGCCCCAAACTTCTGTTGCTAAGTGAAACAGATGTTAAATGAGTTTTGCCCCATTTTACGACCTTTCTTACCACGGTTGTTAAGCGAATCAGCGCAGTTGTTAAGTTAGTCACACGGTTGTTAAGTGAATCTGGCTTCTCCATTGACTTTGCTCATCCGAAGGCCGCGAAAGGGGATCATGTGAGCCTGGGACATGGCGACTGTCGTAACTATGAGCCAGTTGCCAAGCATCTGCTTTGATCATGTGACTGCAGGGATGGTACAGTGGTCGTAAGTATGGGAAAGGGGCATAAGTCACTTTTTTCAGTGCCCATGTAACTTTGAATGGTCACTAAACAGACTGTGGTAAGTTGGAGACTACCTGTATTGTGGTAACCAATTTTCATCAAACAAATACCTGGAGACCAAAACATACGAAGAACGGCTGCGGGACTTGGGTTTGGCTAGTCTAAAAAGAAGAAACAGGGGAGACAGGATAGCAGTCAATAGAATAGAATAGAATAGAATAGAATAGAATAGAATAGAATAGAATAGAATAGAATAGAATAGAATAGAATAGAATAGAATAGAATAGAAAATATGGAATGGAATGGAATGGAATGGAATAGAATAGAATAGAATAGAATAGAATAGAATAGAATAGAATAGAATAGAATAGAATAGAATAGAATAGAATAGAATAGAATAGAATAGAATAGAATAGAATAACATTAGAATGGAATGGAATAGAACAGAACAGAACAGAATTGAATAGAAAATACAGAATAGAATAGAATAGAATAGAATAGAATAGAATAGAATAGAATAGAATAGAATAGAATAGAATAGAATAGAATAGAATAGAATAGAAAATATGGAATGGAATGGAATGGAATGGAATGGAATGGAATGGAATGGAATAGAATAGAATAGAATAGAATAGAATAGAATAGAATAGAATAGAATAGAATAGAATAGAATAGAATAGAATAACATTAGAATGGAATGGAATAGAACAGAACAGAACAGAATTGAATAGAAAATACAGAATAGAATAGAATAGAATAGAATAGAATAGAATAGAATAGAATAGAATAGAATAGAACAGAACTGAACAGAACAGAACAGAACAGAACAGAATAGAATAGAATAGAATAACATTAGAATGGAATGGAATAGAATAGAAATACAGACTAGACTAGACTAGACTAGACTAGAATAGAATAGACTAGACTAGAATAGAATATGGAAGGGACCTTGGAGGTCTTCTAGTCCAGCCCCCTGCTCAAGCAGGAGATCCTATAACATTTCAGACAAGTGACTGTCTAGTCTCTTCTTAAAAACCTCCTTAATAGGTGGAAACCTCCCCCCCCACATTCTCTGTGGCAGCTTCTCAAATATTCTAATACTGCTATCATATATGCATCTTCCGAATCAATCATTTGATCAGAATAGAGTTGGAAGGGACCGTGGAGGTCTTCTAGTCCAACCCCCTGCTCAAGCAGGAAACCCTATATCACTCCGGACAAATGGCTGTCCAATTTCTTGAAAGCCTCCAGTGATGGAGCACCCACAACTTCTGAAGGGAAGCCATTCCACTGATTAATTGTTCTCACCGTCAGGAAGTTTCTCCTTAGTTCTAGGTTGCTTCTCTCCTTGACTAGTTTCCATCCGTTGCTTCTTGTCCTGCTTTCAGGTGCTTTGGAGAATAGCTTGACTCCCTCTTCTTTGGGGCAGCCCCTGAGATATTGGAAGACTGCTATCCTGTCCCCCCCCTCGTCCTTCTCTTCATTCAACTAGGTAAAAAAGGTAAAGGTTCTCCCCGCACATGCGTGCTAGTCGTTTCCGACTCTAGGGGCTGGTGCTCATCTCCGTTTCAAAGCCGAAGAGGCAGCGCTTGTCCGAGGACGTCTCCGTGGTCACGTGGCCGGCATGACTAGACGCCAAAGGCGCATGGAACGCTGTGACCTTCCCACCGTAGTGGTCCCTATTTTCCTACTTGCATTTTTACGTGCTTTCGAACTGCTAGGTTGGCAGAAGCTGGGATGAGTAACAGGCGCTCACTCTGCTACGCGGCACTCGGGATTCGACCCGCCAAACTGCCAACCTTCTGATCGACAAGCTCAGCGTCCTAACCCACTGAGCCACCGCGTCCCTTCAACTAGACATACCCAATTCCAGCAACCGTTCTTCATATATTTTAGCCTCCAGAGCCCTTATGCATCCGTTCAGACAACCTTTGGGGTTTGGTTGCCATTTCTCCCCCCACTTTTTTTCCCCTTTTCTTTTCGCTCTTCTGCACTCTCCGCTCGCCGCCTGTGGTCTTTTGTTCGCCGCGAAGGCTCTTTAGTAGTTTGTTTCAAACATCTCATTTTATTCATGTCGGAACAGCCTCGTTTGTCATCTTAAGGGCCCCGCTGTGGAGAAAAGCAGAATAAAAATGTTGGGAGATTAAAGGACTCTTGATGGGGTTTGACCCCCAAGGAGAGGAGCTTACAACAGGAAGTGCCTGGGCGGGGACGGAGAAGAGTAGATAATTGGTCTCCAGCTTGTACCCAGCAATACCCAAATTTGGAGAGAGTGGTTGGGAGGGGGCTGTTCTAGAGTCCCTTTGGGGCGGTTTTGAGCTGAGAAGGAAGCCGTCTCATTTCACGTCTGGCTAAGCCACAGTTAGCTTAACCATAGTTCAAGACGTGCCGTAGTCTACACTGGATAATATTCTTTGGTGTTCTGTTTCTTTGCTGTGCTGGCCACGGTTCCATTCGGGTGGATTGATTCAATTAGGTCAGTGGTTTTCCAACTTGGCAACTTTAAGATGGTGTGGACTTCAACTCCCAGAATTCCCCACTGCTGGGGATCCATGTGACTTCCATGGGCGATGATGAGAAACATTGGGGTGGAGAAAATCTGAGAAATGAATTCTCTTCTCTTCTCCTCTCCTCTCCATCAAACTTCTATCTATCTATCTATCTATCTATCTATCTATCTATCTATCTATCTATCTATCATCCATCCATCCACCCACCCATCATCTATCTATCTATCTATCTATCTATCTATCTATCTATCTATCTATCTATCTATCTATCCATCCATATCTATCTATCTATCTATCTATCTATCTATCTATCTATCTATCTATCTATCATCTATCATCTATCATCTATCTATCATCTATCCATCCATGTCTGTCTGTCTGTCTGTCTGTCTGTCTGTCTGTCTGTCTGTCTGTCTCTCTCTCTCTCTCTCTCTCTCTCTCTCTCTCTCATCTATCTATCATCTATCTATCATCTATCCATGTCTGTCTGTCTCTCTGTCTGTCTATCTATCTATCTATCTATCTATCTATCTATCTATCTATCCATCCACCCACTCATGTCTGTCTGTCTGTCTGTCTGTCTGTCTGTCTGTCTGTCTGTCTGTCTGTCTGTCTGTCTATCTATCTATCTATCTATCTATCTATCTATCTATCTATCTATCTATCTATCTATCTATCTATCTATCTATCTATCTATCTATCTATCTTGGGGAGTTAAAGTTGCCAAGTCTGAAATTTAGAAAATGTCCACTTTAAATGATTCTGGCTGCTTTCCCTAATGAAATAAATATTTTGTTATTTTATTCGACTTTATTTTTTTTCTAAACTAAAAGAGCTGGTTTTAGGAAACATCCCAAGTTATAAAACTGTTGCTTACAAACCTTAAACACAGTTGTACTCAAAATACTGTCATACACTATAATGTACACATCACAGGGGCTAAGCTTCAAGAACATGCCCAGCAATAAACTCTGGTCTGGCACAATCACATACGTCTGGTTTACAAAGCAGAAGCATAAACATTCTTATCTTTAAGCAAAATGATTTGGGCAACATAGGTACAAGGCTGAAAACCAGGAGCTGGTGAGTTCTAGTCTTACCTTAGGCATGAAAGCCAGCTGGGTGACTTTGGGCCAATCACCAGGAGGCAGTGAGTTCTAGTCCCGCCTTAGGCATGAAAGTCAGCTGGGTGACATTGGGCCAATGACCAGGAGACGGTGAGTTCTAGTCCCGCCTTAGGCATGAAAGCCAGCTGGGTGACTTTGGGCCAATGACCAGGAGACGGTGAGTTCTAGTCTTGCCTTAAGCATGAAAGTCAGCTGGGTGACTGTGGGCCAGTCCCTCTTTCCCAGCCTCACCCACCGCACAAGGTTGTTGTTAGAAAACAGGACAACGAAGAAGTATTTGTTATATTCCCTTCTTTGACTTAATTAAAATAATAATAAAGACGGCATATGAATAAATAAAAAAAATAAAAAAAAGACACCAGACACTGAAAAATGCATGACATCTTGTTTCTTGGCAAAGAGGGCAAATGAAACGCCAATCCTCGAGTATTGTTCCAAAGGGAAATATGGCAGCTTCCAAACGCCATAAATAAACTGGATTTCCTCCCGTTAATGAGAGCCTAATGGCCAGAAAGCAGACGGAGGAGGCGTCCCTGGACCTGTGCCAGCTTTTTGTCTCCCCAACACACAAAAAAATTTGCTGGTGGGAATCACAATGTAGGTCTCTCTCTCTCTCTCTCTCTGCCCCCCCACCTCCACCCCTTTGCAGGCAGCTTTTGTGTCAATAACTCGTGATCAGGCACACGGCCAGAGGTCTTGGGATAAGGAAGCTGGGGAACGTTTCGCACTGCCCCCCAAATGCCGCACAACCTGGAGGCTTAAAAAAAGACGCACAACAATGCAGGACCAGCTAAACAAGGGAGCCCCCCAGGGCAGGGCTCTCCCCAAGGGAGTGGTACTCCAAAAGTCAAAATGGCAGCCCCACTAGGTGAGGGTATCCTTTATTTATTTCTTTATTTGTTTGTTTGTTTTCTTTCATCTATCCATCATCATCATCATCATCATCATTCTCTCTCTCTCTCTTTCTATCTCTATGTCTGTCTATCTATCTATCTATCTATCTATCTGTCTGTCTGTCTGTCTGTCTGTCTGTCTGTCTCTTTCTATCTATCTATCTTTATGTATCTCTATCTATCTATCTATCTATCTATCTATCTGTCTGTCTGTCTGTCTGTCTGTCTGTCTGTCTCTTTCTATCTATCTATCTCTATGTATCTCTATCTATCTATCTATCTATCTATCTATCTATCTATCTATCTATCTCTATCTGTCTGTCTGTCTGTCTGTCTTTCTATCTATCTATCTCTATCTATCTATCTATCTATCTATCTATCTATCTATCTATCTATCTATCTATCTATCTATCTATCCATCCATCCATCCATCCATCCATCCATCCATAAAAAGGTAAAGGTAAAGGTTCCCCCGCACATGCGTGCTAGTCGTTTCCGACTCTAGGGGCCGGTGCTCATCTCCATTTCAAGGCCGAAGAGCCAGCGCTTGTCCGAGGACGTCTCCGTGGTCATGTGGCCGGCATGACTAGACGCCAAAGGCGCACGGAACGCTGTTACCTTCCCACCGTAGCGGTCCCTATTTTTCTACTTGCATTTTTACGTGCTTTCGAACTGCTAGGTTGGCAGAAGCTGGGACGAGTAACAGGCGCTCACTCTGCTACGCGGCACTCGGGATTCGACCCGCCAAACTGCCGACCTTCTGATCGACAAGCTCAGCGTCCTAACCCACTGAGCCAGTCTAAAGCCAGCTGGGTGACTTTGGGCCAATCACCAAGTGACAATGAGTTCTAGTCCTGCCTTAGGCATGAAAGCTCACTGGGTTATGTGACTTTGGGCCAATCACCAGGAGATGGTGAGCTCTAGTCCTGCCTTAGGTATGAAAGCCAGCTGGTAACTGTGGGCCAATCACCAGGATACTGTGGGTTCGAGTCTCGCTTTAGGCATGAAAGCCAGCTGGGTATCTTTGGACCAATCACCAGGTGACTGTGAGTTCTAGTCCTGCCTTAGGCATGAAAGCCAACAGGTGACTTTGGGCCAATCACCAGGAGACTGTGAGTTCTAGTCCCATTTTAGACATGAAAGCCAGCTGGGTATCTTTGGGCCAATGACCAGGTGACAGTGAGTTCTAGTCCTGCCTTAGGCATGAAAGCCAGCTGATGACTTTGGGTCAATCACCAGGAAACTGTGAGTTCTAGTCCCACCTAAGGCACGAAAGCCACTTGGGTGACTGTGGGCCACTCAGTCCCTCTCAGCCTGACCTTCCTCACAGGGTTGTTGTTGTTGTGGGGAAAATAGGAGGAGGAAGAAGCATTAAGTATATCCTCCACTTTCGGTTTGTTTATAAAAAAAAACCAATAACAAAGGCGGGATATAAATAAGTAAATAAATAAATTTCAAAGGCCACTGAGGGACCCAGGAGATTCAAAATGGCAGTTCTGCACTTAGGTGACTCCCTCCCCCCAGAAAAATAAATCAATTGAATGTCATTTTTTAAAAAAAAAAAAAACTTCCCCGCAGACAGAAAACTAGCAGCTCAAGTATTTTATCTGCTGGGCTAGATTTCTCTCTGCAAGGCAGAGCTTCAAAATTTGACCCCTCCCCTCCTCTTATTCAGCCGGCAGCTGCAGTCATTTCGATATCTCTTATTCTGAGCTACATTTCATGCCTCCCTCCCGCCGAACACAAAATAGACAGCTCACTTTTCTTTTTAAAGAGGTCGCTAAGCGGCTACGAAGAATTTGTGAATGTTCTTTAAAAAGCGAAACACTGCTTGGGAGCTGGGCGGGGTGGTGGTGGTGGATGATGGATGCCGGCTTAAAAAAATATGTTTTCTGTCGTGGCTTGGTGTGTGTGTGTGTGTGTGTGTGTGTGTGTGTGTGTGCTTTTCAGCATCCTGGTTTGAATTTTTAAACCATCTTACCCACTTGCACCCTTCCCCACTCTATCCCTTCACCAAGAGACTCTTGAACATCAAAACAAATATTTGTCAGGAACTTGTGAGGGGGGGGGTTGCAATTAAAAAGAAATACGCAGGCAAGCGAGGCAAGGAGATAATATCTTAAGGAATATTTGCAGGGACCCCCGCGCTCTATTTCTCTTTGAGATATATGTCTAGTTTTTAGACAGTCCCGGGGAAGCGAGTGTAATAATAATTGCGCTGGGTAGCAAAACAATCGCTCAGAATACTAATTGACAAGCTGTGATGGCCGAAACCCCCAGGAATTCTTCTAAACAAGAGACGGAGTCTCAGAGTGCAAATCCCCAAACAATAATTTCCAGATCGGCTTTCGGCAAGCTAACGTTTTTTTAAAAAAAAATGGGTTTAGGGCATGAATAAATGTATGCAAAATCCATGGAAATTAGCACTCTTGGCCCATGGCTTAGAGACAAAAGATGCAACCCGCCCACAGGGTGTGATTAATAAAAAATAAAAAGGTGATTACACTGACTGGCTTGTCAGGCCCAGCTCTTTGTCCCGGATTAATTTTTCTAAGAGGGTTTTCGAACAAGCGAGATGGGCAGATTTAAACAGAGACGAAAACACATACAAAGGAATGGGGAAAGAAAGCACTTTTGGCCCAGTGGTTAAGCACCAGGAGAGAAACCTCACCAGGAGACGGAGAGTTCTAGTCCAGCCATGAAAGCTGGCTAGATGATTTGGGCCAATCCCCAGGAGACGGTGAGTTCTAGTCCCGCCTTAGGCATGAAAGTCAGCTGGGGGACTTTGGGCCAATCACCAGGAGGTAGTGAGTTCTAGTGCCACCTAGGCTGGAAAGCCAGTTAAGTGACTTTGGGCCAATCCCCAGGAGACGGTGAGTTCTAGTCCCGCCTTAGGCATGAAAGCCAGCTGGGTGACTCTGAGCCAATCGCCAGGAGGTGGTGAGTTCTAGTCCCGCCTTAGGCATGAAAGTCAGCTGGGGGACTTTGAGCCAATCACCAGGAGGTGGTGAGTTCTAGTGCCACCTAGGCATAAAAGCCGGCTGGGTGACTCTGGGCCAATCGCCAGGAGGTGGTGAGTTCTAGTCCCGCCTTAGGCATGAAAGTCAGCTGGGGGACTTTGAGCCAATCACCAGGAGACGGTGAGTTCTCGTCCCGCCTTAGGCATGAAAGCTGGCTGGATGATTTGGGCCAATCACCAGGAGCTTTGGAGTTTTAGTCCTGTCTCATTCAAGAAAGTCAGCTGGTTGACTCTGGGCCAATCACCTGGAGATGGTGAGATCTAGACCCGCCTTAGGAGTGAAAGCTGGCTGGTGACTGGGATAATCACCCGGTGGTGGTGAGTTCTAGACCAGCCTTAAGGCAGGAAAGGCAACTGGGTGCTTTGCGGCCAGGCAGTCTCTCTCTCAGCCCAACCCATCTCACACGGGTGCTGTTGTGGGGAAAATAGGAAAGAGTATAAGATAGGTTCCTTTCCTTGGGTTACTTTTGGAAATAGTACAGGAAAGAAAGAGAGGGAGGGAGGGAGGGAGGAAGGAAAGAAAGAAAAAAAGAAAGAAAGAAAGAAAGAAAGAAAGAAAGAAAGAAAGAAAGAAAGAAAGAAAGAAAGAGCATTCAGGAGTCCAAAAATAACAAATCGAATGAGGAAGAGGCAACAGCTCTTTGTTGTTTGAATTGTAATTCTTCGATTTGTTATTCTCGGACTCCCGAATGCTCTTTCTTTCTTTCTTTCTTTCTTTCTTTCTTTCTTTCTTTCTTTCTTTCTTTCTTTCTTTCTTTCTTTCTTTCTTTCTTTTTCTTTTTCTTTTTCTTTCTTCTTTCTTCTTTCTCCTTTTTTCTTTCTTTCTTCTTTCCTCTCCCCATTTCCTTCCTTCCTCCCTCCTTTCTCTTTCTTTTCCTTCCTTCCAGAAAGAAAGAAAGAAAGAAAGAAAGAAAGAAAGAAAGAAAGAGCATTCAGGAGTCCAAAAATAACAAATCGAATGAGCAAGAGGCAACAGCTCTTTCTTTCCTTTCCCCATTTCCTTCCTTCCTCCCTCCTTTCTCTTTTTCTCCTTTCTTTCTCTTTCTTTCTTTCTTTCTTTCTTTCTTTCTTTCTTTCTTTCTTTCTTTCTCTTTCTTTTCCTTCCTTCCCTCCTTCCTTAATGAAAGAAAGAAAAAGAAAGAAAGAAAGAAGAGTGACAGAGAGAGAGAGAGGCAGGGAAGGAAGAAAGGAAGGAAGGAAGGAAGAGAAGGAAGGAAGAAAGAAAGAGAAAGAAAGAAAGAAAGAAAGAAAGAAAGAAAGAAAGAAAGAAAGAAAGAAAGAAAGAAAGAAAGAAAGAAAGAAAGGAAGGAAGGAAGGAAGGAAGGAAGGAAGGAAGGAAGGAAGGAAGGAAGGAAGGAAGGAAGGAAGAAGCATTACAAATTGAATGAGGAAGAAGCAGCAGCTTTAAGATGGCTTGCCCCACCATGCCCAGAGGTCCCTGAGCCAGCTCTTCATTATGCATCCGTGATGTGACACAGCTGCAGGGAGACGCTGGTGTACTGAGGTATCACCATACCTTGACAGATGTCATGGAAGTACATCAAGTTCCTTGCTTGCCACCAAAACACCGATCCGGCAAGCCAGCTGGCCTGTTTTCTGCTATCATTGCTGGTGACGACCTCAATACAGGGCATTTTTGCTGGGAGAGTAATAGAACACAGTCTCAACATAAGGACCGGAAGTGACATGATAGCAGCCTTCCAATCTCTCAGGGGCTGCCCCAAAGAAGAGGGAGTCAAGCTATTCTCCAAAGCGCCTGAAAGCAGGACAAGAAGCAACGGAGGGAAGCTAACCAAGGAGAGAAGCAACCTAGAACAAAGGAGAAACTTCCTGACAGTGAGGACAATTAGCCAGTGGAACAACCTGCCTCCAGAAGACATGAATGAGCACTGGAGGCAGGTTGGACAGCCATTTGTCTGAAATGGTATAGGGTCTCCTGCCTGAGCAGAGGGTTGGACTAGAAGACCTCCAAGGTCCCTTCCAACTCTGTTATTCCTTTTGGGAGAATAGAATAGAACAGAGAACAGAACAGAACAGAACAGAACAGAACAGAACAGAACAGAACAGAACAGAATAGAATAGAATAGAATAGAATAGAATAGAATAGAATAGAATAGAATAATTTTTCTGTCAGGAAGTTTCTCCTTAGTTCTAGGTTGCTTCCCTCCTTGATTAGTTTCCATCCATTGCTTCTTGTCCTACCTTCAGGTGCCTTGGAGAATAGCTTGACTCCCTCTTCTTTGGAGCAGCCCCTCAAATACCCCTCATCCTTCTCTTCATTACATACCCAATTCCAGCAACCATTCCTTATAAGTTTTAGCCTCCAGTCCCCCAATCATCTTTGTTGCTCTTCTCTGCCCTTTTTCTAGACTCTCAACATCTTTTTTACATCATGGTGACCAAAACTGGATGCCGTATTCCAAGTGTGGCCTTACCGAGGCATTGTAAAGTGGTATTAACACTTCACGTGATCTTGATTCTATCCCTCTGTTGATGCAGCCTAGCACTGTGTTGGCTTTTTTGGCTGCTGCACCACACAGCTGGCTCATACTTAAGTGATTGTCCACTAGGACAGGGGTCCCCAACTTGTGGGCCGTGGCCCAATACCGGGCTGTGGCCTCTTGGCCACCAGGCAGCGTGAAGGGATGGCCAGTGCATGCGTGCATGTGTGTGTAGTTGCTATGCTCATGCTAGCGCCGCTGCGAGCATCCCTCAGCATTAGCACCTTGTCGCGCATCCCGCGGGAGCTAGCACCACCCTGCCCTGAGCATCTAGCAATGCTCCGAACATCCCACCGGCTCTAGCACCACACTACCCCCGAGCATCCCACCCGTGCCAGCACCACCCCATTTGTGGCACTCGTGCTCGTGTGGCTCCATTTGCGTGTGCACATGCATTCGAAGGTGGCCCTTTTGTGCATTCGCAAGTGCTCGTAACGGTGCCTGCCTCCCTTTCTGGGCCATCAAACCAAAAAGGGTGGGGGCCTCTCCACAGGGACCCCTACATCCCTCTCACACTTGCTCCTGTTGAGCCAGGTAGCACCTACAGTATTTTTCATTCTTTGCATATTGGCTTTCTATTCAGATAAATCTGTCAGTTTTGGTTTTTCCCCCAGTTCATCATCATCATCATCATCATCATCATCATCATCATCATCATCATCATCGTCGTCGTCGTCGTCGTTGTTTTTACAAATATACCATTATTAGTTCTCCTCTGTTCCTTATTTTTGTGAGTATGTCTATTCACCACACCTGGAATACTGCAGCCAGTTTTGGTCACCATATCACAAAAAAGATGTTGAGAGTTTGGAAAAAGTTCAGAGAAGAGCAACTAAGATGATCCAAGGCCTGGAGACTAAAACATACGAAGAACGGCTATGGGATTTGTGTTTGGCTAGTCTAAAGAAAAGAAGAAATAGGGGGAACGTGATAGCAGCACTCCAGTATCTGAGGGGCTGCCACAAAGAAGAGGGGGGCAGGTTAGCACCAGAGGGAAGGATGAGAAACAACGGTTGGAAACTGGCCAAAGAGAAGAAGCAACCTGGAATTAAGGAGAAATGTCCTGACAGTGAGGACAATTAACCAGTGGAACAGCTTGCCACCAGAAGTTGTGGGTGCTCCATCACCGGAGACTTTTAAGAAGAGGCTAAACAATCACTTGTCTGAGATGGTATAGGTTCTCCTGTTTGAGCAGGGGGCTGGACTAGAAGACCTCCAAGATCCCTTCTAGTTCTATTCTATTCTGTTCTGTTCTGTTCTGTTCTGTTCTGCTCTATTCATCAAACGTAAGTTTTTTTTAAAAAAAGAAACGTTTACACAACTATAATATTTTGAAGCAATGTGCTTGCACAACTAAGATAATTAGTTGGCAAGCTTTTTACTTGCAAACGCATGATGTCATGTCGCTTAATATTTACAGTTTTTGCAAAGACTTGTAGAAAGCATTTATCTTCCTTCTTTCCATGAAGTTATGCATTTTCATACAAACTTTTCCCTAAGGTATTTTTAAATTGTTGATAAAACTATGTTCATACAATTGAGGGGGCTGTGAATTCTGTTTCTGCTGGTTTCTAGGTAGATAAATTTCTCCCCAATTTGAGTACACGAGTGTAAAGATTCGTGGCAGATTTCCTGCGTCTTACTTCCTCCAATTTAAATATTTTCCAGAAGGAATAAACAAAGGCTGTGAGAAAATTATTCCATTTCTTTGGATCCTTCCAAGTAGAGGTAGTCCCTGACTTGCAACACTTTGCTTAGTGACCGTTTGAAGTTGCAATGCCACTGAAAAATCGACCTATGACCGTTTTCACACTTATGAGCATTGCAGAATCCCCATGTTCATGTGATCAAAATTCAGATGCCAAGTAACTGACTCATATTTATGATGGTTGCAGTGTCCCCGGGGGTCATGTGATCCCTGTCAAGTTTCCGACGTATGGGCTTTTCAACTCCATCAAAGGTTGCTCTGCCTCTTACAGAACTACTCAAAACGGGCAAGGGAGGGGGAAAACCGCGACCTGGCCAACCGCTAGCATGGACTATGAGTTGTCAGAAAGCTTTTGAGAATTGTTATTGCTTGACAATCCCCTTTTGCAACCTTCTGACAAGCAAAGTCAATGAGCAAGCTGGATTCACTTAACAACTATTAAATATTTTAATGGAGAATAGACTTCCGGTGGCTGCGCGGCGCCGGAGACAGCCTTCCCGGGCTGCCCGCGGCTCAGCTGAGTAATTTTCACCCGAAACAGCGTCGATCAGCTGTTCGGGTGAATTTGAAGCCCCCTCCTCGGGAGAAGAGGAGGGGGTGAGGCCCCAGGTAGGGGTTGAGTTCTCCGGAGCCGCCTGAGCTTGTAGCTTGGGCGGCTGAAGGATCGAACTCCCCCGTAGCCTGGGTCGCTCCCAGCTGGCCAGCGTCTCTGCTCCGGATTTCTTGGAGCAGAGCCAGGCGTTTGCGACCACCCCTGCCTGAAGGAAGGACTATGGAATAAAAGGAGCAGGCAGAGCGGTACAAGAGGAAAGGATGAAGAGGATTATTATATTTTACTCTCGAGCTTGATGGACTTTTTTAAACTTAAAGTGAAAGTGCGTCACAAGTGGAAGTAAAAGATGGCGGCTAAACCTCCCTCAAAAACTCTTCGGAGTGCTGGAACTTCTCCGACGCAACAATCATCATTGCAGGCGTTGCATCCTCCTGATGTATTGACACCGAAGGATCTACAAGATGCTCTTGAAAAACATGCCCAGGTAATTCTGGAATCAATGGGTGATAAATTTGCACGGATGGAGGAGAAATTGGAGAAACTGGAGGAGAGAATGGAAGAGAGGATGGAACAGAAGTTCAGTGTGATGAAGGCAGACATTTTGTCTTCAGTGTATAAAGTGGCTGAATGCGTGGAAGATCTGGATGAAAAAGTGGAAGATTTGACTCAAAAGAATGCCATACTAGAAGCAAAAGTACTGGAGAATGAAGATTTAAGAGACAAAATGGACAGAGAATTGAGTCTTGCTCAATATTACCAGATGCAGTTTGCTGTTAGAATCAGAGGCTTAAAAGAGAATATTAAGGAAGATCTAAAGCAGCTGATTTCTGAGGCTCTGGAAGTGGTATTGAATCAGCCAGCATCTGAAATAAAGGGAGGCATGGATAAAGTGTTTCGTGTGAATTCATGGATTGCTAGACAGAGAAAGCTGCCTAGAGATGTGGTGGTTTATTTTGTAAAGAGGGAAATTAGAGATGAAGTTATACAAGCTGCCTATGATTCTAAAGTTGTGATTGCTGATCAAGAAGTTTTGGTTCTAAAAGAAATTCCTCCAAAGATTTTAAGGAGAAGGAAGGATTTTACATTTCTTGTGCAAGAGCTCAAACAACGAGATATAAGGTTCAGATGGGAGATTCCAGTTGGTGATGCATGAAGGTAAAAGGTACCGTTTGGTTACTGTGATGCAGGCGCGTGATTTTTACAATAATGTTTTAAAAGCAACTCCATTATTACTTTTGGAAGCTGTAAAGAGATCTGGAGAAGGAGAACATCAAGAGGCTGAAGATGGACAGACAGAGGAGAACGGTGCTGGAGGAGATCAAGCTACAACTTCTTTGGATGATATTAGAGAGCAGAGGGTGACGTGTGCTGCTTTAAAACGTTTTAAAAATAAAAAATAAAAGAACAAGATCAGCAGAAGTCTATGGAACTTTTACAACGTACTTATAGCCAAGCAGTGGGAGGAGCACGGCCTAAAAAAGATAGTCCTATCAAAGTAGCGCTTCAAGAGTTTTGGGATGATATGCATGACAACTAAATTTTTAATTTGGAATGATAATGGACTAAATGCACCACAGAAGAGGAAGAAAGTTTTTTAATATTTAAAACAATTCAAGATAGATGTTATATGTTTGCAAGAAACGTATATTAGGGTTGTGGATCAAAAGTATTTACTGAACTTAAGGTTGGGTATGCGATTTGTTGCTTCTGCAATGAATAAGAAAAATGAAGTGGTTGTTTATGTTAAAAGTGCTTTAACAGCAGACTTAATTGAAGTAGATAAGCATGGAAGACACGTTATGATAGAGTTGCTGCTAGAAGGCAAAAAGACGCTTTTAGTTGGATTATATGCTCCTACTCAACAACAAGCTGACTTTTTTAGTTTACTTTATACAAAGCTTACCCAGTTGGATTATAAATCTGTTATTTTTATGGGGGATTGGAATGGTGTTTTGGATGTACAGATGGACAAGGCTGGAGCTTTGAAGCGCGTCCCAAGTCATGCTAGATTGCCTAAATTCTTTTTTTTTTTTGAAATGAAAATTTTATATTAATAGTGTTTGTAGTTATTCTATATGAGCTAGAGAGTGATAGATTTGAGAGTTTACGATTGTTAGCATGTGGTTGTTTATGATTCTTTTTTTTTTTGTTTTTTATACCTTGTACTTAGCTCTGGGAAGTCGGGGGGGGGAGGGGGGGAGGGGTAAGGAGGGAGGGATAGGGGAGGGGTAGGGGGGTTTGTTAAAGATAAAATGTATGATAAAACTTTTTAATTAAAAAAAATATTTTAATGGAGAATAGAATAGAATAGAATAGAATAGAATAGAATAGAATAGAATAGAATAGAATAGAATAGAATGGAATGGAATGGAATGGAATGGAATGGAATGGAATGGAATGGAATGGAATGGAATAGAATAGAATAGAATAGAATAGAATAGAATAGAATAGAATAGAATAGAATAGAATAGATTGTAGAACAGAACAGGAATAGATTGTAGAACAAAATAGAACAGAACAGAACAGAATAGAATAGATTGTAGAACAGAACAGGAATAGATTGTAGAACAAAATAGAACAGAACAGAACAGAATAGAATAGATTGTAGAATAGAATAGAATAGAATAGAATAGAATAGAATAGAATAGAATAGAATAGAATAGAATAGAATAGAATAGAATAGAATAGATTGTAGAACAGAACAGGAATAGATTGTAGAACAAAATAGAACAGAACAGAACAGAATAGAATAGATTGTAGAACAGAACAGGAATAGATTGTAGAACAAAATAGAACAGAACAGAATAGAATAGAATAGAATAGAATAGAATAGATTGTAGAATAGAATAGAATAGAATAGAATAGAATAGAATAGAATAGAATAGAATAGAATAGAATAGAATAGAATAGAATAGAATAGAATGGGACCTTGGAGGTCTTCTAGACAAACCCCCTGCTCAAGCAGGAAACTCTATGCTATTTCAGGCAAATGGCTGTCCAAACTTGCTCCCAGAAGTTGTGAATGCTCCACCACTGGAGGTTTTTGAGAAGAGATTGGACAACCATTTCTCTGAAATGGTATAGAGTCTCCTGTTTGAGCAGGGGGTTGGACTAGAGCAGGGCTTTTCAACCAGTGGTACGGGTACCACCTGTGGTACATTGGCACCTGGCAGGTGGTACGCGACCATCCTAGAAAAGTGGTAGCAGGGGAGGGGAAGGAGCTGAACAGGTGGCAGCACCGCACAAGTCTGAGCGAGAGACGGGTGGAGCTGCGGGGCTGTCAGGGCTCAGCAGAAGCGCCAGGATCAGCGCCAGGCTCCAGCTGGAGCTCGGCACTGATCCTGGCACATCTGCTGAGCCCAGAAGAAGCGCCGATCAGCTGGAATGTTGCAGCATCTCCAGGGACTTGTGATTTACATTCAGATGCTTGGCAACGGATTCATATTTATGATGGTCCCAGTGTCCCAGGGTCATGTGAAGTGACCAAAACCTGCTGCAACCACCCAGCAGACAGGGAGAATAAATACCAAACACTCCACCCCACCCCACCCCCGCTGCCAATCCTCAACAGAAATGCTCACAACAATGAAAACCTCGGACAGGAGGAAGAGCATCGCCGGGCGGGCGGGCAGGCAGGAGTCTTGCTTGGCTGTGGTTTGGGGGGGGCACTTTTTTCAGTGCCATTGTAACTTCGAACAGTCACTAAGCGAACTGTTGTAAGTCGAGGACTACCTGTACTTCATCACTTTTTTCCTTTTTTTTTTTTTGGTCATCAAGTTTTTGCCACCTTGCTAGGTGACTGGGGGTAGTCAGATGTTGCCATATCCTAAAAGTGGTACAATGGGTGAAAAGGTTGAAATGCTCTGGACTAGAGGACCTGCAAGGTCCCTTCCAGCTGTATTCTGATTGATCATCTAGGACACTGCAACTCTCATAAATACTAGCCACTTGCCAAGTGACTGGATTTTGATCACATGATCATGGGGATGTTGCAACAGTCGTACGTGTGAAAAACGGTCATGAGTCACTTTTTCAGGACCGTTGTAACTTCGAATGGTCACTTGATGAAAGGTTGTAAGTTGAGGACAGCAAAAGAAGCTGAATCCAGTGTTGCTTCGTGTATCATATAGGGAACGGTTGCTGGAATTGGGTATGTGTAGTTTAACGAAGAGAAGAGTGAGGGGTGACATGATAGCAGTGTTCCAATATCTCAGGGGCTGCCCCAAAGAAGAGGCAGTCAAGCTATTCTCCAAAGCACCTGAAGGGAGGACAAGAAGCAACGGATGGAAACTCACCAAAGAGAGAAGCAACCTGGAACTAAGGAGAAACTTCCTGACAGTTAGAACAATTAACCAGTGGAACCACCTGCCTCCAGAAGCGGTGAATGCTCCAACACTGGAAGTTTTTAAGAGGAGACTGGACAGCCATTTGCCTGAAATGGTATAAGGTTTCCTGCCTGAGCAGGGGGTTGGACTAGATGACCTCCAAGGTCCCTTCCAACTACTTCTTCTTCTTCTTCTTCTTCTTCTTCTTCTTCTTCTTCTTCTTCTTCTTCTTCTTCTTCTTCTTCTTCTTCTTCTTCTTCTTCTTCTTCTTATTATTATTATTATTATTATTATTATTATTATTATCATCATCATCATCATCATCATCATCATCATCATCATCATCTAGTGCTCTTCCTGCTTTTGTCCAGCATCTGAGTTATCTTGGCATCGCTTCCTTTCCCTCCCAGCCATGGTTTTGCTCTGAGGAGGATGGCGCCTCTTCACAACCAGTGTGGGAGGTTCCATTGTCAAGTGTTCAGCATTGCAATCAAAAGAGATGAAAACGGAGGCTTAGCCAAGCCCAGGATGGGTTAAGGATTAACTTGGACTGATAATAGAAGGCCCTGAGAAAATGGTTTAACCACCAAGATCTAGAGGCTGTACAAGAAGGCTGTTGTTTGCTGGTAGTTCCTAGATTGGGGTGTTGTTTACTTCTTGGCTGTTCGTCGAGTGTTGATCTTGTCCCAAAGGTGCTTTTTCCAGGAGGCAACTGGACTTTCTTGTTTTTCTTTGAAGACGTTTCGCTTCTCACCCAAGAAGCTTCTTCAGCTCTGACTGGGATGGTGGGGGATGGAAGGATTTACCTTCCTGGCAGACAGCTGGTCGTTTGCCTTCTTTCAGAGAGTCGTTGAGCCAACCTGGAGGTTTATTTGTGTCCTCAGGGTCAGCTGAGTAGTGAAAAATTGCCTTTGTCAAAACTGAACAGCCTTCTTGTCAAGGTATAAACCACCTTTGTAGAGGGCGAAGGACCGTGCTTCAGAGGATGCATGATGTGCATGAAGGAAGGTAATAAAAAAACGACACATAATCCTACTAAATACCTTTTAATTACAAAAATATAAAAACAAAATAAAATACCTTTTACTTACAAAAATATAAAAACAAGATATATATTATAAAGAGAGCTAGCTGACTACATCCTAACGTAACAGACAGTAACAGCAAAGTGAAAGACAATAAAGAAATAACTGTGAGAACTTTTTCTAGACATGCGCACTAAACAGACTGAAACCATAACATATGGGATTCACTATGGTTACCAGATAAGTTATCACAACAGGTGCAGAGAGCAGGGGAAATGTACAGTTAGAAATGAACTTTTCTGACGAACAAAAAAAACGTGCAGTGACATTTCTCTCTGTTGAGAGAGGGGGAGCGATATGACACCATCTATCTCCAGTCTACCACACCGTCCTTTCAGCAGTTCCAAGATGGCTCCACACCCATTTGCACCACTCAGGTGACCCTGAGGACACAGGTAATAAACCTCCAGGTGGCCTCAACGACCCTCTAAAAGGAGGCAAACAACCAGCTGTCTGCAAGGAGTATAAATCCTTCCCTTCCCCACCATCCAGTGGAATTTCTTTTTTACATCGTGGCGACCAAAACTGGATGCAGGATTCCCAGTGTGGCTTTACCAAGGCCTTGTAAAGTGGTATTTTGAACCGGGGTGTGTGTGTGTGTGTGTGTGTGTGTGTGTGTGAACGAAACCACAGTATAATGTTTCTGCTTTTCAAGCAAAGCATTAATCACTCCATCGACATTCATTTGCAGGCCTGCTTGATGGTGTCAGCTACTGGGCGATCCAGAACAATAATTAGTGAATTTGCAAATTCCATGGTATGTGTCATTTTAAAAAGCTGCCCTCGGGAATGTAGAAATAAATTCACATGTATTCATTGCACGCACATCTGCGTTTTGTTAGCAGTGCATCTGAATGAGAAGAATTCACTGAAAAAAAGGGGGGGGTTTCCCCCACCTCAAATGTACTTTTCAAATGTAGCCAGTCCTTGACTTACAGCCACAATTGTGGCCCAAAAACCTCTGTTGCTAAGCAAGACATTTGTTAAGTGAGTTTTGCCCCAATTTACGACTTATCTTGCCACAGTTGTTAAGCGAATCACTGCAGCTCTTAAGTTAGTAAGCACGGTCGTTAAGCAGATCTGGCTTTCCCCATTGACTTTGCTCGTCAGAAAGTCACAAAAGGGGGTCACGTGACACACACACACATCCCCGGAGCACCGCAACCGTCATTAGTACATGCCAGTTGCCGAGCTTCCGATTTTTGATCGGGTGACCCTGGTCGTAAGTGTGAAAAACTATCATAAGACTTTTTTTTTTTCAGAGCTGTTGTTACTAAACGAACGGTTGTAAGTTCAGGGCTATCTGCTCAGTGATTTCCAAAGTTCCTTTCTTATTAATTCTACCGTTTTTCCTCCAACACAAAAACCGTTTTCCGGCATGGCATGTCCCTCCTTTCTGGCTCATCCTTAAAATATTCCGCAATAAATTAAGCTTCTTCTTAAGAACTATATTCAACGTGACATTTCCTTCCGAGTCTCTTCTGGCTAAGAATTCTGAGAGTGTTTCTTGAAAGGTGTACAATAATTAAAATTAATTAGCTAAGTAACACATTATCAGCTTGGTTAATTTCATTTAACTCCCTTTGCATAGGATTCAGATAAGCCTGTTTTTCATTTCTTCCCTCAGTCTATCCCCAAAAATATTTTTCTTAGATTGCTGAAGTTTCTGCCGCCCTGGCCTAGTTGAATATTCATTAAGAATAAATGAATATTCAGTCTGGATTTGCAAATTTGCAAACTGCTATTCTCAGGGTAGGTGAACTGGAGGAGAGCGGTGAGGGACGCATACCAACATCCTAATATACTTGAGAATTGCTAGATATTCTCTTTTCTTCTCTTCCTTCCTCCCCTTTTACTTCCCCCTCTGCTACTCATCAATCTCTCCATCCCTAAATAAAAGATGGTGCTTTAGGCACAGGTGTAGTAGTTGCGGTTCCTACCTCAGTTGTCTCCATTTGGGGAGGTGAGATGTAAGCAATTTAAGATTAAACTTGTGTAAGTTTCAAAGGAAATGGGAAAACCAGCTGGGTGACTTTGGGCCAATCGCCAGGAGACGGTGAGTTATAGTGCCGCCCTGGGCCTGAAAGGTGGCTGGGTGACTTTGGGCCAATCACCATGAAAGAAAGCTGGCTGGATGACTTTGGGCCAATCACCAGGAGACGGTGAGTTCTAGTCCTGCCTTAGGAATGAAAGCTGGCTGGGTGACTTGGGGCCAATCACCAGGAGGTGGTGAGTTCTAGTCCTGCTTAGGCAAGAAAGCTGGCTGGGTGACTTGGGGCCAATCAGCAGGAGACAGTGAGTTATAGTGCCGCCCTGGGCATGAAAGGTGGCTGGGTGACTTTGGGCCAATAACCAGGAGATGGTGAGTTCTAGTCCTGCCTCAGGAAAGAAAGCTGGCTGGATGACTTTGGGCCAATCACCAGGAGACGGTGAGTTCTAGTCCCGCCTTAGGCATGAAAGCTGGCTGGGTGACTTGGGGCCAATCACCAGGAGATGGTGAGTTCTAGTCCTACCTTAGACACAAAAACTGGCTGGGTGACTTTGGGCCAATCACCAGGCGATGGTGAGTTCTAGTCCTGCCTTAGGAAAGAAAGCTGGCTGGATGACTTTGGGCCAATAACCAGGAGACGGTGAGTTCTAGTCCTGCCTTAGGAAAGAAAGCTGGCTGGGTGACTTGGGGCCAATCACCAGGAGACGGTGAGTTCTAGTCCTGCTTAGGTAAGAAAGCTGGCTGGGTGACTTGGGGCCAATCATCAGGAGACGGTGAGTTCTAGTCCTGCCCTAGGCATGATAACTGGCTGGGTGACTTTGGGCCAATCACCAGGAGACGGTGAGTTCTAGTCCTGTCTCAGGAAAGAAAGCTTGGCTGGGTGATTTGCAGCCAGTAACTGGGAGATGGTGAGATTGTACCCTTCTTGAAAGAAACCGTCAAGTATCCTGGAAAGAAAATCAAAGTCAAATGTTTTTGAGGAAGGAGAAATTGCACAGTAGATTTTGGCATCATAGGGAACTGAGATCCAGAAACATGGAAGGCTGGTTCTAAACCCGCCGGAGTCTGTACATCAATGGCATCTTTGTACAGTTGCAACCGAGGCTGGTGTGAAAGGGACTCAGGTCTCCCTCTGACCACCTTCTGCTTTGATTTCAGGTTTTGAATTCCCGGGGAGGGAAGAGGGTAGGATGGGGGCAGCCTTTTGCCTTCGTGCTGAAGGGGAAACAACAACAACAACAACAACAACAACAACAACAACAACAACAACAACAGGATTTTATGCCGGGAAGTGGAGAGACAGTAAAATAAAAGACTGCTTCAAAATATGAAAATATCAAAAGTTCAGAACAGAGACTGACCTAGCATTTGGGGAGAGCATGCTGTATTTTACGAAAGCCAGAAACAAAAGATGAATTTCGGCAGGCAGCGGGGGGGGGGGGAGGGCGGGGGGGGGGAGCTCACATTCTGGGGTGGAAGGACCGATTGGAAGGAGACAGATTTATTAGTCTTGGGGTTGCATTCAAGGAAGGAAGGAGGGAGGGAGGGAGGGAGGCAGAGGGGAGGGGAGGGGAAAGGGAAAGGAAAAGGAGAAGGGAAGGGAAAGAGGGAGGGAGGGAAGGAGGAAAGAAGGAGATGGGAGAAGGAAGGAAGGAAGGAAGGAAGGAAGGAAGGAAGGAAGGAAGGAAGGAAGGAAGGAAGGAAGGAAGGGGAGGGGAGGGGAGGAGAGGGGAGGGAGGGAAGGAAGGAAGGAAGGAAGGGTGGGAGGAAAGAAGGAAAGGAAGGAAGGAAGGGGAGGGGAGGAGAAGGAAAGGGGAGGGAGGGAGGGAGGAAGGGAGGGAGGGAGGGAGGGAGGGAGGGAAGGGAAGGGAGAGAGGGAGGAAGGAAGGAGAAAGGGAAAGGAAGGAAAGAAGGAGACGGGAGGGGAAGGAAAGGGAAAGGAAGGGAAGGAGGGAGGGTGGAAGGAAGGAAGGAAGGAAGGAAGGAAGGAAGGAAGGAAGGAAGGAAGGAAGGAAGGAAGGAAGGAAAGGGAAGGGAAGGAAAGGGGAGGGAGGGAGGGAGGCAGGAAAGAAGGAGAAAGGGAAAGGAAAGAAAGAAGGAGAGGGGAGGGGAAGGGAAGGGAAGGAGGGAGGAAGGAAGGAAGGAAGGAAGGAAGGAAGGAAGGAAGGAAGGAAGGAAGGAAGGAAGGAAGGAAGGAAGGAAGGAAGGAAAGTTTTACATTTAGGCAGGAGAAACCAAAGATATAAGTACAGACTGGGCGAGACCCGGCTCAAAACCAGCGACTGTGAGAGGGACCTTGGAGTCCTAGTGGACGATCGCTTGACCGTGAGCCGGCCGTGTGCAGCAGCAGCCAAAAAAGCTAACACAATCCTGCGGTGCATAAACAGAGGCACGGAATCAAGATCACGCGAAGTATTAGTACAGTTTTATAAAACCCTAGTAAGACCACACCTGGAATACTGCAGCCAATTTTGGTCACCATACCACAAAAAGGATGTTGAGAGTTTGGTAAAAGTTCAGTGCTCCCATGGGTAAAAGAATGGATAACTCTTAGAAATAAAAGATTGCTCTACTTGGAGGAACATGACCTACAGCTTGGTTGGCATGGTTTTTTATGGTATCGAAAAAATACAATACATAAATACTTCCAAAACCACTTTATTAGACATGCACCATTATTAACATGGGAAAAAATAAAATGTAAAATTTATTTGAAAATTCCAGGATGGCTTTCAACAATGGAAGCATTTGTACATCCAAATCTAGTCAGTCTCGATAAAATATGGACATATAAAGATATTCTAAATTCTGAAGGGAACTTAAAATCCAGGCAAGAGATGGAAAATCAGGGCATCGATTTAATATGGTGGTCACATTTATAAATGCATGTCAGATATGACAAAGATATTAAACAGTATGGATTTTATAAGGAGCAGACTATGTTTGATCAGACATTACTAACTTCTGATGAAAAGTTAATTAAAAAATGTACAATTTCTTATTAAATCTCAAAATGGAATACTGCATCCAGTTTTGGTCACCACGATGTAAAAAAGATGTCGAGACTCTAGAAAGGGTACAGAGAAGAGCAACAAAGATGATTGGGGGACTGGAGGATAAAACATACAGGGAACAGTTGCTGGAATTGGGTATGTGTAGTTTAATGAAGAGAAGGGCGAGGGGTGACATGATAGCAGTGTTCCAATATCTCAGGGGCTGCCCCAAAGAAGAGGGAGCCAAGCTATTCTCCAAAGCACCTGAAAGCAGGACAAGAAGCAACGGGTGGAAACTAATCAAGGAGAGAAGCAACCTAGAACTAAGGAGAAACTTCCTGACAATTAACCAGTGGAACAACCTGCCTCCAGAAGTGGTGAATGCTCCAACACTGGAAGTTTTTAAGAAGAAACTGGACAGCCATTTGCCTGAAATGGTATAAAGGTTTCCTGCCTGAGCAGGGGGTTGGACTAGATGACCTCCAAGGTCCCTTCCAACTTTATTATTATTATTATTATTATTATTATTATTATTATTATTATTATTATTATTATTATTATTACTATTACTATTATTATTATTATTATTTATTATTATTAAAAAAAATTGGATATAATATAGACTTAGAGAAGTGGCAAAGTTTGCGGGAAAGAAATTATAAATTGACAGTGTCAGCCTCATATAAAGAAAACTTATACAAAATGTTCTATAGATGGCACTCACCACCAACAAGATCAGCAAAAATGTTTGAAAATATGTCAGAGAAATGTTGGAAATGCAAACACAAACCAGGTACTTATTATCACATGTGGTGGACATGTGTTAAAGCAAGGAGATATTGGACAATAATCCACACTTGGTTAGAAAAAATGTTAGAGAAACACATAGACTATAAATCTGATTTTTTTTTTACTAGGTATAATGCCAGAAAAACATGATAAGAAAAGTACATACTTGATTTTACGTGTGATAACAGCAGCAAGAATTACATTTGCACAATATTGGAAGAACGAAGAAATACCACCAGAAGAAGAAATAATTAAAAATATACTAGACTGCACGGAAATGGACAGACTTACTTTAAGGTTGAAAGAAGAAGAAGAAACAGAACATTTTCAAACTTGGGACCTATTTTATCAATGGTTAGAGAAAAGTTTTAGGGATTAGGAATGTAATTTGTATTAGTGAATAAGATACTCAGACAAGACGCTTTTGTTGAACGATTACTGGTGAATTCTGTTAAAAAATAATCAATAAAACTTTATTTTTAAAAAAAAAAACAATCCTAGTCAGACCACACCTGGAACACTGCAGCCATTTTTGGTCATCATACTACAAAAAAGATGTTGAGAGTTTGGAGGAAAAAAAAATTCAGGGAAGAGCAACTAAGATGATCCAAGGCCTGGAGACTAAAACATACGAAGAACGGCTGCGGGACTTGGGTTTGGCTGGTCTAAAGAAAAGAAGAAATAGGAGAGACATGATAAAAGTGTTCCAGTATTTGAGGGGCTGCCCCAAAGAAAAGGGGGTCACGTTATTCTCCAAAGCACCAGAGGGAAGGACGAGAAACAACGGTTGGAAACTGACCAAAGAGAGAAGCAACTTGGAATTAAGGAGAAACTTCCTGACAGTGAGGACAATTAACCAGTGGAACAGCTTGCCACCAGACATTGTGGGTGCTCCATCAATGGAAATTTTTAAGAAGAGACTGGACAGTCACTTCTCTGAAATGGCATAGGTTCTCCTGCTTGAGCGGGGGGCTGGACTAGAAGACCTCCAAGGTCCCTTCCAGCTCTATTCTATTCTACTCAACAACTGTGGCGAGAACGGTTGTAAAATGGGGCAAAACCTACTTAACAACTCTCCTGCTGAGCAACAGAAATTTGGGGCTCCGTTGCGGCCGTAAGACGAGAACTACCTGTAAGGTTTTTCATGTTGTTTTTTCTCAGGCAGGTCCCAGAGAATGGCCACCAAATGGATTTTCAAAATTCTCCACCGATTCGGAGAAGGCTTTTCAGCGGGAAAAGATTTTGATTTCAGATGCCTTTTTTTTTTTGGAAAGGGGAGTTGTTTAATTGTACTTAAAGTGTCAATTAATGTGCCAATTAAGTTGTACACCGTGTGCCAACTCCTTGCCTGAAACAGAATAATAACTTTATTGTCACTTTGAATGCACACCGATCGGCATACATGAAAATGGAATTTCGTTGCATTCAGCTCTCAAAGGGCCACCACCTCCGATCTACGCTCCCTAAATATGACAAAAATAAATAAATAAATAAATAAATACAGAATTATGCATATACCCACAAATATTATACGACACAGAGAAACAATGCAGTCTAGTTTGGGTTATGTATACATGCGCATGGCGAGAAAAACTTTGTTAGCTGCGAAGTCGTGTCCGACCCATCGCGACCGTATGGACAGTGTTCCTCCAGGCCTTCCTGTCCTCTACCATCTTCTGGAGTCCATTTAAGCTCACGCCTCCTGCTTCAGTGACTCCATCCAGCCACCTCATTCTCTGTCGTCCCCTTCTTCTATTGCCCTCAATCTTTCCCAGCGTTAGGCTCTTCTCCAGTGAGTCCTTCCTTCTCATTAGGTGGCCAAAGTATCTGAGCTTCAACTTCAGGATCTGGCCTTCTAAAGAGCAGTCAGGGTGGATCTCCTCTAGGACCAACCGGTTTGATCGCCTTGCAGTCCAAGGGACTCGCAGGAGTTTTCTCCAGCACCAGAGTTCAAAGGCCACAATTCTTTGGTGCTCAGCCTTTTTTATGGTCCAACTTTCACTGCCATACATTGCAACTGGGAAGACCATAGCCTTGACTATACGCATTTTTGTTGACAGGGTGATGTCTCTGCTTTTTAGTGTGCTGTCTAGATTTGCCATGGCTTTCCTCCCCAGGAGCAAGCGTCTTTTAATTTCTTGGCTACAGTCTCCATCTGCAGTGATCTTGGAGCCCAGGAAAATAAAATCTGTAACTACCTCCATTTCTTCCCCATCTATTTGCCAGGAATTGAGAGGGCCAGATGCCGTGATCTTGGTTTTCTTAATGTTTAGTTTCAACCCAACTTTTGCACTCTCCTTCTTCACCCGCAACAAGAGGCTCTTTAGTTCTTCTTCACTTTCTGCCATTAGAGTGGTATCATCTGCATATCTTAGGTTGTTGATATTTCTTCCGGCAATCTTAATTCCAACTTTTGATTCATCTAGCCCTGCCTTTCTCATGATGTGCTTTGCATATAAGTTAAATAGGCAGGGCAATAGTATACAGCCTTGCTGGACTCCTTTCCCAATTTTGAACCAATCAGTGCTTCCGTGTCCAGTTCTCACTGTTGCTTCTTGGCCCACATATAGGTTTCTCAAGAGACAAATAAGATGGTCTGGTACTCCCATCTCTTTAAGAACTTGCCAGAGTTTGTTATGATCCACACAATCAAAGGCTTTAGCATAATCAATGAAGCAGAAGTAGATGTTTTTCTGGAACTCTCTAGCTTTCTCCATGATCCAGCGTATGTTGGCAATTTGATCTCTAGTTCCTCTGCCTCTTTGAAAACCTGCCTGTACTTCTGGTAGTTCTCGATCCACATACTGCTGGAGTCTAGCTTGTAGGATTTTAAGCATAACTTTACTAGCATGAGAAATGAGTGCAATGGTGCGATAGTTTGAACATTCTTTGGCACTGCCTTTCTTTGGAAATGGAATGTAAACTGATCTTTTCCAATCCTGTGGCCACTGTTGAGTTTTCCAAATTTGCTGGCAAATTGAGTGTAGCACTTTTACTGCATCGTCTTTTAAGATTTTGAATAGCTCAGCTGGAATACTGTCACCTCCACTAGCTTTGTTGTTGCTCAGCTTTTCTAAGGCCCACTTCACTTCACATTCTAGGATGTCTGGCTCGAGGTCAGTGACCACCTCATTGTGATTATCAGGGATGTTAAGCTCATTCTTGTATAGTTCTTCTGTGTAATTTTGCCACCTCTTCTTAATCTCTTCTGCCTCTGTTAGGTCCCTGCCATTTTGGTCCTTTATCATGCCCATTTTTGCATTAAAAGTTCCCTTCATCTCTCCAATTTTCTTGAAAAGATCTCTGGTCCTCCCTATTCTATTGTTTTTTTCTATTTCTTTGCATTGTTCATTTAAGAAGGCATTCTTATCTCTTCTAGCTATTCTCTGGAATTCTGCATTCAATTGGGCGTATCTTTCTTTTTCTTTCTTGCCTTTCGCTTCCCTCCTTTCCTCAGCTATTTGCAAAGCTTCCTCAGACAGCCATTTTGCTTTCTTGCATTTCTTTTTCTTTGGGATGGTTTTGGATGCTACCTGTTGTACAATGTTGCGAACCTCTGTCCATAGTTCTTCAGGCACTAATCTTGCAAATTTACCAGACCGATGACATATAGGGCATCTGATTCGTGGCTGCTTAATCATACATGGCTGCGAAGGCAACTCAAGCAACTTACATTGTTTTCATCTTGCCCTCTCACTTCTTTAAGGACTTTCCTTGTTCTCGGGCTTGCCGTGGTCCTGTAGGAGAAAAACAAAAAATGTAAAGAAGATTCAGACACCATAGGACAGTGGTGGCGAACCTATGGCACGCATGCCAGAGGGGACACTCAGAGCCTTCTGTGTGGGACACGCACCTCACACTTTGGGTAAGTTTTCGCCTCTGGAGTCAGCTTGTTTTGGCTAGGAAGAGGCTTGAGAAATGTGTTGCTCTCAAACTTACAAAGTATGAGCCAAAGTTAGACAAATTATCAGCATGCATATCACAGCAAAAATCACATTAATTGTTCGAAAGCATGCCGAATGCAAACTTTTACCCTTCAATAAAAAGTTGTTTGTATCATTGAAAGCTTTGTTATTGTGTTTTTCTTTTAAGACAAAGGATGTTAATGTATGAGGAGTTGTTGTTTTTTTTCTAAGCTAAAACCTCAGTATTCAGGTTAAATTGCCGTGTTGGCACTTTGCGATAAATAAGTGGGTTTTGGGTTTCAGCTTGGGCACTCGGTCTCTAAAAGGTTTGCCATCACTGCCATAGGAGTTTGTATCAGAATCGGGACCGCACGTTAAGTTAAGATGATCTGTTGCTCATGTCTACTGTACACAATGATTTAGTCAACTAACAGGCAGCATTAAAGTAGTGATAGATAAGAATCAGTGGCATTCAAAAGGCACTTATACCAGGGGTCCCCAATGCCCGATCCGTGGACCGGTACTGGCCTGTGGCATGCCAGCAACCGATCCGCACAAACAAGCAAAGCTCCAGCCATGGGATGCAGGCAGCACACGAAACCACGCACCCTGCGGTCCTTGGAAAAAGCTCTCTCCATGGAAATGGTCCCTAGTGGTGCCCAAAAGGTTGGGGACCTCTAGCATAGGGAACAAAACTATTACAGAATTGGGTAATTGCCTCCGATCAAAGAATGTCGACTGGTGGCCCCTAGGGGGAGAGCGTTCTCTGTGGGCACGCCAGACCTGTGGAACCGCTTGCCAGTCGAGCTCCGGATGGCCCCCGACCTTCGCTCCTTCCGGCGGGATCAAAAAACTTATTTATTTGAGCAATCCGGCCTGGTTTGATGGGTTTGGGTTTGGGGTTTTAACATGGTTTTTAATTACTGTATATATCGGGCATAATATTTAATTGTTTTTTTTAACTTTTGTACTTTGTTTTTTAATATTTATTGCCCTGTCCACCACCCTGAGTCCTTCGGGATAAGGGCGGTATAAAAATTAAATAAATAAATAAATAAATAAATAAATAAATAAATAAATAAATAAATAAATAAATAGTCCTGCTAGAAATGGTATAAGTCTCCTGCTTGAGCAGTGGGCTGGACTACAAGACCTCTAAGATCCCTTCCAGGTCTATTCTGAATTGAACTGAATTTCTGCCCACATCAGCCACATGTCCAATTTCAAAAATGGTTCAGAGAAACGGGAAGCGTTTTAGAGAGAGAGAGAGAGAGAGAGTCACTCGAGGGCAATATTCTATTGCGCCATACAGATGCTTGAAAAGAGGTTGAGACCTTTTCTTCCTTCCTCTCCCAAGTGCAAGACCCATAATAATGTATTTCATGTGCAGGAAAGCAAAGACTCCAACTGAATATTAGAAAACAGCTCCTAGAAGTAAGAGCAGGTGGACAGAGGAACCAGACAAGTACGGAGTTCATTAAGTGAACTGAAGCACAGGCTGGACTGCCCTCTCTTGAAGAAAGGGAACGTAATTTTTTTAAAATTTCATTTCATTTTTAATTTGATTTAATGTAACGTAACATAATGTAATGTAATTTAACATTTTGTTTAATTTGACGTTTAATTAACGCAATTTCATTTAATTATTTCATATTTCAATTCATGTAATTTTAAATTTTATATTTCATTTCACGTAATTTAATTTTTAACTGTATATTTCGCTTCATGTCATTGCATTTTTTTAATTTGATATTTCATTTCATTATTTCATTATTTAGCTAGCCCACTCTGAGGGACTCTTTAACTGGTTTGAATTGATTTTATTTTACTTTATTCAAAAGATTAAACTACCGAAAACATGAACAGAGACAAAATAAAGCTAGACAAGAATTTACATTTTTTTTAAAAAAAGGTGAATTAAAAATGAACAAAAAACCAAAAAACACATGGAGGTAGTTCTCGACTAACAATAGGTCGTTTAGGGAGCGTTCAAAGTTACAACGGCGCTGAAAAAAAGTGACTTCTGATCTTTTTTCACACTTAACGACTGTTGCAGCATCCCCAGGGTCATGTGATCAAAATTCAGACAACAACAACAACAACAACAACAACAACAATAACAATAACAATAATAATAATAATAATAATAATAATAATAATAATAATAATAATAGAATACAGCTGGAAGGGACCTTAGAGGTCTTCTAGTGCAGCCCCCTGCTCAATCAGGAGGACCTATAGTATTGCTTGAGTAGGGGGCTGGACTACAAGACCTCCAAGGTCCCTTCCAATTCTATTCTATTCTATTCTATTCTATTCTATTCTATTCTATTCTATTCTATTCTATTCTATTCTATTCTATTCTATTCTATTCTATTCTATTCTATTCTATTCTATTCTATTCTATTCTATTCTATTATTCTATTCTATTCTATTCTATTCTATTCTATTCTATTCTATTCTATTCTATTCTATTCTATTCTATATTCTATTCTATTCTACATTCTATTCTCTATTCTCTATTCTATTCTATTCTCTATTCTCTATTCTCTATTTTCTATTCTATTCTATTCTATCCTATATTCTATTCTATATTTTCTATTCTATTCTATTCTATTCTATTCTATTCTATTCTATTCTATTCTATTCTATTCTATTCTATTCTATTCTATTCTATTCTATTCTATTCTATTCTATTCTATATTCTATTCTATATTTTCTATTCTATTCTATTTTCAAGTCAATCGGGGAAGCCAGATTCTTTAACAACCATGTTCCTAACTTAACAGCTGCAATGACTTACTTAAGAGTGGCAAGAAAGGTTGTAAAACGGGGCGAAACTCCCTTAACATCTGTCTTGCTTAGCGACAGAAATTTGGGGCTCCATTGTGGTCGTAAGTTGAGGACTACCTACCATAAATCCAAAATCCAGTGCCCATTATCTTGGGAATGAGTGTTCCACATTGCTGAGATCCGTAAATCTCAGTCAGATGGACTGAAATGCTCCCGTTAGGGTTTATTTATGTATATTTACAAAGAATTGGTGAGAGGCCGCGAAGATGGGCTTAGAGGCAGAACGGCGATCTGAGCAGCCTTCAATCATAATATTTTTAAAGCTCCTTCAAAACAGGCTGAAGAGCAATTTCCCCCAGATGGGTTTCTAGTAAACAAAGAGCATGGTTGAGAGGAAAAGCTCTTAAGCCCCCTTATTTATTCATTTCCCCCCGATAAATAAATAAATAAAGAGTGTTTCATGGTTCCAACAGATGAAACTCTTCAAAAGAACTTCGAGGTATTGTTTTACCTTAAAGAATCTTTTATTCAAGGAACAAAGTATCGGCACTAGGTAGTTGAAACCCAAAACTAAATTCCTCACCCCTGGATACAAAGTAACAAAGCACAATTCCCTCCTCCAATTAACAGTCATAAATCACATTCCCCAATTAACTTGAAGCATGCGGGCTTTCTCCCCAGCTCTCCAGCCCCCCAAAACTCTATCAACTCTGGGCCCAGTGACCTTGGGTTCCCATGGCTGAGTTATTATTGTTATGACTAGCTGGACTCTCATCCACATTCCCCCTCCCAGCATCGACGAACTCTAAAAGCAAAAGAGTAAAATAGCTGCATTTCCATCTGTTGTCAAAGCAAAAACATCCAATGTTAGCAGCATTGACAGAGTGAATAGTCTTGAACGAGTTGGAGGTTTTAAAAAAAAGTAAAAGTACCAATCCAGCCCTTGGTCACTCACCACTAATTAGATGGAGAAGGTGAGCGAATCAACGCGAAGGAAAAGCGCAGACAGCTGGGAATAATGCTGCAAATCATTTCTGTGCGTGCACTTTTGAGGAAGGGGCTTCTGTGTACGGTGTTCATTAAAAAAGGCCTCTTTCTTTTTCTTTCTTTTTCTTTTTTAAACGGCTGCTTGGAGTTTTGATGAAGGAGGATAACTAGGTTTGGGGATTTGAGGTTGTCATAGAAACAGACTTTTCTGACAGCCTGTCTTTGCGAACCAACTGAAGGCTTCTTATCAAGTGCTAGCGTGATGACTTGAGTTGGCTGGGTGGGGGACAACAGGCAGACATCCATAACCTGCCTTGTGCAAAAAAAAAATATTCAGGTCTGTTTTCCTCTTAGCTCAAGGCAGGTACCCTCCCCCTGTGCTGGAAGGACACAAGTAGTCCTCAACTTACGAGCACAGTTGAGCCCAAAATGTGTTGCTAAGTGAGACATAGCAACAGCCCTTAGACCAGAGGTCTTCAAAGTTGGCCCTTTTATGAGTTGTGGACTTCAACTCCCAGAATTCCTCAGCCAGCATGCTGGCTGAGGAATTCTGGGATTTGAAGTCCACAACTCATAAAAGGGCCAACTTTGAAGACCCCTGCCTTAGACATATATACCACTTCACAGGGCTTTACAGCCCTCTCTCAGCAGTTTACAGAGTCAGCATATTTGCCCCTAACAATCTGGGTCCTCATTTTTTCCAACCTCTGAAGGATGGAAGGCTGAGTCAACCACGAGCTGGGTCAGGATCGAACTGCTGGCAGCGGGCAGTGAATTGGGCCTGCAATAGTGCATTCTAACCCCTGCGCCATCGCGGCTCATAGTTAAGTGAATTTTGCCCCCTTTTGTGACATTTCTTGCCACAGTTTTTAAGTGAATCTTTGCCGTCATGAAGTTAGCGATATGAGAGTGAGTGAGTGAGTGAGTGAGAGAGAGAGAGAGAGAGAGAGAGAGAGTAGCTACGCCTGGTTGAATTTCCATTTCAAGGCCTAGGAGCTCAGGGCGCTGCAGACATAGCAGAATTGTTTAACTAAATGTCCCCTTGTAAAATATAATCCTCCGAGTGAAATACTAATTAACTGACAAAAGTCGGGGAAAGGACTATGAGCCACTGGGGCAGAAATTATAACACGGGGGGAGGGGAAGAGACCGGCAGAGGTTGCAATGTTGCAACGGTCCTTAAATAGACACCCGTTCCAGCATTTTGGGGTCCGATTCACTTGAAGTGGTCCTGGGGGGGAGGAAGAAGGGCTCAGCCTGGGATAAAGTCTTGGGATAAAGTAAAAAGAAAAGAAAAAACACAGAGAATAGCTGTGATGGCTGTGCAGTTGAGGGCTCCGCCCCCTTTTTTAATGCTGCAATCTCATTGGTGTCCAGATGTGCCCTTTATTTTCCCACCCAATTGGGACTCGCATGGCTGAATGGCTGGGGCAACTTTTTTTTTTTACCCTACACCAGGGGTAGGCCACCTTGGCTCTTTTATGACTCGTGGACTTCAACTCCCAGAATTCCTGAGCCAGCATGGGGGAACGATGGCCCCCCTCATGACTTGTGGACTTCAACTCCCAGAATTCCTGAGCCAGCATGGCTCAGCTTGGAAGCCTTTCCATTTCTCCTTCACATGGCTGGCTCAGGAATTCTGGGAGTTGAAGTCCACAAGTCATGAGGGGGCCATAGTTCCCCCACGCTGGCTCAGGAATTCTGGGAGTTGAAGTCCACGAGTCATGAGGGGGCCATAGTTCCCCCACGCTGGCTCAGGAATTCTGGGAGTTGAAGTCCACGAGTCATGAGGGGGCCATAGTTCCCCCACGCTGGCTCAGGAATTCTGGGAGTTGAAGTCCACAAGTCATGAAGGGGCCAAGGTTTCCCTCATGCTGGCTCAGGAATTCTGGGAGTTGAAGTCCACGAGTCATAAAAGATTCGAGGTGCTGGTAATGACCTATAAAGCTCTTACGGTGGTTCTCCTCCTATCTCCTGGGCCGCTCGCAGCCGGTGTTGACGGGAGGGCAGAGATCCGCCCCGAGGCCTCTCATTTGTGGAGTTCCTCAGGGGTCGGTTCTCTCGCCCCTCCTGTTCAACATCTATATGAAGCCGCTGGGTGAGATCATTTGTGGTTTCGGGGTGGGGTATCATCAGTACGCTGATGATACCCAACTTTTTCTTTCCACCCCGAACCAACCCAGCGATGCCCTCGCCGTGATGTCCCGGTGCCTGGAGGCGGTCCAGGTCTGGATGGGGAGAAACAGGCTTCGTCTCAATCCCGCCAAGACTGAGTGGCTGTGCATACCGGCATCTCGGGTCAACCAGACTATTCCATCTCTAACGATGGGGGGGTGAGGTGTTACCCCCCGTTGATAGGGCTCGCAACTTGGGCGTCCTCCTGGATTCACGACTCAATTTTAAAGACCATATAGGAGCCATGACCAGGGGGGCTTTTGCCCAGGTTCGCCTGGTGCGCCAGTTGCGACCCTATCTGGACCGAGATGCCCTACGCACAGTCACTCATGTGCTCGTGACCTCCCGTTTGGACTACTGCAACGCTCTCTACATGGGGCTGCCCTTGAGGACCACTCGGAGGCTTCAGCTGGTGCAGAATGCAGCCGCGCGACTTGTGATGGGGGTCTCCCGATACTCCCATGTAACACCTCTACTCCGCGAGGTGCATTGGCTTCCGGTTGCCCTCCGGGTGAGATTCAAGGTGCTGGTGATGACCTATAAAGCCCTACATGGCCTGGGTCCGGGATATCTGAGGGAACACCTGCTGCCGGCATCAAGTTCCCTTCGTCCAGTGCGCTCCCACAGGGAGGGTCTTCTCAGGGTCCCTCCAGTAAGAGATTGCCGGCGGACGACACCCAGGGATAGGGCCTTCTCAGTGGGGGCACCTGCCCTCTGGAGCCAGCTGCCCGTGGAGCTGAGGACTGCCCCCGACCTCCGTTCATTCCGCCGGGACCTGAAGACCTGGCTCTTCGAGCTCTCTGGCCCAGGCTGAGGATTAATCTTATTTTAACTGGGGTTTTATTTATACAGGGATAAATTTAATTTTTTTTAAACTTGTTTTTAACTTTTGTATTTTGGTTTTTAATTACCCTGTAAACCGCCCTGAGTCCTTCGGGAAAGGGCGGTATATAAATGTAATAAATAAATAAATAAATAAATAAATAAATAAATAAATAAATAAATAAATAAATAAATAAATAAATGGCTTGGGTCCGGATTATCTAAGGGAACACCTGCTGCTGGCATCAACTTCCCATCGTCCTGTGCGCTCCCACAGGGAGGGCCTTCTTAGGGTACCGCTGGTTAAGGAATGCCAGCGGGTGATCCCCAGGGGGAGGGCATTCTCTGTGGGCGCGCCTGCCCTTTGGAATGATTTACCGGTGGAACTTCGGACCGCCCCCGATCTGCGTTCATTTCGCCGGGACCTGAAAACCTGGTTTTTTGATCTATCAGGCCTGGACTGAAGGGGTTTTAGCTTTTAATATTGTTTTAATTGTTGGGCTTAATTAATTGAATCTATTTTAATTTTATACTATTTTTATATTGTATTTTATGTTGCCCTGTAAACCGCCCTGAGTCCTTCGGGAATAGGGCGGTATAAAAATTTAATTAAATAAATAAATAAAATAAATAAAAGAGCCAAAGTTGCCTACCCCTGCCCTACACAGACAAAAGAGAATCGGGAAGCTCACAGGCTCTTAAAGAGAAAACAGCCAATTGCTTTTGCCAATATCAATTCATATACATAATATTACAAGGCGATTGGTTCGATGACCCCAAAACAAGGACATGGAGGATGATTTGGCAAAGGAAAAAAGCCAGAATAAGACTCAAGAAGAATGGAGTTTCGACCATCTTATTGACATCTGAAACAGAATGTACTTAAATAGATAAGATGTGTACGTTGAACACAAGAGGTTGTTATGAACTGAGATAAAGAGAAAAAAAGTTGGTCATTCAAATTTAACAGTATAAATAGTAATAGCTAATTTGAATATTGATTTGTGCACAAAGGTCATGTAAAGGTGAATAAGGTAGACAAGCTAAAAACCTATTGCTGAAAGTAATAAATAGGTCTATATGGAATGTTAAAAACGAAAATTATCAGTTTATTTATTTATTTATTTATTTTTATTTTAATCCCATTTATATCCCGCCCTTCTCCGAAGACTCAGGGCGGCTTACAATTTAAGCACAAACCAATGTGCTTAGCAATAGCCTTCATTCTATGTATATGCCTGCTTATTAGGGCTTTCGCCCCCCCCCCCCCA
Organism: Vipera latastei; assembly: GCA_024294585.1. Lineage (NCBI taxonomy): Eukaryota > Metazoa > Chordata > Lepidosauria > Squamata > Viperidae > Vipera > Vipera latastei. The sequence continues at coordinate 4,146,365 of CM044356.1, forward strand.
AGCGGCATTATTACAAAGTCAGCTTATTGCCCCCAACATTCTGGGTCCTCAAGAGGTAGCAGATACAAAGAGGGAGAGAGAGGAAGCATTAAATATTGAACTAAAAAGAAATTTTGATTACTACTTAAAAAAACAACAACTGAAAACTAGCCAAAAGGAAGGATATCATATGGTATCCTTAATTTGTTGACATAGAGGGTGAGAAGTTAAGTAAAAATGGGATGTGTATTTTGAATATTAGATTTTGTGAGGAATGGTGATAGATGAATTGGGAGTCTATTAAAAACCTTGGGAACGATAAATATCAAACGTTAAATCTAAATGTTAGTGGAAATTAACATGGGAAAATCTATTAGGTCATTGGTTGTCTAAAAGACTGTATGTCAAAACAGTTAGAATATGTGTAAACCAAAAACTATGGATATATGAAAGAAAGTTATTTTCTACGTGATGGATAGGATGAAACTTGTTTTTAAATCTACAAATAGACAGTAGTATATATGAAGGGAAAAAGGGAGGAAATGTTTATGGTAGCAGTTTGAAAACTGTACTCATGACATCTGCATGTAATTGAGTTATCACTACCCAGCCACATTGTTGCTTTCCAAATATGTAAATGTAATATCAGAAAATCAATTATATATGCATAATTCTCGCTCGCCAAGTTGTGAAGCGAATCACAGCAGGTGTGAAGTTAACAACGCGGTCGTTAAGTGAATCGGGCTTTGGCTTTGCCCATCAGGGGATCACGTGACCCTGGGGAGACTGCGACCGTCATAAATACGAGTCAGTTGCCAAGCGTCTCAGTTTTGATCATGTGACCAGGGGGAATGATTCAGTGGTCAGAAAGGGGGGGGGGAAATGACAATAAATCACTTTTTTTTCTTTGCCATTGTAACTTTGAATGGTCACTAAACGAACTATAGAGGACTACCTGTAATAACAACAAAGCAGCTGTAGAAGACACAGTGGACCACGGAGTTACACAGACTGACTACATACAACGACACGGCAAAGGAGCAACAATGGTGCATTGGAAGATGTGCAACTAATATCAGTTGCCTGCAAGCAAGAACTGATGAGACTATGAATCTGAAATGGTATAGGTTCTCCTGCTTGAGCGAGGGGCTGGACTAGAAGACCTCCAAGGTCCCTTCCAGCTCTGTTCTGTTCTGTTCTGTTCCGTTCCGTTCCATATTCTATTCTGTTCTGTTCTGTTCTGCTCTACTCTACTCTACTCTACTCTACTCTACTCTACTCTACTCTACTCTACTCTACTCTACTCTATTCCATTCTCTATTCTATTCTATTCCATTCCATGATTCTATTCTATTCTATTCTATTCTATTCTATTCTATTCTATTCTATTCTATTCTATTCTATTCTATTCTATTCTATTCCATTCCATGATTCTATTCTATTCTATTCTATTCTATTCTATTCTATTCTATTCTATTCTATTCTATTCTATTCTATTCTATTCCATTCCATGATTCTATTCTATTCTATTCTATTCTATTCTATTCTATTCTATTCTATTCTATTCTATTCTATTCTATTCTATTCTATTCTGTATTTCTATTCTATTCTATTCTATTCTATTCTATTCTATTCTATTCTATTCTATTCTATTCTATTCTATTCTATTCTATTCTATTCTATTCTATTCTGTTCTATTCTATTCCATTCTATTCCATTCTCTATTCTATTCTATTCTATTCTATTCTATTCTATTCTATTCTATTCTATTCTATTCTATTCTATTCTATTCCATTCTCTATTCTATTCTATTCCATTCCATTCCATGATTCTATTCTATTCTATTCTATTCTATTCTATTCTATTCTATTCTATTCTATTCTGTAATTCTATTCTATTCTATTCTATTCTATTCTATTCTGTTCTGTTCTGTTCTGTTCTGTTCTGTTCTGTTCTGTTCTGTTCTGTTCTATTCTATTCTATTCTATTCTATTCTATTCTATTCTGTATTTCTATTCTATTCTATTCTATTCTATTCTGTTCTGTTCTGTTCTGTTCTGTTCTATTCTGTTCTGTTCTGTTCTATTCTATTCTATTCTATTCTGTATTTCTATTCTATTCTATTCTATTCTATTCTGTTCTGTTCTGTTCTGTTCTGTTCTATTCTATTCTATTCTATTCTATTCTATTCTATTCTATTCTATTCTATTCTATTCCATTCCATGATTCTATTCTATTCTATTCTATTCTATTCTATTCTATTCTATTCTATTCTATTCTATTCTATTCTATTCTGTATTTCTATTCTATTCTATTCTATTCTATTCTATTCTGTTCTGTTCTGTTCTGTTCTATTCTGTTCTGTTCTATTCTATTCTATTCTATTCTGTATTTCTATTCTATTCTATTCTATTCTATTCTATTCTATTCTGTTCTGTTCTGTTCTGTTCTGTTCTATTCTATTCTATTCTATTCTATTCTATTCTATTCTATTCTATTCTATTCTATTCTATTCTATTCTATTCTATTCCATTCCATGATTCTATTCTATTCTATTCTATTCTATTCTATTCTATTCTATTCTATTCTATTCTATTCTATTCTATTCTATTCTATTCTACTCTATTCTATTTTTTATATTCTGTTCTGTACCATTCCATGTTCTATTCTATTCTATTCTATTCTATTCTATTCTATTCTATTCTATTCTATTCTATTCTATTCTATTCTATTCTATTCTGTATTTCTATTCTATTCTATTCTATTCTATTCTATTCTATTCTATTCTATTCTATTCTATTCTATTCTATTCTATTCTGTTCTGTTCTGTTCTGTTCTGTTCTATTCTGTTCTATTCTATTCCATTCTATTCCATTCTCTATTCTATTCTATTCTATTCTATTCTATTCTATTCCATTCTATTCCATTCCATTCCATGATTCTATTCTATTCTATTCTATTCTATTCTATTCTATTCTATTCTATTCTATTCTATTCTATTCTATTCTGTAATTCTATTCTATTCTATTCTGTTCTGTTCTGTTCTGTTCTGTTCTGTTCTGTTCTATTCTATTCTATTCTATTCTATTCTGTATTTCTATTCTATTCTATTCTGTTCTGTTCTGTTCTGTTCTGTTCTGTTCTGTTCTATTCTATTCTATTCTGTTCTATTCTATTCTATTCTATTCTATTCTGTATTTCTATTCTATTCTATTCTATTCTGTTCTGTTCTGTTCTGTTCTGTTCTGTTCTGTTCTGTTCTATTCTATTCTATTCTATTCTATTCTATTCTATTCTATTCTATTCTATTCTATTCTATTCTATTCTATTCCATTCCATGATTCTATTCTATTCTATTCTATTCTATTCTATTCTATTCTATTCTATTCTATTCTATTCTACTCTATTCTATTCTATTCTATTTTTTATATTCTGTTCTGTACCATTCCATGTTCTATTCTATTCTATTCTATTCTATTCTATTCTATTCTATTCTATTCTATTCTATTCTATTCTATTCTATTCTATTCTATTCTATTCTATTCTATTCCATTCCATGATTCTATTCTATTCTATTCTATTCTATTCTATTCTATTCTATTCTATTCTATTCTATTCTATTCTATTCTATTCTATTCTATTCTATTCTATTCTATTCTATTCTATTCTATTCTATTCTATTCTATTTTTTATCTGTTCTGTTCTGTTCCGTTCCATGTTCTATTCTATTCTATTCTATTCTATTCTATTCTATTCTATTCTATTCTATTCTATTCTATTTTTTATATTCTGTTCTGTTCTGTTCTGTTCCGTTCCATGTTCTATTCTATTCTATTCTATTCTATTCTATTCTATTCTATTCTATTCTATTCTATTCTATTTTTTATATTCTGTTCTGTTCTGTTCCGTTCCATGTTCTATTCTATTCTATTCTATTCTATTCTATTCTATTCTATTCTATTCTATTCTATTCTATTCTATTTTTTATATTCTGTTCTGTTCTGTTCCGTTCCATATTCTATTCTATTCTATTCTATTCTATTCTATTCTATTCTATTCTATTCTATTCTATTCTATTCTATTCTATTCTATTCTATTCTATTCTAGATAAAGTAGAGAAAAAGCATGGAAAATGAAGAAACTAAAGTTATCTAGGACTTTCCAATGCCGACATAACACCCCGGAGTTAGCAATCATTGATAAGAAAGGCAGAGAAGTCTAGATAGTGGACACTGCAGATCCTGGAGACAGGAGAAGAGGAAAAAAAACCTGGAAAATACAGGTAGTCTTTGACTTACGACAGTTCATTTAGTGACTGTTCAAAGTTACAACAGCGCTGATGAAAGGGACTTGTGACCATTTTTTCACCCTGATGACCATTGCAGCATACCCAATAGTCGCATGGCCAAAATTCGGATGTTTGGCAACCAACTCATATTTATGACGTCTGCAGTGTGCTGGGTCTGACAAACAAGGAAGACAGATTCATTTAACCACTGTGTTATTTGTCTGAAATGGTATAGGGTTTCCTGCCTGAGCAGGGGGTTGGACTAGATGACCTCCAAGGTCCCTTCCAACTTCATTATTGTTGTTGTTGTTGTTGTTGTTGTTGTTAATTTGAGAACTGCAGGGATTCATTTCACCAACCTGGCAAGAAGAGTCGTAAAATGGGGCAACACTCCCTTAAAGAAATGTCTCACTTAGCGACAGAAATCCAGGGCACAATTGCAGTCGTACGTCGAGGACCAGCAATGCACAAAGACCTGGAAGGAGAAATAGAATGACTTTGGCAAAAGGAAGCGAAGGTAGGACCAATCGTGAGAGGAGCCTTGGGTGCAATCCCAAAACATCTAGAGCACCAGATCGGCGTTGACACAATCCCCATGGGTCAATTGCAAAAGGCCTTAGAACCTGCAACGAGACCTATAACACCAACACACAACCACACCTGCCCATCCCTCGGTCGTGGGAAAGGAGTCGCCAGGTAAACCAAAATGTCAGATCCAGTCTAGGAGGGGGTCAAGTTGTTCTCCAAAGCGCCAGAGGGCAGGATAAGAAACAATGGTTGGAAACTGATCAAAGAGAGAAGCAACCTAGAACTAAGGAGAAACTTCCTGACAATTAACCAGTGGAACAGCCTGCCACCAGAAATCATGGGTGCTCCATCAATGGAGGTTTTTAAGAAGAGAGTAGACAATCACTTGTCTGAGATGGTGTAGGTTCTCCTGCTTGAGCAGGGGGCTGGACTAGAAGACCTCCAAGGTCCCTTATTCTAGTCTATTCTGATGATGCAACCAGCCATAACAACAACAACAACAACAACACAGCCAGGTTAGGGCACCTCATCCATAATTATTACCTTTCCAATTCCCTGGTCTGAAATGAGGAAGAAAATTGGGCAACGTGGCCTATGACATGCAATTAGCGAAACTGGAGTCCATTATAATAACGCAGTGATAGCTCGAGCAGAAAAGAAATTAAAATTTAATCACGATTAACCCTCCATCTGCCCATTCTAGCCAATTTGGCAGAAGGAGCCTCTATATTCTCCTACTGTTGTGATTAACACACAAGGTCTTGCCCCTGAATGCACAACAGGGACCGAATTTTCACCCATTTTTATAGAATAATTTGGGAAGTCCATAAACAATGCTTTCAAATTCCTGCTCTTTTTCTACAATAGAGCCCACAATTTCTGTTGCTAAGCAAGACACTTGTTATGTGAATTTTGCCCCACAATCTTCCTTGCCAGAGTTGTTAAGTGAATCACTGCAGTTGTTAAGGTAGAATAGAATAGAATAGAATAGAATAGAATAGAATAGAATAGAATAGAATAGAATAGAATAGAATAGAATAGAATAGAATAGAATAGAAGTAAGGTAAGGTAAAGGTTCCTCCGCACATGCGTGCTAGTCATTTCCGACTCTAGGGGCCGGTGCTCATCTCCGTTTCAAAGCCGAAGAGCCAGCGCTTGTCCGAGGACGTCTCCGTGGTCATGTGGCCAGCATGACTAGACGCCAAAAGCGCACGGAACGCTGTCACCTTCCCACCGGAGTGGTCCCTATTTTTCTACTTGCATTTTTACGTGCTTTCGAACTGCTAGGTTGGCAGAAGCTGGGACAAGTAACAGGCGCTCACTCTGTTACGCGGCACTCGGGATTCGACCCGCCAAACTGCCGACCTTCTGATCGGCAAGGTCAGTGTCCTAACCCACTGAGCCACCGCGTCCCTTAAATATATATGTGTATGTATGTATGTATGTATGTATGTATGTATGTATGTATATATATATATATATATATATATATATATATATATATATATATATATATATATATATATAAAATATACACACACACACATACACACACACACATATATATATAGGACTAACGAGCACACAGCCAGCACCTCAGCCACACAGGATGCTACAAATCAGCTGACTAATCCCCTAACAATAACCCCATCAACCAATCATGATGTAACATCACAGCCAACCAATCCGCTTACAGCAACAAAGCCAGCACCCCATACATCCCCACCAGTATTTATAGAGAGACGGCAGCTCCGATCACGCTTCACTCGCACAAGCACGAAACCAAAGACACCAGCCTGAAGATGACGAGTAGGACCTCGTCAAAACATCGCCAAGACATCCTCAATCCTACACGGGAAAAGACCTGAATACGCCAAGACCTACATACCTATACCCGTGAAAATCTACGAAAACAAAGCAAGATTTAGCAGCGAGGAGCAAAGAGTCTTAATGCAACCCACAAATCCCTAATTTGTGATTAATGACAAAGAAATTGGAACCATCTCTGCCCTGGGTAGTGGGTTGGACTAGAAGACCTTCAAGATCCCTTCCAACCCTACTATACTTCTATGTTCTCTTCTATGTTCAGCCATGAATAGAATAGAATAGAATAGAATAGAATAGAATAGAATAGAATAGAATAGAATAGAATAGAATAGAATAGAATAGAATAGAATAGAATAGAATAGATTGTAGAACAGAACAAGAATAGATTGTAGAACAAAATAGAACAGAACAGAACAGAATAGATTGTAGAACAGAACAGAACAGAACAGAACAGAACAGTACAGAATAGAATAGAATAGAATAGAATAACAGAGTTGGAAGGGACCTTGGAGGTCTTCTAGTCCAGCCCCCTGCTCAAGCAGGAGAACCTACACCATGGAGGTTGACTATACAGGCCATCCTCAACTTATGACCACAATTGAGTCCAACCTTTCTGTTGCTAAGTGAGAAATTTGTTAAGTGAGCTTTGCGAACCTTTTTACAAACTTTCTTCCAATACCCGTTAAGTGAATCACTGCAGTTGGTAAATTAGCCACACGGTTGTTAAGTGAATATGGCTTCCCCCGTTGACTTTGCTTGTCGGAAGGTTGCAAAAGGGGATCACGTGATCCCCGGGAACACAGCCACCATCATAAATACAGTATGAGCCAGTTTCCAAGGATCCAAATTTTGATCATTTTGAAAGTGGTGTCCTTGGTTCTCTCTGAGTTTCTTTTGTTGCAGACGTTTCATTACACAAACTAGGTAACATCATCAGTGCTAGAGGGGAGTATGGCTTGTGGAGAGGAGGAGGAGGAGCAGGACGAGCAGGACGAGGAGAACTGTGGGGTTGTCTCTGAGTTTGTTTTCTTGCAGACGTGCTAACACTTCACACTTAACAACAGTCTCACTTAGCAACCAAAAGTTTAGCTCAATGGTGGTCTTACGTCAAGGACAACCTGTATAGGATCCCTTTCAGCAAATTGAAAAAAAAGAGTTTTTTACAGTATCTTTACATTCAAAACCAAATCTGTCTTTTTCCTTCTCCTCAGCCGTGTGTGTCTGTGTGTGTGTGTGTGTGTGTGTGTGTGTGTGTGTGTGTGTGTGTGTGTCATATTTTAAAGCCAGGGCAGAGAAATTGTTCATTTCTTAGTAGAATAATTCCAGCCATTAACTCTAATTGAATACTGTGTAGTCCACACTGGAGAAATTTCTTTTCTTTTCTGTTTTAAACCAGCCATTGTCCTAAATTAACAATTTTACGGTTTGGGTGGTGCGAAAAAAGTAAAATAAAGGGAAAAAAAATTGCAGCAGCATTTCTCCTTTGAGGAAAAGCTCTCAAAGGAAACAGCTGTAATCACCCAAAATGCTGACATTATCGTGCACTTAAACGAGACCTAACGGATGTAATTTATATCGAAAAGTTAGCAAATGATATCGTATACATTGGTGGAAAGAATTCTCTTTAGTTTGCCAAAGGTTCTCCCACACGGGTTATAAAAGACATTTGGGGGGGGGTTGTCCCCAAAATCTTAATGCAATTTTTAAGCTTTCATTTTACCATGTGGACCAGGAAAAAAAAAATCCCTTTTTGTCTCATAAGAAAAGTTATACAGGTAGTCCTCGACTTACAAACACAGCTGAGCCCAAAATTACTGTTGCTAAGCGAGACAGTTGTTAGGTGAGTTTTGCCCCGTTTTACGACCTTCCTCGTCACAATTATGAAGTGAATGGCTGCAGTTGTTAAGTTAGCAACGTGGTTGTAAAGAGAATCTGATTTTTCCCATTGACTTTGCTTGGGACCTTGCAACCGTCGTAAGTACATGCCAGTTGCCAAGCCTCTGAATTTTGATCACATGAGCCTGGCCATGCTGCAACGGTCGTTAAGTGTGAAAAAGGGTCCTAAGTCGCTTTTTTCAGTGCTGTTCTAACATGGAATGGTCACTAAATGAATGATTGTGAGAAGGGCTACCTGTGTTTTTCTGAAGGTGAGTGTGAGGGCGGTCGGGTTTAACCCATGGGGGGATTTTCCGTGGCCCTGTCAGGAGAAATCTACCAAAGCTTTCAATTTTCCCCAAATAAATGCATCTATTAAGTATCTGCTACAGTCAAGAGCCCGAATTTCCATTGCTAAGCAAGGTGGTCCTTAAGCAAATCATGCCCTGTTTTACAACATTCTTCACCACCGTTGTTAAGCCAGTCACTGCAGTTGTTAAATGAATAACACAGATGTTAAGCAAGACCAGCTTCCCCCATTGACTGTGCCTACTGGGAAAGAGTGACTAACAGTGGTGAAAAAAGTAAGGTTCTGCACTTAGGCAAGAAAAATCAAATGCACAGGTATAGTATAGGGGGTACCTTGCTCAATAGTAGCAACTGTGAGAGGGATCTCGGAGTCCTAGTGGAGAATCGCTTAAATAGGAGCCAGCCGTGTGCTGCAGCTGCCAAAAAAGCCAACACAGTGCTAGGCTGCATTAACAGAGGGATAGAATCAAGATCACGTGAAGTACTAATACCACTTTACAATGCCTTGGTAAGAGCAACAAAGATGATCAGGGCCCTGGAGGCTAAAACATATAAGGAATGGTTGCTGGAATCAGGTATGTCTAGTTTAATGAAGAGAAAGATGAGGGGGGACATGATAGCAGTCTTCCAATATCTCAGGGGCTGCCCCAAAGAAGAGGGAGTCAAGCTATTCTCCAAAGCGCCTGAAGGCAGGACAAGAAGCAACGGATGGAAACTAGTCAAGGAGAGAAGCAACCTGGAACTAAGGAGAAACTTCCTGACAGAACAATTAACCAGTGGAACAACCTGCCTCCAGAAGTGGTGAATGCTCCAACACTGGAAGTTTTTAAGAAGAGACTGGCCAGCCACTTGTCTGAAATGGTATAGTGTTTCCTGCCTGAGCAGGGGGTTGGACTAGATGACCTCCAAGGTCCCTTCCAACTACTTCTTCTTCTTCTTCTTCTTCTTCTTCTTCTTCTTCTTCTTCTTCTTCTTCTTCTTCTTCTTCTTCTTCTTCTTCTTCTTCTTCTTCTTCTTCTTCTTCTTCTTCTTCTTCTTCTTCTTCTTCTTCTTTTTCTTCTTCTTCTTCTTCTTCTTCTTCTTCTTCTTCTTCTTCTTCTTCTTCTTCTTCTTCTTCTTCTTCTTCTTCTTCTTCTTCTTCTTCTTCTTGGACTAGATGACCTCCAAGGTTCCTTCCAACTTGATGGTGATGATGATGATTATACTTTGCTTATCGGGAAAGAGTGACTAACAACTGGTCCTCACACTTACGACCGTCACAGCATCCTCAAGGTCTCATGATCAATCTGACTCTCCCCCCATTGGACTTTGCTTGTCGGAAGATGCCTGGGAAGATCGCAAATCTTTCCAACCACCATATCTTATCATTGCAGGCTCACATCCCCATTCCCTTCTAGCCCTGATGATGTTACCTAGTTGGGTAATGAAATGTCTGCAAGAAAACCACCAAGCTCAGAGAACACCAAGTCCTCCTCCTCCTCCTCCTCCTCCTCCTCCTCCTCCTCCTCCTCCTCCTCCTCCTCCTCCTCCTCCTCCTCCTCCTCTTCACAAAACCCACTCCCTCCTAGCACTGAGGATGCTAACTAGTTGGGTAATGAAACGTCTTCAAGGAAAAAAAGCAAGGTCAGAGAGCATCAAGGACCCCATAGTCGTCGTTGTCGTCGTCATCGTCGTCGTCGTCGTCCTCCTCCTCCTCCTCCAACCTCCCACACCCCACTCCCTTCTAGCCCTGATTATGTTACCTAGTTTGGTAATGAAATGTCTGCAAAAAAAAAAAAAGAAAAAAAAAGGACAATCTGGATGCCATGTGGTTTGAGGGCTCTCCACGGGGAGGTAAAAAAAAGTCAACATGGCACCCGCAGCCACACCCTCGAAGCCCCGCCCTTTAGGTTGCGACACCTATAAATGGAGGTGGGGCTTCGACCCCATGGCCGTGGACGCCATTTTGACTTTTTCGACCTACCCAGCAGCAGACATCCGTACAAGCTTTCCATTTTGATGCCGAGAGACACAGTCAATCAATTTCCCACCCTCCCCTTCTGTTTTCCTGCAGACATTGATAGAATTTGGCTTTGTTTAGCCTCCTTTCCCCAAAGCCCGAAGATGTTAAAAACGTAATAGCTACACAACAAACATCTCCGATGGCCAAAAACTGTCGGATTGAACTCAGAAAGTGAATTAATGCCGCAGTTTGATTTATGCACGTTGTACACAACAACCGCAGCTTTCGATTTACGGCGGCCTCCCTCTAAGAAAAACGCTTTGCATTTGGCTTCAGGTTTTCTATTTTTATTTGCAGAAAAAGCCGAGCGCCAGATGCCACCACCCCAAACCCCCAAAATGAGTGAGTTTGCAAACTGCGAAGATTTAAAATAAGTCATCGTTTTACCAAAAGGTTTCCTAGTAGATATATATATATACAAACACATATAAAATCTTGGCCCAATGTAAATGAAAGAAATTGGTTTTGATTCCAGCCCAAAGGGAGCAGATTATATTTTCCTAATAGAGCAGACTAGATGGCAGTTCAGATGTGAAATCGTCAGGGTGTTTGAAAATATAATTATTGTGTATTCATCTGCTTTTGAGAGATGCACATGGCAGCGTCTTTTTGGTACGGATCCAAATTTCTGGAGAAAGTGTCAAAGGATGAGCGTTTGCTGGAACCATGGATTTCCCTGTGAAGCGCCAATCAAAACCATCAGAACGCCATTGCCATTAGCAATCCTAAGCATTGATCATCCCAGATCAGCTCTTCCGGGGTTCTTTTCTAACCCTAATCCATGGTTTGTAGAATCGATCCAAGTTAGTTGAATTTTCACATGCCGATTCACAGCGAAAGCAGCAAACACACACACACACACACACACACACACCATTTTATTGTGGGGTTCTTGAGCTCTCTGAACATGGTTGTTTTCTTGCAGATGTTTCACTACCAAACTAGGTAGCGGCATCAGCGCTAGAAAGGGGTGGGGTTTGTGGAGAGGAGGAGGAGCAGGAGGAGCAGGAGGAGGAGGAGCAGGAGGAGGAGGAGGAGGACAACTGTGGGGTCCTTGGTGCTGTCTGATCTTGGTTTTCTTCTTGCAGACATTTCATAACCCAACTGTGTAACATCATCAGTGCTAGAAGAGAGTAGAGTTTGTAGGGAGGAGGAGGAGGAGGAGGAGGAGGAGGAGGAGGAGGAGGAGGAGGAGGAGGAGGAGGAGGAGGAGGAGGAGGAGGAGGAGGAGGAGGAGGTGGTGGTGATGGTCTGTGGGGTTGTTGATGCTCTCCGGCTTGGTTATTTTCTTGCAGACATTTCATGACCCAACCAGGTAACATCATCAGTGCTTGAAAGGAGTGAGGTTTGTAGAGAGGAGGAGGAGGAGGAGGAGGACTGTGGAGTCTTTGGTGCTCTCTCAGCTTGATGGTTATCTTGCAGACGTTTCATTACCAAACTAAGCAACATCATCAGGACCAATGGGAAGGCTGCTGGCTGGGAAGGTTGCAGATAATGATAATGATAACTTTATTGTCACTTTGAATGTACACCGATCGGCATACATCAAAATGAAATTTCGTTGCATACAGCTCTCAAAGGGTTACCACCTCCGATATCCACTCCTTGTTTGTGACCAGCTCAAGTTACAGATTGTCCATTTTAGTCTCTAGGGAGCGAACGATAGCAAAGAGGACAGATGGAAAAGGGGCTCCATGTGGATTAGCCCTCAAATTCGCTTGTATTCTGACAACCTCGCCTTCTTTCCTTTTTCTGATCCTGACTCTTCCACCTTTTCCTTAAAGAGGCCTTGCTTCTTTTCGCCCCTGGAGCACACTGCCGCCGCCACCAACTCCTCCAAAAGCCTCTCTCTCTTCCTCTGGGCCTGCCGACAGCCTCATCCAGTTCTTTCGCTCCATAAGCTCCAGGTCCTCTCCTCCTCTGCCTCCTCTGGAAACAGCCCTGATTTGCAATACAATCCATCACTAGGCCAGCAGTCAGATCTTGCTGCTGGTAGAACAAATTCAAACAGCGCCAATGACTGATCCCAGGAGATTGTCCAATGTCTTTAACACTGCACCAAAGTGGCTTTCTTACCACAAATCCAAAATTCTTACGGTTGCAAACCTGAGTATCTGGGGAAAGAAAGAAAGAAAGAAAGAAAGAAAGAAAGAAAGAAAGAAAGAAAGAAAGAAAGAAAGAAAGAAAGAAAGAAAGAAAGAAAGGAAGGAAGGAAGGAAGGAAGGAAGGAAGGAAGGAAGGAAGGAAGGAAGGAAGGAAGGAAGGAAGGAAGGAAGAAAGAAAGAAAGATTAGAGCAGTCCCATCCATTTTTCTCTATGGACGTCTCCTTCGCCTGCCTGAATTGCTCTGGAAGCTCACCGCCTCCGATGCTCTTGGATTCGGGGTTCGAAAACCATCGAGAAGAAAAGACACCAAAGAAAAAAAAAGCCAGGCACACTTTCATTTTGCGCCGCATCGCTCAGTTCTTCTTCGGAATCACATTTACGCCAAGCGCTTGGATGAAGCCAAAACTGGGGAAAAAACAAAAAGGAGGAGAAGAAACCAGACCAGCAAAATTTGGATGCAGGAAAGAAGGCAGCGAGAGGCGGAGGGTACAGTACAAATACCCCCTCCGCTTACGGCGGTCCATTTAGCGACCGTTCGTCGTGACACTGAAAAACGGCACCGAAATAGTGACTGATGACCGTTTTTTCACTCTTGCAACCATTGCAAAATCGAAGTGCAGATTCAGACGGTTGCATGACGGTGGCCAGGTCCCGGGGATCACCTTCTGACAAGCAAAGTCAATGAGCAAGCCAGATTCACTTGGGTTTCCTGGTCACAAACTGTTTCAACTTCTTTCCCCAAGACGACGCAATGCAGGCCAAAACAACTAGACACAAGGACAGTTCCCCCCCTCCCCCCCATGCCATCTCTCTGCTAAACAACTCATTCCCACAACACTTGTCAAACTATCTAATAGGGCCGGATTACTACGGTCCTCCTCATCTTTTCAATTACCTGCTCCGTATCTTCTTAGGACTACAGCTTTGTTGCTCATATCTTGCGATTTCTATTACAGCAATTGTTTTATTTGGTATCCTAGTATGATTTATGTCGATGGCTTATTTAGTACCCTATGGCTGTTACTGAGTCTTGTACGTTATGATTTATGATGAATGTATTTTGTGATTATAATCATGATTTATCACTTACTGCTTGTGTGTACACTGAGAGCTTATGCACCGGAGACAAATTCCTTGTGTGTCCAATCAAACTTGGCTAATAAACAATGCTATCCTGTTCCATTCCGTTCCGTTCCTTTCCGTTCTATTCTATTCTATTCTATTCTATTCTATTCTATTCTATTCTATTCTATTCTATTCTATTCTATTCTATTACATTCCATGATTCTATTCTATTCTATTCTATTCTATTCTATTCTATTCTATTCTATTCTATTCTATTCTATTCTATTCTATTCTATTCTATTCTATTCTATTCTATTACATTCCATGATTCTATTCTATTCTATTCTATTCTATTCTATTCTATTCTATTCTATTCTATTCTATTCTATTCTATTCTATTCTATTCTATTCTATTCTATTCTATTCTATTCTATTACATTCCATGATTCTATTCTATTCTATTCTATTCTATTCTATTCTATTCTATTCTATTCTATTCTATTCTATTCTATTCTATTCTATTCTATTCTATTCTATTCTATTACATTCCATGATTCTATTCTATTCTATTCTATTCTATTCTATTCTATTCTATTCTATTCTATTCTATTCTATTCTATTCTATTCTATTCTATTACATTCCATGATTCTATTCTATTCTATTCTATTCTATTCTATTCTATTCTATTCTATTCTATTCTATTCTATTCCATTCCATTCCATTCCATTCCATTCCATTCCATTCCATTCCATTCCATTCTATTCTATTCTATTCTATTCTATTCTATTCTATTCTATTCTATTCTATTCTATTCCATGATTCTATTCTATTCTATTCTATTCTATTCTATTCTATTCTATTCTATTCTATTCTATTCTATTCTATTCTATTCTATTCTATTCTATTCTATTCTATTCTATTCTATTCTATTCTATTCCATTCCATATTTTCTATTCTATTCTATTCTATTCTATTCTATTCTATTCTATTCTATTCTATTCTATTCTATTCTATTCTATTCTATTCTATTCTATTCTATTCTATTCTATTGGCTCAGTGGCTCAGTGGGTTAGGACACTGACCTTGCCGATCAGAAGGTCGGCAGTTTGACGGGTCGAATCCCGAGTGCCGCGTAGCAGAGTTGAGCGCCTGTTACTCGTCCCAGCTTCTGCCAACCTAGCAGTTCGAAAGCACGTAAAAATGCAAGTAGAAAAATAGGGACCACTATGGTGGGAAGGTAACAGCGTTCCGTGCGCCTTTGGCATCTAGTCATGCCGGCCACATGACCACGGAGACGTCCTCGGACAAGCACTGGCTCTTCGGCTTCGGAATGGAGATGAGCACCGGCCCCTAGAGTCGGAAACGGCTAGCACAGATGTGCGGGGGAACCTTTACCTTTTATATATATATTTGAAATATACATATATATTTGAAACTGAAAGAAATGAAAATTTAAGCTTGGGCCTTGAGGATTGGGTAGGAGGGCAGAAGTGCTGTTTGTTATGGTTTATTCTGGTTCAGAGTTTCATTAATTTTATGTTTTTGTCCGTATTCAAGAAAGGGGAAGTGACTTTTTTTTTCTACAGGTTTTTTTTTTCCTTTCGGTTCGCGCTTCCCAGCGTGTTAACTTAACACATGGTTAAGATGTTAACCGTCCTCTTGAGCAACGAACTCTCTTTAGAGGACAGAACCTGTCCGAAAATGTCCTAACTTAACGACTGCAGTGACTCCCTTCCCAACTGTAGCAGGAAAGGTTGTAGAATGGGGGGAGGGGGGAGAGCCCACTTAACAACGGTCACGCTTAGCGACAGAAATTTGAGACACAATTGTGGTCGTAAGTCAAGGACGGCCTGTAAGCTAATGGAGGCTAAGTGCTCAGTTCTCAGTAGGCTTTATCGAAACCTCTGTGGCATCACAGAACGTAGAATAATAAGGGTTGGAAGGAACCTCGGAGGTCATCTAGTCCAACCCCCTGCTGAAGAAGGAGACCCGTACAGAATAACAAGCGTTGGAAGGGATCTTTTTTTATATAAATATTTTATTAATTTTCTATTCTTACAAACAAGTGCTTCTTAGACAACGTGTTGACTGGGTCCGTTAGTAATTCCGTGGTACATCTAAGCTTCTTCAAACTAAATCCGATATTATGCCATCCAATACATCCTCTCTTCTTCCAGCAATAAACATTTTTCCACATTAAGCAAATACAGTTCTTGCTGTGATTAATAGATATACAGTTGAATATCAGCATTTATTACAGTTTTCTAATAGTATCGATATTATCAATTTGAAACATTTTTTTCTAACCAAAATATATCTTCATTGCATTTGCACTCAATATCCGTTTATTCAGTCAATATCCTATTTTTGCTTTTTTTCAATTTTAATTTCCCATCCATATTCAAAATATCCCAATCATTTATGATTTCAAAACAAGTTATAATAATAATAATAATAAAGTTGGAAGGGACCTTGGAGGTCATCTAGTCCAACCCCCTGCTCAGGCAGGAAACCCTATGCCATTTCAGGCAAATGGCTGTCCAGTCTCTTCTTCAAAACCTCCAGTGTTGGAGCATTCACCACCTCTGGAGGCAGGTTGTTCCACTGGTTAATTGTTCTCACTGTCAGGAAGTTTCTCCTTAGTTCCAGGTTGCTTCTCTCCTTGACTAGTTTCCATCCGTTGCTTCTGGTCCTGCTTTCAGGTGCTTTGGAGAATATTATATTATAAGTTATATTTGGGTAACTAAAAGCTTCCCTTATTCAAACTTCTTAGCATTTTCTTATTTCCCTTTTCATGCCAAAATAGGATACTCTGATGACCAGTCTCGTCTATCTAGTTATAATAATAATAATAATAATAATAATAATAATAATAATAATAATAATAATAATAATTTCTAGCGATCTATTCTTGACCATATTCAAACATCTAATTAATACTACAGTATCCCCTCTAATAGGTCAAAGCCTCTGTTTTCTTCAGTCTTACTCTAGCTTTCTTAATTGGTCAGTGCATTTGGATCAATCAAATAATTCTTCCTCTTTTTTGTGTATATTATTTGCAGCAAAAGAAACAATTCAATTAAAGTATTTTTGGAAGAGTTGGAAGGAGGTCATCTAGTCCAACCCCCTGCTCAAGACGGAGACCCGTACAGAATAACAAGAGTTGGAAGGGACCTCAGAGGTCATCTAGTCCAACCCCCTGCTCAAGAAGGAGACCCTTCAAGAACAACAAGAGTTGGAAGGGACCTCGGAGGTCATCTAGTCCAACCCCCTGCTCAAGACGGAGATCCGTACAGAATAACAAGAGTTGGAAGGGACCTCAGAGGTCATCTAGTCCAACCCCCTGCTCAAGAAGGAGACCCTTCAAGAACAACAAGAGTTGGAAGGGACCTCGGAGGTCATCTAGTCCAACCCCCTGCTCAAGACGGAGACCCGTACAGAATAACAAGAGTTGGAAGGGACATCAAAGGTCATCTAGTCCAACCCCCTGCTCGAGCAGGAAAGCCTATATAGGGCAATCATGGCAAACCTTTCAGAGACCGAGTGCCCTAACTGCGACCTAAAACCCACATGTATCATTGGGTGCCAAGTGGGCATGGCCCACTGTAAGAAAATTCCACTTAGGGTTAGGGTTAGGTCGCCCTGAACTCATACAGGAAAATGGACATCGCCAACAAACTCGGAGCGCTTGGGTATGGTTAGGAGGGCACTTACCTTTCTAGGCTGCCCTATCTATGTTTCCTGGTAAAATACATGGGAAAATCCCATTGGAGGAAAATTCCACTTAGGGTTAGGGTTAGGTCACCATGAACTCATACAGCAAAATGGACATCGACAACCAATTCGCAGTGCTTGGGTATGGTTAGGAGGGCACTTACCTTTCTAGGCTGCCCTATCTATGTTTCTGTCAGGACCCACCTCAATCCACATCTTAGGAAATAAGAACTCTTGGATGCAAGTTTAGTCCAAAAGGAAAATGTTTACTAGGATGGAATCGATTGTGGGAATACAAGACGGAATCTAACAAAGTTACATTTCAATCCTATATAAAACATCCCCATTTCAGCCCCTCCCCTCATCCATTTGGTCAGGCTCTCATCAGTTGCTAGGTGTCAGGTCCTTCCATGGGAAAGGGAACTCTCCTTGGTTTTATGGTTATTGCTTTCCTTTTCAGTTGTAAATGAAGATACAATCCAGACCTGTCTGTCCCCCTCCCTCCCCCAGTTAAAACATTCCCTGTTGTTTGAAAATCGCTTTAGTAACCATCCTCTTCCCCCCCCCCCCTCGGAGAGATGGCAGAATCCCCAGAAATAGCACGTTGTTCTACCTATACAATTATGAAATGTGATATAAATGGATTCTGACATTCGGCTCTCCTTTCAGAAAAAAGATGAGTCCATCTGTGGGGAAAGAAAACATATAAATGTTAGCCTGGTTTGTTTGGATATTCTGTATGAAACCTCTTAAGCAACTTAGGTGCTTTAACATGGAGTTTGTTAACCCACTCATTTTCTGAGGAGGGGAGGTGTTTCCATGCCACTAAATATTGTATCGTTCCATGGTGTTTTCTGGAATCTAAGATTTCTTTCACTTCAAAATGTTGTTCTCCTTCCACCATGATGGGGGGTGGTGGTGGTGGGATTTTTTCTCGTAGTGGTGATTGTTGTTCTCTCTTTAATAGACTGCAGTGGAAGGTTGGGTGTATTCGTCTAAGATTTTTGGGTAGTTCTAATTCAACTGTTACTGGGTTTATGATTCTTTTAATTGGAAAGGGTCCAATATATTTTGGTCCTAGTTTTTTACAGGGTTGGAGTGATTTCAGGTATTTTGTGGATAAATATACCATCTCTCCTACCCTAAATGGTGTGGGATCGGTTCTTTTTTTGTCTGCCTGTGTCTTGTATGCTTTTCTGGCATCTTCCAACGCTTTCCTAACGATTGGCCATGTATTTTGTAATTGAGCAATCCATTCCTTCAGATCAGGGATAACCGATTCTTTTGGGGTTAGTTCTGGTATTGGGTTGAAACTCTGGCCTGTAGCTACTTGAAAAGGAGTGTAACCTGTGCTTGAGTGGACTGCATTATTATATGCTACTTCTGCAAAAGGCAGTAGGACCGTCCAGTCGGACTGCTGAAAATTAATACAGCATCTCAGATATTGTTCAAGTATATTATTAAGTCTTTCAGAAGCTCCGTCTGTCTGAGGATGGTGACTAGATGACAGTCCTTGGGTGGTTCCTAAGAGGGATAAAAATTCTTTCCAAAATGCCGACGTAAATTGCACCCCTCTGTCAGATATGATGCGTTGTGGTACCCCGTGCAATCTGTAAATATGCTGTACAAAAAGTTTTGCTAATGCTTTTGCGGTCGGGATTTTTTGGCAAGGTATGAAATGTACTTGCTTAGAGAACAGATCTGTGACAGTCCAGACTACGGTGTTTCCATTACTTTCTGGCAGTTCTACGATAAAATCCATGGCTATTTCTTTCCATGGGACTGAGGGGTTTGCCACCGGTTGTAACAGACCTGGCGGTTTCCCTTGCAGTCTTTTGGCCATCGCGCAAATTTGACAGCTACCCACATAGCTTTCTATGTCCTTTTTCATAGATGGCCACCAAAATTGCCTTTTAGTTAAGTGTAAGGTTTTTACAAAGCCAAAGTGTCCTGCTGATTTTGTATCATGGCACAGTTGCATGAAATTGATTCTCTGTGTGGCAGGTATATATAGCTTCTCCCCCACCCATGGCAGTCCATCTTTAATTGTGCACACATGTTTATTTTTCTGGAACCATTCATCACTTTCCAAAGATTTCCTGAATTCTATTCCAGTTTGGCTATCTACCTTCGGCTTCATTTTTTCTTGTGCCCTGGTGGTGACTGGTGCTGCCAGTTGTTGTTCCGGTACAAGTGGTTTAAAGTCAGTAACTCTTGTGCTGTTATATTGGGGCATGCGGGATAATGCATCTGCCAGGAAGTTCTTTCCCCCCGGTAAGTGTTTGAGAGTGAAATTGAATCGGTGAAAATGTTGGGACCAGCGGGCTTGCTTAGGAGTGAGCTTCCTGGGCATTTTTAGTGCTTCCAAATTTTTGTGGTCTGTCCAGACCTGGAAAGGTATTTTATTTCCTTCTAAAAATTGGCGCCATGTTAGTAATGCCCACCTCAACGAGAATGCCTCTTTTTCCCATATTGGCCAACGTTGTTCTGTTTCTGTGAGTTTTCTGGATGTGTATGCGCATGGTTGCAATGTCCCCCCATCATTTTCTTGTAATAGTACGGCTCCTACCGCTACATCACTTGCATCTGCCTGTATTACAAAAGGTTTGTCGGGATCTGGGTGTTTTAGGACAGGTTCAGCAGAAAAAAGTCTCTTTAGCCTCTCAAATGCTGCTTGACATTCCATTGACCATTTCAGAGGCTGGCTGGGTTTCACGGGTGACCCCCCCTTCGTTTTCAACAAATTTGTGAGGGGCATGGCTATTTGGCCAAATGCGGGGATGAATTGGCGGTAGAAGTTTGCAAACCCCAGGAAACTTTGCAATTGCTTCCGTGTGCGGGGGGGGTGCCCACTCTAGTACTGCCCTGACCTTCTCAGGGTCCATTTCGATGCCCTCTGGAGATATGCGATACCCCAGGTAGTCGATTTTTTCCTGATGGAATTCACACTTTGATAATTTAGCATATAAATGGGCAGCTCGCAACTTCTTCAGGACTGCTCTGACTAGTTTGATATGTTCCTCTTTGGTTTCTGTGAAGATAAGGATGTCATCGAGGTAAACCAGGACCCCCTTATATAGGTGCTCTCTCAGCACGTCATTAATTAATTGCATAAAGACTGCGGGGGCCCCTTGCAGTCTGAATGGCAATACTTTGAATTGATAGCACCCCATTGGGCAGTTGAATGCAGTCTTCCATTCGTCTCCTTCCTTAATCCTAATACGGTAGTATGCTTCCCTCAGGTCTAGTTTGGTAAAAATCTTTCCTTTCGATAGGTGGGATAGCATATCCTTCATTAGGGGAAGGGGGTACAGATTACATTCACTAATTGTGTTCAAATTTCTATAGTCCACAACCAAGCGAAAAGACCCATCCTTCTTCTCCCTGAACAGAACCGGGGCGGCCACTTTGGGTTTGGCAGGCTCAATAAATCCTCTTTCTAAGTTTTTCTTTATGAATCTCTCCATTTCTGCCATTTCCCTTGGGCTCATGGCGTACATCCTGGGTTTTGGGAGTTTTGCCCCAGGTTTGAATTCTATGGTGAAGTCTGTGGGGCGGTGGGGGGGAAGCTCATCTGCTCTTTCCTCACTGAAAACCTCAGCCAGGTCCCTGTATTCTTCCGGTATCTCTGGTAATCCCTTCTCTTTCCCCACCGCTGCTGTCTCCTCCCTCTGGGTTGGGGGGGTGCTTTTGGAGTCTAAGTTCTTCTGCCCCCCCTTTGGGAAATTGAGTTCTGCTGTCCTCCAGTTTATCCCGGGGTTCCATTTCTTCAGCCATTCCAGTCCTAGGATCATTGGGCATTCCATGCCTGGGGCCACTATAAACGTTATGTCCTCCTCATGGGGCCCCAGTGATAGGTGGATTGGTAAAGTGGCTAGGGTGGCTGGTCCTCCCCCTGCTATTGTCCCATCTAATTGACTAAAAGAGATTGGTTGTTTTAGCTTCCTCACTGGGATGCTCAATCTCTCCACCAGCGTTGGGCTGATAAGGCAGCGGATGCACCCAGAGTCTATCAGAGCTTTTATTTTGGCTGCTTCAGGCATAGGGGAAGCTAATATAGTCACTGTCTTAAGTATGGGTGGAAGGGGTCCACTTACCAATGGTTCTCCCTCTGAGCTGTCTTCCGAGTTGTCCACCGTCCCTGCGGTGCAGGCCGGAGTCCAGTCCCAGTTCCTGGCAGGAATTGTGGACTCTACAGCCTCTGTCCCCTTCATGGAAGATTCTTTTGTGTTGCCTTGGGGCTTCCCCGGCTTCTGGGAGGATGATGCCTCTGGTTTTCGTGGGGGGGCTTTTGAACGACATTCTGCAGCACGGTGGCCCTCTCTCCCGCAGTTGAAGCAACCTGTTGATTTTTTGGCTGTGGCTGGTGGTTTTCCCCCCTCGCGTGTTTGCTCGGGTGGCAGGCGGCCCCAGGGTTTTCCTCTGCGGTGTCTCTTCAGTAGGTCTATTTCCACTTCCTCCACCAGGATGTATCAGTCGTCGAGGTGGGGTGGGTCTCCTCGAGGCAGGCAAGCGTCATACAGGTCGTAGTTCAGACCGTCTTTGAAGTGGCTGAGGAGGATGTCTTCTGGCCAGTTCAGCTTGCTGGCAATGGCTCGGAATTCTTGGGTATAATCAGCCACTGCTCGCCTGCCCTGCCTCACCATTTTGATTCTCTCCCGGGCCTTACGGTCAGCCAAAGGATCCTCGAACCGCCGCCTCAAAGATGACATGAATCGGTTGAAGTCGTTGAGTTCTGGGGCGTTGGAGTCATGCAAGTTCAGCACCCAGTCTGCAGCCGTCCCGTCCAAGGCAGATTGCACAATTCGGATGCGTGTTTTGTCACTGGGGATGTCCCGTCCGTACTCTTCCATGTAGCTGAGGACTTGGGTTAGGAAAAATCCCAGTCGTGATGGCTCCCCCTTGAATTTGACTTCCAGGGGTGGGAGTCTTTGGCTGGAGCGTTGTCTGCGCCGGGGCCAGTATCGCTCCTCATCCTGGTCCCCATCTGTGGTTCGGGGGGGGGTACTGCTGAGGCAGCAATTCCTGTTCCATTGGACGGCCCCGGGGTTTCAAGTGTTGGATCCCTTCCATTACCTTTCCAGTTGCGTCCCCAGGCGCTGCCTCGGTTGCGATTCTCAGCTCTCTCCTCCCTCAGTGAGCTCAGGGTTGCTTTCATCAGATCTATGGCCTTTTCCAGGATCCGCTCCTCCTCGCTGGCGTGCAGGGAACTCTCCATCTCTTGCCTCCATTCCGGTTGGTGGTTACTACGCCTCAGGGTCGTTTCTCCCGAAGCCTTTTCCCACTCACTTTTCCTTCCAACGCCCATCGACCACCGGGGTTTTCGGTCGTACTGCTCCACCGCTTCTTCCCTGGGGGAATATGCTGCTTCAGCTTCCCATCGTCTCTGGGATTCCATTTGGGGGGAAGACTCCCCCTCCATGGGGCTTCCCTCCTCTCTTGCTTCGTCGCCAGACATTGTATTTGTTGCAAAGTCCCCCGGTAAGGTTTTCCCTTCCAGGTTGACTCTTAAAGCAGATTCCGTCTACTGTCAGGACCCACCTCAATCCACATCTTAGGAAATAAGAACTCTTGGATGCAAGTTTAGTCCAAAAGGAAAATGTTTACTAGGATGGAATCGATTGTGGCAATACAAGACGGAATCTAACAAAGTTACATTTCAATCCTATATAAAACATCCCCATTTCAGCCCCTCCCCTCATCCATTTGGTCAGGCTCTCATCAGTTGCTAGGTGTCAGGTCCTTCCATGGGAAAGGGAACTCTCCTTGGTTTTATGGTTATTGCTTTCCTTTTCAGTTGTAAATGAAGATACAATCCAGACCTGTCTGTCCCCCTCCCTCCCCCAGTTAAAACATTCCCTGTTGTTTGAAAATCGCTTTAGTAACCATCCTCTTTTCCCCCCCCTCGGAGAGATGGCAGAATCCCCAGAAATAGCACGTTGTTCTACCTATACAATTATGAAATGTGATATAAATGGATTCTGACAGTTTCCTGGGAAAATCCCATTGGAGGAAAATTCCACTTAGGGGTAGGATTACCTCGCCATGAACTCATAGAGCAATATGGACATCGCCATTTTTTAATATATTTTTTTGCACACGGTGGCAGAGGCCTGAAGCGAAAAGGTTTTATAAAACCCAGCTGAAGGCCTAGGATTGGGGCGACGGCGCGCCTGCCCACAGAGAGGGCTCTGCGTGCCACCTGTGGCATGCGTGCCACAGGTTCACCACCAGGGCCCTATACCCTTTCAGTCAAATAGTTGTCCACTCTCTTTTTGAAAGCCTCCAGTGATGAAGCACCCACAACGTCTGAAGGCAAAATGTTCCACTGATTAATTGTTCTCACTGTCAGGAAGTTTCTCCTTAGTTCCAGGTTGCTTCTCTCCTTGATTAGTTTCCATCCGTTGCTTCTTCTCCTGCCTTCGGGCACTTTGGAGAATAGCTTGACTCCCTCTTCTTTGCGGCAGCCCCTGAGATACTGGAAGGCTGCTATCATGTCACCCCTAATCACCCACAGATATCTCCAGTCACCGTGAGAAACATGATCGTGTTTAAAAATAAAAGTGGATGCAGTTGAGAGGTTGGCAAAGGAACATTTTTTTTATTTTGTCTCTCTTGCTCAGAAAGTAAATGTTGCGTAACCCTACACGTACTAATGCCTGTACTTGATGAGTTAGCATTGCTGAGTGAAGCCAGGCAGCTGTGGCTTAGTTAATGAGGCACAATTAAAACAGGCTGAAGGTGATGTGGGGAGACTTCAACCAACATCTGTTAGAAAAAGTAGTTCTTGATCTGCCTTGCGGACACCTTTCTTAATCAGAAGGGGGGGAAGGTGCAAAGGGTTGCACAGATACCGTGGGGAATTTCCAATGTAGCCTGAACCCAGCACACCCCTTGTCAGTGGGGACAATTAACCAGTGGAACAGCTGGCCACCAGAAATCATGGGCGCTGGAGGTTTTTAAGAAGAGGCTAGACAGTCAGTTGTCTGAGATGGTACAGGTTCTCCTGCTTGAGTGGTGGGGGGGCTGGACTAGAAGACCTCCAAGGTCCCTTCCAGCTCTATTCTATTCTATTCTATTCTATTCTATTCTATTCTATTCTATTCTATTCTATTCTATTCTATTCTATTCTATTCTATTCCATGATTCTATTCTATTCTATTCTATTCCATGATTCTATTCTATTCTATTCTATTCTATTCTATTCTATTCTATTCTATTCTATTCTATTCTATTCTATTCTATTCCATGATTCTATTCTATTCTATTCTATTCTATTCTATTCTATTCTATTCTATTCTATTCTATTCTATTCCATGATTCTATTCTATTCTATTCTATTCTATTCTATTCTATTCTATTCTATTCTATTCTATTCTATTCTATTCTATTCTATTCTATTCTATTCTATTCTATTCTATTCCACAATCTTTCTATTCTATTCTATTCTATTCTATTCTATTCTATTCTATTCTATTCTATTCTATTCTATTCTATTCTATTCTATTCTATTCTATTCTACTCTATTCTATTCTATTCTATTCCATTCCATTCCATTATTCTATTCTATTCTATTCTATTCTATTCTATTCTATTCTATTCTATTCTATTCTATTCTATTCTATTCTATTCCATTTTTCTATTCTATTCTATTCTATTCTATTCTATTCTATTCTATTCTATTCTATTCTATTCTATTCTATTCTATTCTATTCTATTCTATTCTATTCTATTCTATTCCACAATCATTCTATTCTATTCTATTCTATTCTATTCTATTCTATTCTATTCTATTCTATTCTATTCTATTCTATTCTATTCTATTCTATTCTATTCTATTCTATTCTATTCCACAATCTTTCTATTCTATTCTATTCTATTCTATTCTATTCTATTCTATTCTATTCTATTCCATTCCATTCCATTCCATTATTCTATTCTATTCTATTCTATTCTATTCTATTCTATTCTATTCTATTCTATTCTATTCTATTCTATTCTATTCTATTCTATTCTATTCTATTCTATTCTATTCCACAATCTTTCTATTCTATTCTATTCTATTCTATTCTATTCTATTCTATTCTATTCTATTCTATTCTATTCTATTCTATTCTATTCTATTCTATTCTATTCTATTCTATTCCACAATCTTTCTATTCTATTCTATTCTATTCTATTCTATTCTATTCTATTCTATTCTATTCTATTCTATTCTATTCTATTCTATTCTATTCCATTCCATTCCATTCCATTATTCTATTCTATTCTATTCTATTCTATTCTATTCTATTCTATTCTATTCTATTCTATTCTATTCTATTCTATTCTATTCCACAATCTTTCTATTCTATTCTATTCTATTCTATTCTATTCTATTCTATTCTATTCTATTCTATTCTATTCTATTCTATTCTATTCTATTCCATTCCATTCCATTCCATTCCATTATTCTATTCTATTCTATTCTATTCTATTCTATTCTATTCTATTCTATTCTATTCTATTCTATTCTATTCTATTCTATTCTATTGCATTCCATTCCATTCCATTCCATTCCATTATTCTATTCTATTCTATTCTATTCCATGATTCTATTCTATTCTATTCTGTTCTGTTCTGTTCTGTTCTATTCCCCGTGCTCAAATCATAGAACATAGAATAATAGAGTTGGAAGGGACCTTGGGGGTCTTCTAGTCCAACCCCCTGCTCAAGGCAGACAAATGGTTGTCCAATCTCTTCTTGAAAACCTTCTGGAGGCAAGTCGTTCAACCGATTAATTGTCCTCGCCGTCAGGAAGTTTCTCCCGTAGTTCTAGGTTGCTTCTCTCCTTGATGAGTTTCCATCGGTTGCTTCTTGTCCTGCCTTCGGGCGCTTTGGAGAATAGAAGAGCAGAATAATAGGAATATGTCTATGGAAATTCTCAGTCATCCAGATCATGGTTGTCCCAAAGGAACGTCTTCAATAGGCAGCTGGACTGTCTTGTTTTTTCTCTGAAGACATTTCGCTTCTCACTCAAGAAGCTGCAGAGCTGAAGAAGCTTCTTGGTTGAGAAGCGAAACGTCTTCAGAGAAAAACAAGGAAGTCCAGTTGCCTCTTGAAAAAGCACCTTTGGGACAGTAAGGGACCTTGGAGGTCATCTAGTCCAACCCTCTACGGAGGGTAGAAGACCCTATACCATTTCGGACAAATGGCTGTCCAGTCTCTTCTTAAAAACTTCCAGTGTTGGAGCATTCACCGCTTCTGGAGGCAGGTTGTTCCACTGGTTAATTGTTCTCACCGTCAGGAAGTTTCTCCTTAGTTCCAGATTGTTTCTCTCCTTGACGAGTTTCCATCCGTTGCTTCTTGTCCTGCCTTCAGGGGCTTTGGAGAAGTTAGAACTGAAGAACCTTCTTGGATGACAAGCGAAACATTTTTCAAAGTTAAAAAAAAAAAACCGCAACAACTCCAGTTGGATGTTGGAAAAAGCCCATTTGGGACTAAGACTGAGAAATTTTTTTTTAATTTTTTTTAATTTTAATTCCATTTATATCCCGGCCTTCTCCGAAGACTCAGGGCGGCTTACAAGCTTAGCAGTAGCCTTCATTCTATGTATATGCCTGCTTATTAGGGCTTTCACACACACCCCCAAGCGGCATTATTACAAAGTCAGCTTATTGCCCCCCAACAATCTGGGTCCTCATTTTACCTACCTCGGAAGGACGGAAGGCTGAGTCAACCTTGAGCCTGGTGGGACTCGAACCTGCACTAATTGCAGGCAGCTGGTGTTACTTAAGGAGGCATTAGCCCACTGCTCCACCAAGAAATGCCTCTTCTTAGGATGAACAAGAACATGTTAAGGTCCAGGACGTTAGCAAATCTGAAATTATGTTTACTGGAATGTGTCTGGGAAAACTCTCTATTCAGAAGCCGCCAAAGCTCTTTCATCGCTTAATCAAAGGACCGTTATTAAGCACGTTACCAGGAAAAATAGAACTGTATCGTGGAGTTAATCAAGTAAAATTTCCTTGAGAACGTAATTGCCAAATTGCAGACCTGCTAGCAGCATTTGGATGAAGCAACCGAAGGGAATTCTCTAAACAAGATGAAAAGGGAATACAGCCTTCACTGATCTAAAGGTAAGTCCTCCACTTACAACAGTTCATTTAATGACCATTTGAAGTTACGACGACCCTGAAAAAAGTGACTCACGAGCGTTTTTTCACACTTAAGAACGGTTGCAGCATCCCCGCGGTCAGGTGATTGAAACTCAGATGCTTGGCAACTGACTCGTATTTACGACGGTTGCAGTATTCCGGGGACAGGGGATCTCCCTTTTGCGACCTAAACAAAACAAAGTCAACAGGAAAGGCAGATTCGCTTGGCAGCCGTGCTACTCACTTAACGACTGCAGTGATTCACTTAACGACTGTGGCAAGAAAGGTTGTAGAATGGGGCAAAATTCACGGAACAACTGACTCGCTTAGCAGCCAAAGTCTGCGGCTCAATTCTGGTGGTGACTACCTGTAAGACAGATCAGGGAAATTTGCAGGATATGTCCAAAACAAGTCAAGATGACGGCTGAAACAGTGGAATTAAAATTCCATCTCTTTTTTTGTGGGTGTCGTAAGAACTTTTGGATTCCACCACAGCTGCTGCCATCTTGATGTTTTTGACCAGATCTGGCAAAAGACAGAGGGAGAAAGAAAGAGAGAGAGAGAAAAAAAAATCTTAAAAGAACTAATCAGAATAGAGCTGAAAGGGACCTTGGAGGTCTTCTAGTCCAACCCCTTACGGCATTTCAGACAGTTGGCTGTCCAGTTTATTCTTAAAAGCCTCCAGTGATGGAGCACCCACAACTTCTGGAGGCAAGTAGTTCCACTGGTTAATTGTTCTCATTGTCAGGAAATTTCTCCTTAGTTCTAGGTTGCTTCTCTCTATGGTTAGTTTCCATCCGTTGCTTCTTGTCCTGCCTTCAAGTGCTTTGGAGAATAGCTTGACTCCCTCTTCTTTGGGGCAGCCCCTGAGAGATTGGAAGACTGCTATCATGTCCCCCCTAGTCCTTCTCTTCATTAAACTGGACATACCCAATTCCAGCAACCGTTCTTTATATGTTTTAGCCTCCAGTCCCCTGATCATCTTTGTTGCTCATCTCTGCACTCTTTCCAGAGTCTCAACATTTTTGTTATATTGTGGTGACAAAACATAACTGATAAGTTTCTTTCACTTCACACAATAACTCCTTCCTGGAGATAGTAACCATAGACCCATAAAATCTAGTGACCTTGTTGGAAACAGTGGATAACAGAATACAGAGTTGGAAGGGGCCTTAGAGGTCTTCTAGTCCAGCCCCATGCTCACACAGGAGACCCTATGCCATTTCAGACAGGTGGCTGTCCGGTCTGCAATCAAGCCCGCACATAACATGCAAAAAACAGCAACGCACAGGCTGAGAGACAGTATGCATATTTGCAAATAAATGCTTATTTCAGATTGGACATGAAGTGGGGGGGGGGAAACACGTTTCCCCCTCCTAGATAATGGTGTATCATCGCATCAGCAAAGTTACAGCTGATAAGTGTTCCGAAGCCTTGATTAATCTTAGCCCGGAAAAATTAATTTTGCAAATGAAATGTTGATAGATGTGTGGGGGGGGGGGGGAAGAAAAAAAAGCACTATTTAACTAAAACGTCCATTAAATTATAATGAAGGCAGGAATCAAAGACAGCAAGAAGCAGGCGCTCGTAGCTGAATTAGACGCTGATTGCATAAGCCACAGGGCTGTAAAATTATGCTTAGGAATGGATTTTGCACGGTTACAAAGTAAGGTTAACGGGAGATCACAATCCAGTTAAGTCCATGGACGACGCACAATTTAAAGCAGCACAATACAGCTACTCCTCTACTTATGACTGGTGGCTTAGCAACTGTTTGAAGTTACGACGGACTTCCCTACAGATGCTTATGACTGCGTGTTGGACCCTCAGCAACCCACTCACCCCCTTTTACAATGGCTTTACAATGGCTTTACAACTGTGGTGGTTGCTTTACGACTGCAGTGCTAGCTTTACCACTGCAATGTTCACTGAATGACCACTGCAAAAAAAAAAAAGGTCATACAATAGGGTCGGTCATGTGGCCGCCCCACTTTACAGCCCTCATGACTTACGACCATAACATCCAAGCACCGTTACCATCATAACCTGAGGACTACCTGTATCAGGAGGCATGCAGAGTATTGCACAGCCAACCTGGTCACAGAGACTGAATCAGTCATGTGAGAAGGAGCAAGGAGTTGTAGCATACCACCACTTAAGGATAAGCCAGCCGTGTGCGGCAGCTGCCAAAAAAGCCAACACAGTGTTAGGCTGCATCTACAGAGGGACAGAATCAAGATCACCTGAAGTGTTAATACCACTTTACAACGCCTTGGTAAGGCCACACTTGGAATACGGCATCCGGTTTTGGTCACCACGATGTAAAAAAGATGTTGAGACTCTAGAAAGAGTGCAGAGAAGAGCAACAAAGATGATCAGGGGACTGGAGGCTAAAACATATAAGGAACGGTTGCTGGAATTAGGTATGTCTAGTCTAAGTCAAAAAAGGGATAGCAATCTTCCAGTATCTCAGGGGCTGCCCCAAAGAAGAGGGAGTCAAGCTGTTCTCCAAAGCACCCGAAGGCAGGACAAGAAGCAACGGATGGAAACTCACCAAGGAGAGAAGCTACCTAGAACTAAGGAGAAACTTCCTGACAGTGAGGACAATTAACCAGTGGAACTCCTTGCCTCCAGAAGTTGTGGGTGCTACATCACTGGAGGTTTTCAAGAAGAGACTGGACAGCTATGTCTGCAATAGTATAGGGTTGCTGGCTTGGTATAGGTTCTCCTGCTTGAGCAGGGGGTTGGACTAGAAGACCTCCAAGGTCCCTTCCAACTCTGTTCTTCTGTTATTAATGAAATGAAGGAAATAGACCAGCAGTTGGGTTAAATATCAATCTATTAATCATCTGTCTGTCTGTCTGTCTGTCTATCTATCTATCTATCTATCTATCTATCTATCTATCTATCTATCTATCTATCATCTCTATTAAATTTATTGACCGTCAATCTTACCACAAGATAACTCTGGGCAGTTTACAGTTTACAATATTGAAAAGGTAAAATATTACAAAACCTATTACAGAATACATACTAAATCATATAAAGAAGATAAATAAATGTAAAGCAAAGGGAATCAACAATTGAATTGGGCTTCTGGGCTTGAATTCAAACAAACTAATTAGCTATTGCAACTTCTTTGCGGTCACATGCCAGTCAAAACAAGTGATATTGCCGATTTCCAGAGATGGTGTCTCAAGACATACTCGTATCTCCTTTTAACCAAAAAGAGTGGAACTGTTTGAGATATTCAAACCCTACTGCTGTTTAGGTAGAAAACAAGTTCAGCAGAAAAACAGATTAAGATCAAATACTGTAATGGGAGGGAATACGGCAACGGAGACTTTGAAAAACACTTGAACAATCAAAGTATAAATCATGAAAAACATTAAATTATCCTCCTGAGCAAAACAGGGTTGCCAAAAGAAAGATTGCATGATAAGGTGTCTTCTGGCTGATGCAAAGTTATTGGACTATCTTTGGAAAAATATATAACACAGCTACTTATCTGCAAAAAAAAGTGCAGATAAAACCCCTATACTATAATTTATGGAATGGGAGCAAACTCAATCTGTCACATGGGG
This sequence comes from Vipera latastei, assembly GCA_024294585.1. Lineage (NCBI taxonomy): Eukaryota > Metazoa > Chordata > Lepidosauria > Squamata > Viperidae > Vipera > Vipera latastei. The sequence goes on from CM044356.1 coordinate 4,177,782, forward strand.
GCCGGGTGGCATCATCATCATCATCATCATCATCATCATCATCATTATTATTATTATTATTATTATTATTATTATTATTATTATTATTATTATTATTATAAAACTTTTATTCAAAAAACATGAAACTCAGTCAACTGAACAAACGGACTGGTGCTGATGGTTGACACGGGTTGCTGCCAGCATCCTAGGGATCAACCAGGTCTCTCCTTAAAATGAAAGATGTTCTGAGTAGCACAGGTTTTTTTGTAGCTTTGCTGGAGTTATTGCAGGAAGCTGCAGTTTCTTGATGCATTTTGCAAAGTTTTTGGACATAGTTCCCAGTGCCGCGCAGTTTCGATGGCCAGGTTGTGGTATTTAATAATTTTTCCCAGTTCTTTTTCTTCAACTCTGGCATCTCCTGGTACAGCAATATCAATCAACTGTACGCTTCGATTCTCTACGACTGTGATATCTGGCGTGTTGTGTTCCAAATGGCGATCTGTCTGTATTCGGAAGTCCCACAAGAACTTCACCCTCTCATTCTTGACAACTTTTTCCACCCTATGTTCCCACAACTTTTCGGACACAGGCAAGTCGTATTTTTTACACAATGCCCAGTGGATTAGTTTAGCAACTCGGTCATGTCTAGCTTTGTAATCAGTTTGCCCAATTTTGCTTCACTCACATATTAAATGTGAAACAGTTTCAACTTTGTGGTTGCAAAGTCAGCAATTTGGATTGTCAGTAGATTTTTGTATCTTCGCTTTCATGGCATTAGTTTGTAGTGCTTGTTCTTGAGCAGCCAGTATTAAGCCTTCCGTTTCTTTCTTGATGGTTCCCATCTTAAGCCGTGCCCATGTCAAGTTCTTATCACATTTTCCTTCAATGTTCTTCAAATGCTGTCCATGCAAAGCTTTGGTTTTCCATCTATTTAATCTGTCATCCAGCCGTTTTTCCTTATATTCTGCTGTTGTTTGTTATTTTGATAATGCTCTCTGTTTTCACAGCCTGCAGCAATTTTCCTGTACTTTGATTTACATAGTCATTCAAACTTCATTTTTCTTCTTCTACAGTTTGGTGGATTTGCAGTAGCCCTCTGCCCCCTACTCTTCTTGGCAGATACAACCTGTCGATGTCACTTCGTGGATGTAGAGCATGGTGCATGTTCAAAGGTTTACGCGTTTTCCGGTCTAGATGTTCCAATTCGGCCAATGTCCAGTTGATAATTCCAGCTGGGTAGCGTATCACTGGGACTGCCCATGTATTAATGGCTTTCATTATATTTCAACCATTCAGCTTTGATTTTTGTATTTTGCAGACTCTCCTGATGTATTCCTTTTGCGTTGACTCTTCGACTTTTCCATTCAAGATGTTATCGGCTTCCAATATGCCTAGCTATTTGTAACCATCATCCTTTGCTAGTGCTTTCATTATTATTATTATTATTATTATTATTATTATTATTATTATTATTATTATTATTATTATTTGATCATCGCACAGTCAGCCAGATGTTCAGACTGGATCTCGCCTTTTTGTCTACCTATCGAGTCCTTACCAAGGACCTGGTATAGGCAGATGTGGATGTTGGATGGTATTGCAGATACCGTCGCAGGATGGAAGCAGTTCCTAGTAAGGCCACCTTTTGCAATTGACTAATGGCGAATTTGTCAATGACGATGATGGTGTTCAAGTGGTGCTCCAGTTGTTTTGGGATTGCACCCAAGGCAACTATTACTATTGGTTCCACCCTTGCTCTATCAAGTCTCTGTCTCTCTCTGTCTGTCTCTCTCTCTCTCTCTCTGCATCCATTAAGAAAACACAACCCACAATCACATTTCTCTGAAATGGCATATGGGGTCTCCTGCTTGAGGAGGGGGTTGGACTAGAAGACCTCCAAGGTCCCTTCCCCACTCTGTTCTTCTGTTATCAGGAAACCTCCTCCTGGGGATTTTAACGTGAAGCCTCTTTGTGCACAGAGGAACCTCACAGCTGGGCTGCTTAAGCAGCTGCCAAGCTGGTTCATGGAGCCCCACCTTAGAACTTTGCCCTCCCTGGCTGAACACCTGGCGAAGAAGAGTTGGCAGCTTTCGCACTGGCGTCCACCGCTCCTCTCGGGATGGCAAATGCAAGAGAAGGAGGGGAAACGTTTAGAGAATCGAAGTCAAAGCTGGGAAGGAAATATCCAGAAGGGAGGAGGAGAAAAATTCAAAACAGAGGGTGGGGTGCCAGTCTTTAGAACTGAAGCATGAAACAGGCTTGTTTTTGTCTGGACCGTGACGTTCCCAGGACACTTTCTCGGGGCAAGCAAGCAAGAAAACAGGGTTGAGATAAAAGATTCCTCCTGTTTGGTGCTTGGCAGGGGAAGTGGCTGTTAAAAAGAAGAGGACCAGAAGAAATAAAAATAAGCTTCAATCTGCAAAGGAAGAGAATAGTTAAAGTTGTTGTTGTTATTATTAAATTATTATTTCACTCTGTTAAAATAATAATAATAAAAGTTAAAAAAAAGGGGAAGAGAATAGTTATAGCTCATATTTGGACGGTGGGGTCCTTGGTGTTCTCTGAGCTTGCTTGTTTTCTTGCAGACGTTTCATGACCCAGCGAGGTAACGAAATCAGGGCTAGAAGGGAGTGGGGTTTGCAGGGAGGAGGGAGAGGAGAAGGAAGGGGAGGAGGAAGATTGTGGGGTCCCCTGGTGCTCTCTGAGCTTGGTTGTTTTCTTGCAGATGTTTCATGACCCAACTAGGGAACATCATCAGTGCTGGAAGGGGGGAGGAGGAGGAGGAGGAGAAGGAGGAGGAGGAGGAGGAGGAGGAGGAGGAGGAGGAGGAGGAGGAGGAGGAGGAGGAGGAGGACTGTGGGGTCCTTGGTGTTCTCTGAGCTGGGTTTTTTTCTTGCAGACATTTCATGACCCAACTAGGGAACATCATCAGTGTTGAAAGGGAGTGGGGTTTGCAGAGAGGAGGAGGAAGAGGAGGAAGAAGAGGAGGAAAAGGAAGAGTGAAAGAGGAGGGGACAGGAGGAGGAGAGAAGGAGGTGGAGAACCACAGGGTGATTGGTGCTCTCTGAGCTGGGTGGTTTTCTTGCAGATGTTTCATGACCCAACTAGGGAACGTCATCAGTGCCTGAAGGGAGGAGGAGGAGGAGGAAGAGGAGGAGGAGGGGAGGAGGAGGAGGAGGAAGAGGAGGAGGAGGAGGAGGAGGAAGAGGAAGAGGAGGAGAATGATGACTGTAGAGTGGTTTTTCCTCTCTGAGCTTGATTGTTTTCTTGCAGACGTTTCATGACCCATATGGGTAACATCATCAATGCTAGAAGGGAGGAGGAGGAGCATGACCACTGTGGGGTCCTTGGTGCTCTCTGAGCTTGGTTGTTTTCTGGCAGACATTTCAGGACCCAGCTAGGTAACATCATCAGTGTTGGAAGGCAGTGGGGTTTGCAGAGAGGAGGAGGAAGAGGAGGAGAAGGAAGAGTGAAAGAGGAGGGGACAGGAGGAGGAGAGAAGGAGGTGGAGAACCACAGGGTGATTGGTGCTCTCTGAGCTGGGTGGTTTTCTTGCAGATGTTTCATGACACAACTAGGGAACATCATCAGTGCTAGAAGGGAGTGGGGTTTGCAGCGAGGAGGAGGGGGAGGAGGAAGATGAGGAGGAGGACTGTGGGGTCCTTGGTGCTCTCTCAGCTGGGTTGGGTTTTTTTTGCAGACGTTTTATGACACAACTAGGGAACGTCATCAGTGCTAGAAGGGAGGTGGGTTTGTGGAAAGGAGGAGGAGGATTATGGGTTCCTGAGTGCTCTCTTGGCTGCTTTTAGCAGACATTTCATTATCCACCTAGGTAAAACCATGGTCGTCGTCCTCCTCCCCTTGTCCATCTCCTTCTTTTCATATACCCCACCCCCTTCTAGTACTGATAAAGTTGGCTAGTTGGATAATGAAACGTCTGCAAGAAAACCACCAATCTCAGAGAGCACCCAGGACCCCACAGTTTAAGGCTCCTGGGTTTTTGTCCCCCCCCCCACCCTACCCCCGATTCCTCTCGCAACCTGAGTCCAAGGGGATTATGCATCATCTGTTGTCAGGCAAGGTCCACCCACGGGATCTCGTGCAGCCTTGCCATACGCCCCCTTTTAAAACCCAGCTCCCAATCTTGCGGCACGACGGGAAATGTGACATTTCAGACGGCTTACGCGAAGATGGGTTTTGTGCGGTGACTCGTAAGCACGAAGGATTTGGATTGCACTTGTCTGAAATCCCCCCGGGGGGGGTTTAAGCGGAACCCTTGCCAGACTTTGACGGTTTTGTATTAAGACCTGTTGAGATTGTGGTCTTCTCTTGCCGGCTTTTATAGAAGAGCACAGAAATTTCACGGTAACAACACGCTCTGGGTCTCAATTCCTGAAATTGCATAGGGTTTGTCTGAAATGGTATAGGGTTTCCTGCCTGAGCAGGGGGTTGGACTAGATGACCTCCAAGGTCCCTTCCAACTTTTATTATTATTATTATTATTATTATTATTATTATTATTATTATTATTATTATTATTATTATTATTATTATTATTATTATTATTATTATTTTATTTCAAGGTTACTGTAATCATTTTAATTGTTTTTAATTTTTGTAATTTGCTGTATTGTTTTTAAAAAAACCTTGTGAACCGCCCTGAGTCCTACAGGAGAAGGGCGGTATATAAGTCTAATAAAGTAAAATAAAATAAAATAAATTATTATTATTATTCACTCAGTTTTCCTAGCAAGGGTACAAAAGCCCTTTTCCATTGCCTACCTCACCCATTTCCATGTATTTCCCCTTTTGATTCTCAACCTTCATAACTTTAAGAACTTCAAGTCACAGAATACCGTTGCGAAGCAAGGCAGCGGTTTAAGTGAATTGCACTTAAGATTTTACGACCTTTTTGTCATGGCCGTTAAGCGAATCAGGATGGTCATTAAGTGAAGCACCCTGCGATTACAAACAGCCCTCGGCTTAGGGCCACAACGGAGCCCAAACGTTCTGTCGTTAAGCAAGACTGTTGTTAAGCAAGCTTCGCCCCATTTTACGACCTTTCTCGAAATGCTTGTTAAGCGAAGCGCTGCAGTGGTTAAATGAGTATTTTTTTATTTTTTTTATTTTTTTTATTTTAATTCCATTTATATCCCGCCCTTCTCCAAAGACTCAGGGCGGCTTACAAGCTTAGCAGTAGCCTTCATTCTATGTATATGCCTGCTTATTAGGGCTTTCACACACACCCCAAGCGGCATTATTACAAAGTCAGCTTAATTGCCCCCAACAATCTGGGTTTAACAGGGTCGTTAAGCGAATCTGGCTTCCCCCCACTGACTTTGCTCGTCAGAACATCGCAAAAGGGGATCACGCGACCCCCAGGATGCTGCGACCGTCATAAATGTGAGTCAGTTGCCACGTGTCTGTATTTTGACCATGATCTCCCTGGGCATGTTGCAGCGGTCATAAGTGTGGGAAAAGGTCACAAGACATTTTTATTCAGAGCTGCTGTAACTTTGAACCGTCCTTTAAATGAATGGTTGTAAATCGAGGACTACCTGTAGCGCCGGGATGGGAGACCACCAGGAAATCAGAGCGATTGCGAAATCAAAGAAAGAAGACAACCGAATATCACCTCCCTGACACACAAACTCACAGATTACCTAAAAACTTTTTAAAATACTGTCCTGGAAATTAGGCCCTTCCTTATTCCTCCCTTAAGGTGAAGCTCAGGGTGCAAAAGCACGAGCAAGAATTTTAGAAAATCCATCGAAGCTACAACAGTTCCATTTAGTCCTCGAGTTACGACCACAGTTGAGCCCAACATTTCTGTCGTTTAGTGAATCCCACCCCATTGTATGAACCAGGGGCCAAGCTTCCGAATTTTGACCCTGGAGATGCTGCAGCGGTCATCAGTGTGAAAAAGGGCCATAAGTCACTTTATTCAGTGCCGTCGCAACTTCGAACAGTCAATAAATGAACGGTTGTAAGTCGAGGACTAACGGTATGCAAATCCAGCATCCCCAGTCGGTTTTACTCATCAAAAGCCAGCTGGGAAGTTTGCAAAAGGGGATCACATGATCCCAGGATGCTGCAGCTGTCATAAAAATATGCCAGTTGCCAAGGGCCTGAATTCTGATCGCGTGACCGCAGGGATGCTGCAATGGTCATAAGTGTGAGGATGGGTAGTGTCAAGGGTGGAACTTTGGCAGCCACGTGCCTCTGTGTTACAACTTGCCTTTGGAGTAAGGAGGGGGAGGCGTTACTTTCAAGTGAGTTAGATGGAGAAACGAAACTTCTTCGATTCAGCTGAAGACCGTGGGAGCCTGAAGCCTTGTCAAGGACACCAGAACAGGTGCGGATTTGAAGCAGACGATTCCCATAACAAAGTGAACCTGTCGATATGAATTACGCGAGAGGTTGGGGGTTTGGCTGGGAAAATGATTGTTTCACTCTATGAATTGAATCGGTGTTGGAACCTCAGAGTTAGTTTTGATTCGACAATACCAGGCAGTGTATTCAATAAACAGTAAGATTTTTGGAGATGGAATGAACCTGGAGGTTTATTTGTGATTCTCTGGCTGGATGTTGACAAGTAGTAACTAACATTGCATTTGGCAACCAGCATATATTATGAATGGTTACAGCATCCCAGGCCACGTGATTGCCGTTTGTGACCTTCCCACCAGGCTTTCAACAAGCAAAGGCAATGGGGGCAATCCAGATTTGCTTAGTGTCCATGAGAGTCCTTTAACCATCGCAGTGATTCACTTAACAACGGTGGCAAAAAAATAAATAAAAATCCACAAATCGGCGCGACTCACTCAACCAACAGCCCTTCACTTGCTCGGCAGTGGAAATTCTCATCTCAGTTGTGGTCGTAAGTCGAGGACTACGCGTAAAGCAAAACACCAAAAGCCCGTTTGACTTTTTGAGGGCCGTGCTACCATGTTTGCAGCTCCCCAGGCAAATTTTTACCATCAAACTGGGAAGCCCGGGGGCTTTCGTGTTAAATAAAGACCTAATGGGACGTGCAATTAATCTGCAAAGGATTATGCAATAAACTGGGAGAAAAAGGCGTGGAACTCAACAGGCCCTGACTTCCAGCATGCTCGGCTCAACACAGGACCGCACAACTGCCAATTAACCTGCTTGCCCGGTCAGTGTTTTGCAATCTGGGCACACTCGAGCGATTACTAAAATCCCGCTGACAGCAGAAAACGAAAGCAGAGGTCAAGCCATGCAGTCATTTCTTTTTTATCTTCGCTTTTCTGCTTTGGTTTTTCTCGAGGGATGAGGTAGAATCGTAATGGAGCTGGAAGGGACCTTGGAGGTCTTCTAGTCCAAGGCTTTTCAACCTTTTCACCCATTGTACCACTTTTAGGATATGGCGACATCCGAGGACCACCAGTCACCTAGCAAGGTGTCAAAAACTTGATGATCAAAAAAAAAAAAAAAAAAGGAAAAAAAGTGATGAAGTACAGGTAGTCCTCGACTTACAACAGTTCGCTTAGGGACTGTTCGAAGTTACAATGGCACTGAAAAAAGTGCCCCACAAGCCACAGCCGAGCAAGACACCTGCCTGCCCACCTGGTGACGCTCTTCCTCCTGCCCGAGGTTTTCATTGTTGTGAGCATTTCTGTTGAGGATTGGCAGTGGGGGTGGGGTGGGGGGTGTTTGGTTTTTATTCCCCCCCCCAATCTGCTGGGTGGTTGCAGCAGGTTTTGGTCACTTCCCATGACCCTGGGACACTGTGACCGTCCTAAATATGAATCAGTTGCCAAGCATCTGAATGTAAATCACAAGACCCTGGAGATGCTGCAACATTCCAGATGATCGGCGCTTCTCCTGGGCTCAGCAGATGTGCCAGGATCAGTTCCGAGCTCCAGCTGGATCCTGGCGCTGATCCTGGCGCTTCCGCTGAGCCCTGACAGCCCTGCAGCTCCAGCTGTCTCTCGCTCAGGCTTGTGCGGTGCTGCCACTGATTCAGCTCACTCCCCTCCCCCGCTACCACTTTTCTAGGATGGTCGCGTACCACCTGCCAGGTGCCAATGTACCACAGGTGGTACCCGTACCACTGGTTGAAAAGCCCTGGTCTAGTCCAACCCCCTGCTCAAGCAGGAGACCCTAGTATACTGCTTGAGACAAGTAGCTGCCCAGTCTCTTCTTAAAAACCTCCAGTGGTGGAGCACCCACAACGTCTGGAGGCAGGTGGTTCCACTGGATAATTATCCTCACTGCCTGGAATAGAATAGAATAGAATAGACTCCATCCAGCCACCTCATTCTCTGTCGTCCCCTTCTTCTATTGCCCTCAATCTTTCCCAGCATGAGGCTTTTCTCCAGTGAGTCCTTCCTTCTCATTAGGTGGCCAAAGTATTTGAGTTTCAACTTCAGGATCTGGCCTTCTAAAGAGCAGTCAGGGTTGATCTCCTCTAGGACTGACCGGTTTGATCGCCTTGCAGTCCAAGGGACTCGCAGGAGTCTTCTCCAGCACCATCGCTCAAAGGCCTCAATTCTTTGGCGCTCTGCCTTTCTTATGGTCCAACTTTCACTGCCATACATTGCAACTGGGAAGACCATAGCCTTGACTATACGCACTTTTGTTGACAGGGTGATGTCTCTGCTTTTTAATGTGCTGTCTAGATTTGCCATGGCTTTCCTCCCAAGGAGCAAGCGTCTTTTAATTTCTTGGCTACAGTCCCCATCTGCAGTGATCTTGGAGCCCAGGAAAATAAAATCTGTCACTACCTCCATTTCTTCCCCATCTATTTGCCAGGAATTGAGAGGGCCAGATGCCATGATCTTGGTTTTCTTAATGTTAAGTTTCAACCCAACTTTTGCACTCTCCTTCTTCACCCGCAACAAGAGGCTCTTTAGTTCTTCTTCACTTTCTGCCATTAGAGTGGTATCATCTGCGTATCTTAGGTTGTTGATGTTTCTTCCGGCAATCTTAATTCCAACTTTTGATTCATCTAGCCCTGCCTTTCTCATGATGTGCTCTGCATATAAGTTAAATAGGCAGGGCGACAGTATACAGCCTTGCCGGACTCCTTTCCCAATTTTGAACCAATCAGTGGTTCCGTGTCCAGTTCTCACTGTTGCTTCTTGACCCGCATATAGGTTTCTCAAGAGACAAATAAGATGGTCTGGTACTCCCATCTCTTTAAGAACTTGCCACAGTTTGTTATGATCCACACAATCAAAGGCTTTAGCATAGTCAATGAAGCAGAAGTAGATGTTTTTCTGGAACTCCCTAGCTTTCTCCATGATCCAGCGTATGTTGGCAATTTGATCTCTAGTTCCTCTGCCTCTTCGAAATCCTGCCTGTACTTCTGGTAGTTCTCGATCCACATACTGCTGAAGTCTAGCTTGTAGGATTTTAAGCATGACTTTACTAGCATGAGAAATGAGTGCAATGGTGCGATAGTTTGAACATTCTTTGGCACTGCCTTTCTTTGGAATTGGGATGTAAACTGATCTTTTCCAATCCTGTGGCCACTGTTGAGTTTTCCAAATTTGCTGGCAAATTGAGTGTAGCACTTTTACTGCACTGTCTTTTAAGATTTTGAATAGCTCAGCTGGAATACTGTCACCTCCACTAGCTTTGTTGTTGCTCAGCTTTTCTAAGGCCCACTTCACTTCACATTCTAGGATGTCTGGCTCGAGGTCAGTGACCACCTCATTGTGATTATCTGGGACGTTAAGCTCATTCTTGTATAGTTCTTCTGTGTAATTTTGCCACCTCTTCTTAATCTCTTCTGCCTCTGTTAGGTCCCTGCCATTTTGGTCCTTTATCATGCCCATTTTTGCATGAAACGTTCCCTTCATCTCTCCAATTTTCTTGAAAAGATCTCTGGTCCTCCCTATTCTATTGTTTTCTTCTATTTCTTTGCACTGTTCATTTAAGAAGGCATTCTTATCTCTTCTAGCTATTCTCTGGAATTCTGCATTCAATTGGGCATATCTATGTTTTTCTCCCTTGCCTTTTGCTTCCCTCCTTTCCTCAGCTATTTGCAAAGCTTCCTCAGACAGCCATTTTGCTTTCTTGCATTTCTTTTTCTTTGGGATGGTTTTGGTTGCTACCTGTTGTACAATGTCGCGAACCTCTGTCCATAGTTCTTCAGGCACTCTTTCTATCAGATCTAATTCCTTAAATCTATTTGTCACCTCTACTGTATATTCAACAGGGATATGATTTAATTCATACCTGAGTGGCCTAGTGCTTTCCCCTACATTCTTCAGTTTAAGCCTAAACTTTGCAAGGAGAAGCTCATGGTCTGAGCCACAGTCAGCTCCTGGTCTTGTTTTTACTGACTGTATAGAGCTTCTCCATCTTTGGCTGCAGAGCATATAGTCAATCTGATTTCTGTGTTGACCGTCTGGTGATGTCCATGTGTAAAGCCGTCTCTTGGGTTGTTGGAAAAGAGTGTTTGCTATGACCATCGTATTCTCTTGACAAAATTCTATCAGCCTGTGCCCTGCTTCATTTTGTACTCCAAGGCCAAACTTGCCTGTTATTCCAGTTATCTTTTGGCTTCCTACTTTAGCATTCCAATCCCCCATGATGATAAGGACATCATTTTTTGGTGTTAGTTCTATAAGGTGCTGTAGGGCTTCATAGAACCGGTCAATTTCATCCTCTTCAGCACCGGTGGTTGGGGCATAGACTTGGACTACTGTGATATTGAATGGTTTGCCTTGGATTCGAACTGAGATCATTCTGTCATTTTGAGGATTGTATCCCAGTATTGCTTTTCCTACTCTTTTATTGACTATGAAGGCTACTCCATTTCTTCTGAGGGATTCTTGCCCGCAGTAGTATACCTGATGGTCATCTGAATTAAATTCACCCATTCCTGTCCATTTTAGTTCGCTGATACCTAAGATGTCGATGTTCAGTCTTGTCATCTCTTGTTTGACCATGTCCAGCTTTCCTTGATTCATGGATCTTACATTCCAGGTTCCTATGGAGAAAAAATCTTTACAGCATCGGACTTTCCTTTCACCACCAGACACATCCACAGCTGAGCGTCCTTTCGGCTTTGGCCCAGTTGCTTCATTCTTTCTGGCGCTACTAGTACTAGCCCTCTGCTCTTCCCCAGTAGCATATTGGACGCCTTCCGACCTGAGGGGCTCATCTTCCAGCGTCATATCGTTTTGCCTTTTGGTACTGTCCATAGGGTTTTCATGGCAAAGATACTGGAGTGGTTTGCCATTTCCTTCTCCAGTGGATCACGTTTTGTCAGAACTCTCGGCTATGACCTGTCCGTCTTGGGTGGCCCTGCACGGCATAGCTCATAGCTTCATTGAATTACGCAAGCCCCTTCGCCACGACAAGGCAGTAATCCATGAAGTAATCCATGAATTCTTTAGCATTTATTAAATTAAATTCTGTACAGTTCTCCTTTATGCACAGGAAACATAGACACAACGATGATCGAAATCCACAAATGCCGCAAAGAAAGTCATGTTTATTTTAGACTCCGTCGTGCAGATGGTAATTATTTAAACGGAGAGCAAGGAAAAAAGAAACTTGCTAACAAACAAAGACACACAAAAAACTCACCCCAAAGTTTTCTGTCTGCTTTCGAGTGTTACCGCGTTACCACTGTCGCTTAAACTGAATCTCCCTCGGCGTTAATTATATTTGTTTTGCAGATAGTCGCCGGCAAAATGATTTCGGGAGCTGATCAGAAGAACGGTTTCACTGGGCGTGGACCTGTCTTCCTATAAATGTACGTGTAATTTGTGTTTTTAAATCCACGGTTTTAAGAAGGTTAGGGATTGAAGAAATGGTAGGTTTTACAGCTTTCCATGTTGCCAGGAAGAACCGCAGGCTTCATCCGAAGATGGAAGACACCCCTACATGGCTTGCCATATATATATATATGTATATATATATATATGTATATATATATATATATGTATATATATATATATATATATATATATATATATATATATATATATATATATATATATATATATATATATATATATATATGTATATATATATATATGTATATATATATATATATATATATATATATATATATATAGGGACGCGGTGGCTCAGTGGGTTAGGACGCTGAACTTGTCGATCAGAAGATCGGAAGTTTGGCAGGTCGAATCCCGAGTGCCGCGTAGCAGAGTGAGCGCCTGTTACTCGTCCCAGCTTCTGCCAACCTAGCAGTTCGAAAGCACGTAAAAATGCAAGTAGAAAAATAGGGACCACTCCGGTGGGAAGGTAACAGCGTTCCGTGCGCCTTTGGCATCTAGTCATGCCGGCCACATGACCACGGAGACGTCCTCGGACAAGCGCTGGCTCTTCGGCTTTGAAATGGAGATGAGCACCGGCCCCTAGAGTCGGAAACGACTAGCACGCATGTGCGGGGGGAACCTTTACCTTTATATATATATATATATATATATATATATATATATATATATATATATATATACCTGTGTGTGTGTGTGTGTGTGTGTGTGTGTGTGTGTGTGTGTGTATCGGGCCATCTCTTCCTACTTTTCCAAAGTTCACTGTTCAAAAAATAAAGTACATTAGAGAAATGCCTGCACAAAAATGTATGCAGTCAGGATAATAATCTGCAATAATGCATTCAATTAAGGAAGACAATATGGAAACACAGAGAGGAATTCTAATTGTTTATTGTGCTCTGATGATTTATTGTTTTAACCTTCTTAATGGAGGAAATTATGGTATGTAAGCCGCTTAATTGCACTGGATTGGAGAGACATAAATTCCAATAAATAACTTACAGAGAAGTTTAGACCCAAACGGGTCTGTGTGCATGGAAAATTGTGCACAAATAAGGAGGCACAGTTTGGGGGAAAAATTAAAAATAAAATCTCAAATTACAGGCAGTCCTGAACTTACGACCACAATTCACATAATGGTTGCTACGTGAGACATTTGTCAAGTGAGCTCTGCCCCATTTTACAACCTTCCTTGCCACAGTTGTTAAGCAGATCACTGGCGTTCTTAAGTTAGCAGTACGGTTGTTAAGTGAATCCAGCTTCCCCATTGACTTTGCTTGTCAGAAGGTCGCAAAAGGGGATCATAAATATGAGTCAGTTGCCAAGCTGTCTGAATTTTGATCACGTGACCACGGGGGATGCCACAACGGTCGATAAGTGTGAAAAAAGATCATAAATCACTTTTTTCAGTGCTGTTCAGTGCTGGGATTCAGCCAGTTCGCACTGGTTCGGGAGAACCGGTAGCTAAATTTACCCGAATTCGGAGAACCAACTGGCTTCTAGACATCCAGTCTTGGCCTCGGAGGCCTGGAGGAGTCCTCCCATGCCTAGAACAGTCCACCGGAAGTGCATGGATACCACTTCCGGAAGTCTGTTCTAGGTCTCAGAGGCCTGGAGGAGGCATCAGAGGCCTGGAGGAGGCACCAGAGGCCTGGAGGAGTCCTCCCAGGCCTAGAACAGTCCACCGGAAGTGCATGGATACCACTTCCGGAAGTCTGTTCTAGGTCTCGGAGGCCTGGAGGAGGCATCAGAGGCCTGGAGGAGGCACCAGAGGCCTGGAGGAGTCCTCCCAGGCCTAGAACAGTCCACCGGAAGTGCATGGATACCACTTCCGGAAGTCCGTTCTAGGCCTCGGAGGCCTGGAGGTCTGGAGGAGTCCTCCCAGGCATAGAACAGCCCACCGGAAGTGTGTGGATGCCACTTCCGGAAGTCCATTCTAGGCATCGGAGACCCAGGCCTGCCTCAAATATGAGAACCAGTTGTTCAAGTATTTGAATCCCACCACTGTTGCCGTTGTAACTCCGAACGGTCACTAAGCCGAGGATTACTTGTAGGCTGGGAGGAGGGGAAGGGAAATTACAAAAAAGGAGACAAAGACAGGGAGAGTTTCACAAACGGAAGAGATCAAGAGAAATTGGAACGAAACAAAAGAATTCACGGCTTGTTTTAAATCCACGATGTTTCCCCATGGCCGATAAAATTCTCCTTGCAACCGGTGGGAAGACGATGGACCAAAACAGAGATTATATAAAGAGCATTTCTCCCCTTCGGAGGATGGCCTGTTGTGTATAAATCAGCTCATTTATAAACATGTGTACAGACGAAAACCATATGGAGGAACTTTTCTCCTAGTGTAACTATGCAGGCGCATAATTGAGTCTTCCTTCGTTTACCGGGGGAATTGTTCTTGTTAATTTCTAAACGGGGAATAATTTAAGTTATCAAGTTAGAACTAGAGACAAACAAGTGCTCGGATTTACAAGGCAAAAGACAATGTTTGTCTACATCAGAGGTCTTCAAACTTGGCCCTTTTATGACTTGTGGACTTCAACTCCCAGAATTCCTCAGCCAGGCACGCTGGCTGAGGAATTCTGGGAGATGAAGTCCACAAGTCATAAAAGGGCCAAGTTTGAAGACCCCTGGTCTACATGATAGCGGCCTTCCAATATTTGAGGGGCTGCCACAAAGAAGGTGGGGGGTTTCAACCTATTCTCCAAAGCACCTGAAGGCAGGATAAGAAGCAACGGAGGGAAACTGTAGGTTGTCTGCAACTTACTGCAGTTCATTTAATGACCGTTCAAAGTTACAATGGCAAGATAAAAAAAGGGACCTATGAAAGTTATTCACATCATGGACGACCGTCGCAGCATCCCCTCCGTGGTCACATGATCAAAATTCAGAGAATTGGGAATTGACTCATATTTATGATGGTTGCAGCGTGATACGTGGTGTTTTTTTTCAGGGCCGTTGTTAACTTCGAACGGTCGCTAAACGAGTGGTCGTAAGTGCGAGGACTCCCTGTAGAATCTGGTGGTCGGGGCTGTCCCCTTGAGAAATGAGAAGCAGAAACTCCATCACGAAAAGCTTTTGAAACTCAGAGAAAAACACTTCTGGAAAGTTTTTATCGTATGGATTTCAATCCACAAGACGCTTGACAAGCCGTAAGACAAATTAAAATAAAATAAAAGATCCCTAGCCAACTCCACATGTATTTTTTCCTCTTTTTAGCATGACAAGTAAACAGAACAGAAATACGTATATTGTTGCTGGATTTGCAGTTTCATTGCTTTTGTATTTTTTAAATTCCTCCAAGGACAAACAACAACCACATTTTGGTGCCTCCACTTACATGTGCCATCCCACTTAGCTTCAACCTCTGAAAATAAATTCACACTGTACGGTTGCAGCCAAACGTTGCATTAGCAAGGAAGGAGGGAAGGAAGAGAGGAAGGAGGAAAGGAGACATAAACAAGTTGCTCTTTTCAATAATTGCTTCTGACAGATCCATTTCTTCCCCAAGGTTCAAGCATAATTTTGTAATGGTATCAGTTACTATAGCAACACAGATACGGAGAAACAAAGAGGGGAGCCTGAAGCACAGCAGAATCCCTGTAAACAATTTAGGGAGGGAGGGAGGGAGGGAGGGAGGGAGGGAGGGAGGGAGGGAGGGAGGAAGGAAAGAAAGAAAGAAAGAAAGAAAGAAAGAAAGAAAGAAAGAAAGAAAGAAAGAAAGAAAGAAAGAAAGAGTGAGGAAGGAAGGAAGGAAGGAAGGAAGGAAGGAAGGAAGGAAGGAAGGAAGGAAGGAAGGAAGGAAGGAAGGAAGGAAGGGGAAAAATGAGAAATGAAGGAAGGGGAGATGGGGAGAGATGGGGAGATGGGAGGAAAGAAAGAAGGAGAGAGATAGAAAGAAAAAGAAAGAAAGGGAGGGAGGGAGGGAGGGAGGGAGGGAGGGAGGGAGGGAGGGAGGGAGGGAGGAAGGAAGGAAGGAAGGAAGGGGAAAAATGAGAAAGGAAGGAAGGAAGGAAAGATGGGGAGACATGGGGAGAGATGGGAGGAAAGAGAGAGAGAGAGAGAGAGGAAGGAAGGAAGGAAGGAAGGAAGGAAGGAAGGAAGGAAGGAAGGAAGGAAGGAAGGAAGGAAGGAAGGAAGGAAGGAAGGAAGGAAGGAAGGAAGGAAGAGATAGCCCTTAGGCTTATACACTACTTCACAGGGTTTCACAGCCTCTCTAGACAGTTTACAGATTCAGCCTCTTTGCCCCCAACAATCTGGGTCCTCATTTGACTGATCTCAGAAAGATGGAAGGCTGAATCAACCTTGAGCTGGTCAGGATCGAACTGCTGACAGTTGGCAGAATTAGCCTGCAATGCTGCATTCTAACCACTGCGCCACCACGGTTCTAGTAACCTGGTTGCTAAGTGAATCTGGCTTCCTCATAGACTGCGCTCGACGGAAGATCGTAAAAGGGGATCACGTGACCCCGGGTCCCTGCGACCGTCACAAGTATGAGTCAGTTGCCAAACATCGGAATTTTGATCACATCCCCGTGGGGATGCTGCAGCCCTAATAAGCAGGCATATACATAGAATGAAGGCTATTGCTAAGCACATTGATTTGTGCTTAGATTGTAAGCCGCCCTGAGTCTTCGGAGAAGGGCGGGATATAAATGGGATTTTAAAAAAAATTGGCAGAAATGGCTAAGATTTCTGCTTATTTGAAGGATCGTACACAAGAAAGATACATTTCGGTCTGGAGAAGATGGATAGATTATATTCAGAACAAATATGGGACTAAAAAGTTTCATCTAGCTTATGAATGAATTATAGAATGATATTATTAATATTAGTATGTTTTATGATATTTTTATTAGGTTTTTATGATATTTTATTAGTATTTTTATTATTAGTATTGTTTAATAATATGGCTATTATCTTGTTTTTATGTTCTTCTTCTTCTTCTATTTACTTTTATCTTGTTTGTGTTCATGTTAAAGGGGAGTTAAAGTGCGTTAGGAACTTGGTTACCTATATAGTTGGTTAATGTTATTTAGATTTTGATCGTTATTTTTGTAACCCTGTATTCAGTTCTGGGAAGGGGGGGAGGGGGGTGGTTTGGGGGTGGGTTTGTATTGTAACTTTTATAAAAACTTTTTAATAAAAAACAAAAAGCCATCCTATGGTAAGTCACTTTTTTCAATGCCATTCTCGTCTTGAATGGTCACTAAAAGAAAGAAAGAGAAAGGAAGGAAGGAAGGAAGGAAGGAAGGAAGGAAGGAAGGAAGGAAGGAAGGAAGGAAGGAAGGAAGGAAGGAAGGAAGGAAGGAAAGGAGAGAGGGATGGTAAGAAGGAGGGAGGAAGGAGAGATGGGAAGGAATGAGGAAAAGAAAGGAAAAGGAAGGAAGGAAGGAAGGAAGGAAGGAAGGAAGGAAGGAAGGAAGGAAGGAAGGAAGGAAGGAAGGAAGGAAGGAAGGAAAGGAGAGAGGGATGGTAAGAGGGAGGGAGGAAGGAGAGATGGGAAGGAATGAGGAAAAGGAAGGAAAAGGAAGGAAGGAAGGAAGGAAGGAAGGAAGGAAGGAAGGAAGGAAGGAAGGAAGGAAGGAAGGAAGGAAAGGAGAGAGGGATGGTAAGAGGAAGGGAGGAAGGAGAGATGGGAAGGAATGAGGAAAAGGAAGGAAAAGGAAGGAAGGAAGGAAGGAAGGAAGGAAGGAAGGAAGGAAGGAAGGAAGGAAGGAAGGAAAGGAGAGAGGGATGGTAAGAGGGAGGGAGGAAGGAGAGATGGGAAGGAATGAGGAAAAGGAAGGAAGAGAAAGGAAGGAAGGAAGGAAGGAAGGAAGGAAGGAAGGAAGGAAGGAAGGAAGGAAGGAAGGAAGGAAGGAAGGCAGGCCTGATCCACCTTGAAGCTCTCACTGCTCTGTCCAGCCACTTCACTCAGGATTCCCACTCAGCCGAGAGATGAAAATCCCACTTCCGGTCGGAGACCCCATAACTAGCCAGGCCCTGTAATTAATTACAGGATCTCCAAAGTCCTAGAAAAAAAAACCTTCATTTTTGCTTGCCGGTCAGAAACTGCCAAAGATCAAGGGTGCCTTGACATCAGTCTGAAGGTTCACGTAAAATTCAGTTGGCGTGGCACACAAATATCATACAGGCTGTCCTCGACTTACGACAGCTCATTTAGTGACCGTTCAAAGTTACAGCGGCACCGAGAAAAGGACCGTTTTTCACCCTTAGCATCCCTCGTGGTCATGTGATCAGAATTCAGACGCTCGGCAATTTGCTCACATTTACAACGGTCGCAGAGTCCTGGGGGTCCCGTGATTCCCCCCTTCGGCGACCTTCCCAACAAGCCAAATCCAAGAGGGGAAGCCGGATTCGGCTTAACAACCGTGCTGCCAACTTAACAACCGCAGTGATTCACTTAAGAAAGGTGGCAAGCCAAGTCGTAAAAGGGGACAAACCCCCCTTAACAAATGTTTCATTGAACACCATCAATTTGGGGGCTCATCTGTGGTCGTAAGTCGAGGACTCCCTGTGAATTAGGGATCCGAGGACATTTACTTTTCCTGGTTTAAATGTTATTATTTATTTATTTTTCTCTCTTCCAGCTGAACTCTAGAAAGAGATGTGGTTTTTTTTTAAAAAAAAGGAAACCAGGGTTTCATTTCCTTGCAAAAAAAATCAATTAACTGACGTTAATAGGATTCCCTTGTCGTGTATTTTTTCCCCCCTTGTTAAAAATGACAATTCGGTGACATTTTTTTTAAAAAAAAAACTGTCCTTGGGCTGAGTCTGCTTCCCATGTATTGTCTAGAACAGCTTTCAGCAGGGATGATGGGTGTTGTGGTCCCAGCGACCTCCACGAACACTGATAGTCCTCAACCTAACAACTGTTCATTTAAGCGACCGTTTGGGAGTTACAACACTGAGAAAAGCGACTTACCACCGGTACGCATGCTTACAATCGTTGCAGCATCCCCACGGTCACATGGTCAAAGTTTAGGCCCTTGACACATAGTCCCCGACTTACAAGCCTTCGTTTAATGACCGTTCAAAGCTGCAACGGCATTGGAAAAAAAAAGTGTCTTATCATTATTATTTTTTTCAAACCACTGTAACGTTCCCCAGGGTCACGTGGTCGAAATTCAGAGGCTCGGCAACTGGCATGTACTTGTGACTGTTGCAAGGTTCCGGGATCAGGTGACCCCCCCTTTGGCGACCTTCTGTCAAGCAAAGTCAATGGGGAAGCCGGATTCACTTAACCACCGGGTGACTCGTTTAACAACTGCAGGGATTCACTTAACAGCCGTGGCCAGAAAGAGCATAAAATGGGGCAAAACTCACTGAACAACTGTCTCGCTTAGCCGCAGTCGTTTTGGGCTGTTGTGGTCGTAAGTCGAGGACGGCCTGTATTTACGACGGTTGCAGTTGTCCCAGGCTCACGTGATCTCCTTTTGGAACCTTTCTAGCTGATTTCTGGCAAGCAAAGGGAATGGGGGAAGCAGGATTCGCTTAATGACTGCATGATTCACTTAACAGCCACAGTGATTTCCTCAACTAAAATGGTTATAAAATTGGGTACGAGTCCCTTAACAACTCCCTTGCTTAGCAACAGAAATTCTGGTCCCAGTTGCCATCGTAAGTCAAGGACTACCTGTGTTTTGGAGGTACTACAGGTACAGGTACTACTTCTTCTTGCAACACTTCATTTAGTGACCATTGGAAGTTACCATGGTGCTGGCAAAAGTGACGTAGGACTGTTCCTCACACTTACGACCATCGCAAGCATCCCCGTAGTCACGTCGTCAAAATTCAGCCGCTTGCCAACTGACTCATATTTATGACGGTTGCAGCATCCCAGGGATCACGCGATTCCCCTTTTGTGACCTTTCGCCAAGCAAAGTCAACAGGCAGGCCATATTCAATTAGCGACCAGGTGACTGACTCAACAAACGCAGTGATTCGCTTAACAGCCGCGTTCTTAACTTAAGAACTGCAGCGATTTGCTTAAGAGCAGTGGCAAGAAAGGTCATAAAATCGAGGGGGGGGCAGATTCCCTTCGCAGCTGCCTTGCTTAGCAGCAGAAATGTCCCCTGTCCAAATTGTGGCCGTTACGCTGAGGAGTTACCTGTGTGCTGGATGCTCTACTCGCCCAGCTTCGGCGGGGGTGGGGGAGAGACGGAGCGACGCTCGGAGTTGTGTTCCTCCTTGACGGAGAGCTACATCTTGTTTCTAATGCACTGAACGTTACAACTGCTGCAGAGAGTGTTGCAGCTCGGCGCGTTTTGAATTGCAGATAATAAGATTGCAAGACAAACGTGTTTTTTCTCGGCTTATCTTCGCCGAAGAGAGAAACAACATCTTAGCTTTTTTAAAACAGGGCAGGAAATATTATCAATTACACACACGCGGGCAGATAAGAGAGGAGCCTTTGGCAACGTGAACGGGAATTGTGATAGGGCACAATTGTCTTTGGAATGGACTTTGTTTATTGGGTGGCCTCGGAATAAAATGATAGAGGGTGAAAGGAAGAAGGAGAAACAATACAATACAGGTAGTCCTCGACTTACAGCAGTTTGTTTACTGATCGTTTCGCCCCATTGAGTCCCCAACAGTCTGCGAAACTGGGATAGGATGTCCATGGCATCACTCAAGGTCCTGGCATAGAGAGTCGCTGCTGTCTCCGGTTGGCTGTGCGGTTGATTTGGACCCTGAGGGGTTCATAGGCTGGTTGAAAGTCGGCGTATCTGTGGATGGAATGGCTTGTGGAGAGCCAGGCTTTAATCAGCTCACGAGCGTGGCGGGTGGTAGCGCGGCCGATGATTTCGGTGTTGCTCCAATCGAACTGGCGCTGTTTGGTGCCGGCGTGGGTGCAGTTGAAGGAACTTGCGGGTTGGTTTCCGAACATTTCGTTACCAGGCTAGGTAACATCTTCATTGGAGTTTAGGCACTGGCGGTATTACAAATACCTGAACAACCGGTTCTCTTATTGAATGCAGGCCCGGGCCTCCGAGGCCTAGAATGGACTTCCAGCAATGGCATCCATGCACTTCCAGCGGGGTCTTCCAGGCCTGGGAGGCCTCCTAGGCCTAGAACAAACTTCCGGAAGTGGCATCCATGCACTTCCGGTGGGCCATTCTAGACCTGGGAGGCCTCCTCCAGGCCTCCGAGGCCTAGAATGGACTTCTGGAAGCAGTGTGCATTCAGCTGATTCTCCAAGCTCAGCAAAATTTAGCTACTGGTTCTCCTGAACCAGTGCGAACCGGCTGAATTGCACCCCTGAGTTTAGGGGATGTCAGTGTTTGTAAGGGTTTCAGGAATGGGTGTGGCAAGTGAGGGTCTTGTGATGGGTCTTGTGATGGCTCAGGTGTGAGTCATCAGTGAGAGGCTTGTGATGGGGAAGTTACATCAGGTCAGGATCCTTGGGAGGTGAACTACTGCTAGTGGGGGATTGTGCAGGATGGTCTAGGGTTGGTGCCATCCCTGGTTGGCTGTGCGATTGATTTGGATCCTGAGGGGTTCAATAGGCTGGTTGTAGGTCGACGTGTCTGTGGATGGAATTGCTTGCAGAGGACCAGGCTTTGGTGAACTCACGGGCGTGACGTGTGGTGGCGTGGCCGATGATTTCGGTATTGCTCCAATCAAACTGGTGCTGTTTTTCTTCAGTGTGAGCAGAGATTAAGGATTTGGGATCATGGCATCTGACTGCCAGCCGGTATTCGTGGATCCTGGTTTTCAAGTGACGTGATGTTTGTCCCATGTAGAATTGGTTGCAAGGGTTACAGCTGATTTTGTAGATTATTTTGTTGTTGTTAGTTGCGAAGTCGTATCCGACCCATCGTGACCCCATGGACAACGTTCCTCCAGGCCTTCCTGTCCTCTGCCATGTTCTGGAGTCCATTTAACCTCACGCCTACTGCTTCAGTGACTCCATCCAGCCACCTCATTCTCTGTCGTCCCCTTCTTCTCTTGCCCTCCATCTTTCCCAGCATTAGGCTCTTCTCCAGTGAGTCCTTCCTCCTCATTAGGTGGCCAAAGTATTTGAGTTTTAGCTTCAGGATCTGGCCTTCTAAAGAGCAGTCAGGGTTGATCTCCTCTAGGACTGACCGGTTTGATCGCCTTGCAGTCCAAGGGACTCGCAGGAGTCTTCTCCAGCACCATAGTTCAAAGGCCTCCATTCTTTGGCACTCAGCCTTTCTTATGGTCCAGCTTTCACTGCCATACATTGCAACTGGGAAGACCAGAGCCTTGACTATACGCACTTTTGTTGACAGGCTGATGTCTCTGCTTTTTAGTGTGCTGTCTAGATTTGCCATGGCTTTCCTCCCCAGGAGCAAACGTCTTTTAATTTCTTGGCTACAGTCCCCATCTGCAGTGATCTTGGAGCCCAGGAAAATAAAATCTCTCACTACCTCCATTTCTTCCCCATCTATTTGCCAGGAATTGAGAGAGCCGGATGCCATGATCTTGGTTTTCTTAATGTTTAGTTTCAACCCAAGTTTTGCACTCTCCTTCTTCACTCGCAACAAGAGGCTCTTTATTAGTTCTTCTTCACTTTCTGCCATTAGAGTGGCATCATCTGCTTTGTAGATTATATACCGCTCAAAAAAATAAAGGGAACACTTAAACAACACAATGTACTGTATTTAATAGTAGGATGTCTTATTTTCTGTTCACCTTTAATTTTTTGAGCAGTATATATTCACCACTATTGCAAACCTTGAAGTGGGTCAGGCAGGTAAGCTAAAACATAAATAAAGGGTGCTGGCTGTGTGTTTCTAACATTGTTGGTCACGTGTGGCACTGTGGCAAGACAACCCAGCCATGTGGATCAGTGATACCCTCAATTACCTACTTACAAACTACAGCTGGCAGGATTAGCAAATCAAATTGCCGTGGGCTTAAGGTGACTCAAGTCTTGCAGAACATAAGCGGTTAGCCCGGTTAATTAGTCATTGCTAAAATTCATGCAACTTTCTCCCAGCAAGGAGAAAAATGTCAGATCGGTGAAGTTGTCCATGTACTGGCAGTCCTCGACTTACGACCACAACTGAGCCCGCAATTTCTGTGGCCAAGTGAAACGTTTGTTAAGTGGATTTTGCCCCATTTTACGACCTGGCTTGCCACAGTGGTTAAGTGCGCCGCTGCAGTTGTTAAGCCAGTCACATGGTCGTTAAGTGAATCTGGATTTCCCCCCATTGACTTTGCTTGTCGGAAGGTCACAAAAGGGGATCACAGGACGCCGGGACGCTGCGACCGTCATAAATGTGAGTCGGTGGCCCAAGCGTCCGAATTTTGATCACGTGACGACAGGGGATGCTGTGACGGTTGTAAGTGTGAAAAACAGTCCTGTCATTTTTTTCCCAGTGCCATTGTAAATTGGAACGGCCATTAAATGAACGGTTGTAAATTGAGGACTGCCTCTATGCTCCCATTAACCTCACAAGCTGTTTTGGGCAAAATCCTCCTTTGTGGCAAAAATCACACTTTCCTACCCTTGAGAGTCTGGGGGAATCCATAACTTCAGGGTTACACGTGGTCCTTGACTTACAAGCGTTCATTTAGTGACTGTTCAAAGTTAAATTTCAGGTTTCCGTTTGGTCTTGCAATGTTTGATATGTCATTTTTATTAATGGTTGTAAGTCTCCTAGGGCCACAAGTTTAATCAATTAAAAAACTGAATACCGCTAGTCCTTGACTTACAACGATTTGCTTAGCGACCGTTTAAAGTTACGACGGCACTGGAAAAAGGTGACTTAGGACCGTTTTTCACACTTTACGCCCGTTGCACAATCCCCCATGGTCATGTGATCAGAATTCGGACGCTTGGGCCACCTGACTCACATTTATGATGGTCGCAGCATCCGGGGGGGGTCACGTGATCCCCTTTTGCGACCTTCTAACAAGCAAAGTCAACGGGGGAGGCTGGTTTCACTTAATGACCGGCTGATGAACTTAACAGCTGCAGTGATTCACTTAGTGACTGTGGCAAGATCATAAAATGGGGCAAAACTCACTTCATAAATCTGTCCCTTAGAGAGCACAAAATTGTGGTCGTAAGTTGAGGCATCAATGCTGCTAACATCGGATGTTTTTGCATTGACAACAGATGGAAATGTAGCCATCTTTTCCCCTTTAGCTTTTAGAGTTAGATGATGCTGGGAGGAGGTGGATGTGAATGAGAGTCCAGCTAGAAATAACAACACTAAACTTAACCTGAGAATCAAGGTTACTGAGCCCGGAGCTGATAAAGAATTGGCGGGCTGGAGGGCTGGAGAGGAAGCCTGCGCTTCAAGCTAATTGGGGAATATGACTGATGATTGCTAATTAGAGGAGGGAATTGTGCTTTGATACTATGTGCCCAGGGGAGGGGAATTCAGTTTTTAGCTTCAATTATGTAAGTGCCGAGATTATGTTACTCGAATAAAAGATCCTTTAAGGTAAACAATGCCTCGAAGTTCTTTTGAAGAGTTTCATCTGTCGGAACCGTGACATTAAGCCAAAAACTCCAACTTTTTCCTAACTATCTTGGGGTCCCGAGCCCCAGTCGCTGTCCCTAGACTCGAGGGCTAAGCCGACAAAGATTCGGAGAAGATCTCGGCATGGAGAAAGACAAAACACGTGAAGCCAGCACCCCGGCAGAATCTGCTACCTGTACGCAATTGAAGCATCGAAGTATCAAAATATAAAACTGGGGAATAGCCAACACACTCTGTATAAAAAAAAAAAGAGGAAGTCAAAATGGCAGTCTATATGTGACTGAAATTATGCTCCATGGTATAGGGTTTCCTGCCCGAGCAGGGGGTTATAATAATAATAATAATAATAAGTTGTAAGGGACCTTGGAGGTCATCTAGTCCAACCCCCCGCTCAGGCAGGAAACCCTATACCATCTCAGACAAATGGCTGTCCAGTCTCTTCTTAAAAACTTCCAGTGTTGGAGCATTCACCGCTTCTGGAGGCAGGTTGTTCCCCTGGTTAATTGTTCTAACAGTCAGGAGGTTTCTCCTTAGTTCCAGGTTGCTTCTCTCCTGGATTAGTTTCCATCCGTTGCTTCTTGTCCTGCCTTCAGGTGCTTTGGAGAATAGCTTGACTCCCTCTTCTTTGGGGCAGCCCCTGAGATATTGGAAGACTGCTATCCTGTCACCCCTCACCCTTCTCTCCGTTAAACTACACATACCCAATTCCAGCAACCGTTCCCTATATGTTGGACTAGATGACCTTCAAGGTCCCTTCCAACATCATCATCATCATCTTTATCATCATCATCATCGTCATTGTCATCATCTTTGTTGTTGTTTGTTGTTGTTGTTATTATTATTATTATTATTCAGTCTTGGGGGCCGTTTTGAGGGGGTCTCTCTTTTTTTTGGGGGGGTGTCTCTCTTCCCTCAAGGCATCTGAGTTAGCTACGCTAAGCATGTCTGAAGCGAACATTGTGGCCCCGGATCTGGGTCACGAGCAAAACTAGGTTAAGAGGTGGGCTGGGTGTGCTCCCTGTTTCATTGGCCAGTTCTGCGCGGAATGCTATTCAAATATGACTTTTTTTTTTAAATTCGGCCCAATTGCTTTCCTTTTTCAACCTGCTCAAAGGTAAAAACTATCAGCAATGACCGATTTTAAGAAGCTCAAGAAGCGC
>CM044356.1:4208172-4273172 GCA_024294585.1 Vipera latastei
AATAGATAGATAGATAGATAGATAGATAGATAGATAGATAGATAGATAGATAGATAGATAGATGGATAGATAGATAGATAGATAGATAGATAGATAGATAGATAGATAGATAGATAGGCGGACAGACGGACAGATAATAGATAGATGGATAGATAGATAGATAGATAGATAGATAGATAGATAGATAGATAGATAGATAGACGGGCAGATGGACAGACGGACAGACAGATAATAGATAGATAGATAGATAGATAGATAGATAGATAGATAGATAGATAGACGGACAGACGGATGGATAATAGATAGATAGATAGATAGATAGATAGATAGATAGATAGATAGATAGACAGACAGACAGACAGACAGATAGATTTAACACAACTGCCAAGTCCACTTCTTTCATTTTATTAATAACAGAATAACAGAGTTGAAAGGGACCTTGGAGGTCTTCTAGTGCAACCTCAAGCAGAAGACCCTACACCATTTCAGACAAATGGTTGTCCACTCTCTTTTTAAAAACCTCCAGTGATGGAGCATTCACAAATTCTGGAAGCAAACCGTTCCGCTGATTAATTGTTCTCACTGTCAGGAAATGTCTCCTTAGTTCTAGGTTGCTTCTCTCCTTGATTAGTTTCCATCCGTTGCTTCTTGTCCTGCCTTCAGGTGCTTTGGAGAATAGCTTGACTCCCTCTTCTTTGTGGTAGCCCCTGAGATATTGGAACACTGCTATCATGTGCCCCCCTTGTCCTTCTCTTCATTAGACTAGACATACCCAATTCCAGCAGCCGTTCCCTATATGTTTTAGCCTCCAGTCCCCCAATCATCTTTGTTGCTCTTCTCTGTACCCTTTCTAGAGTCTCGACATCTTTTTTACATTGTGGTGACCAAACCTCGATGCAGTATTCCCAGTGTGGCTTTACCAAGGCCTTGTCAAGTGGTATCAACACTTCACGTGATCTTGATTCTATCCCTCTGTTAATGCAGCCTAGCACAGCGTTGGCTTTTTTGTCAGCTGCCGCGCACGGCTGGCTCATATTTAAGTGATTTTCCACTAGGACTCCGGATCCCTCTCACAATTACTACTACTAATATGAGCACTGAGGATGCAATTCGAGTCAGCTAGGAGAATGCTGCAATGGTGGTGAGCATGATCATCAATCACTTTTTTCAGTGCCTTTGTAACTTCATTAAATGAATGGCTGTAAATCGAGAACTATCTGTCTAAAGTAGGGGAAGAACCTGGGGGGGGTGGAGTTAAAAGAGGGATCAGCCTAGAATCCTTTCATAGCCACAAGAAAAATGAGCCCAACCATCCTTGAATTCCGTGCAGCCTTATCTACAGTAACTCTAAGGAGATGTTGACATTTAGCTGAGAAGATTCCTTTTAGCAATAAATCAGCTTTATTGAACCTTCCCATGTGGACCTCATCTTTCACGCCTGGCCTATAACAACGATTGAAACGAAACAAAGACTTGTTCACCGGAGTTGCTAGATTTATTTCCTTGTTATTTGTTTACAACATTTTGAAACTGCCCATCTGCCACAGGGTTGGTGTACAAATAAAATAGCACAACATTAAAACAATATGTAAACTTTAAAAACAGTCTGAGAGGATGACTCTTTTTAAAGAGCCTGAAAAAAGTGACTTATGACCGTTTTTCAAACTTATGACGGTTGCAGCATTCCCTTGATCAAATGATCAAAATCTGGGCTCTTGGCAACTGGGTTATCACGGGATCACAATTTATAACCCTCCCAGCTGGGAAGTCAATGGGGAAAGCCAGATTTGTTTTGTTGTTGTTGTTGTTAGTTGCGAAGTCGTGTCCTGACCCATTGCGACCCCACGGACAACATTCCTCCAGGCCTTCCTGTCCTCTACCATCTTCTGGAGTCCATTTAGGCTCACGTCTACTGCTTTAGTGACTCCATCCAGCCACTTCATTCTCTGTCGTCCCCTTCTTCTTCTCTTGCCCTCCACCTTTCCCAGCATGAGGCTCTTCTCCAGTGAGTCCTTCCTTCTCATTAGGTGGCCAAAGTATTTGAGCTTCAGCTTCAGGATCTGGCCTTCTAAAGAGCAGTCAGGGTTGATCTCCTCTAGGACTGACCGGTTTGATCGCCTTGCAGTCCAAGGGACTCGCAGGAGTCTTCTCCAGCACCATAGTTCAAAGGCCTCAATTCTTTGGCACTCAGCCTTTCTTATGGTCCAACTTTCACTGCCATACATTGCAACTGGGAAGACCATAGCCTTGACTATACGCACTTTTGTTGACAGGGTGATGTCTCTGCTCTTTAGTGTGCTGTCTAGATTTGCCATGGCTTTTCTCCCAAGGAGCAAGCGTCTTTCAATTTCTTGGCTGCAGTCCCCATCTGCGGTGATCTTGGAGCCCAGGAAAATAAAATCTGTCACTATCTCCATTTCTTCCCCATCTATTTGCAGAAGTAGATGTTTTTCTGAAACTCCCTAGCTTTCTCCATGATCCAACGTATGTTGGCAATTTGATCTGGCCTTCAGGATCTGGCCTTCTAAAGAGCAGTCAGGGTGGATCTCCTCTAGGACTGACCGGTTTGATCGCCTTGCAGTCCAAGGGACTCGCAGGAGTCTCCTCCAGCACCATAAGTTCAAAGGCCTCAAGGTGCCTAATTCATTTAACAATTGCAGTGATACCTTTAACAACTATGGCAAAAAAGATAACAAAATGAAGCAGAAACTGCCACCTTACTTAGCAATGGAAATTTTGGGCTCAAGGACCAACAAACACCCCAGAGGACAAACTCAGGATCCAAAAAGATCTTAACAGACTTGAACAATGGGCGCTATACAACAATGTGAAATTCAGTGTGGAAAAAAGCAACGTTTTACGTGCGTGCAGGAAAAAAAACCAAAGGTACAAATACAGATCAGGCAAAACCTGGTTCAAAAAGAAGCAACTGTGAGAGGGAACTTGGAATCCTAGTGGATGATCACTTAAAACATGAGCCAGCCGTGTGGGGCGGCAGCCAAAACAGCTAATACAATCCTTGGTTGCATAAATAGAGGCATAGAATCAAGATCGGGTGAAGTATTAGTATCGCTTTATAAAGCCCTAGGAAGACCACACCTGGAATGCTGCAGCCAATTTTGGTCACCACATCACAAAAAAAGATGTTGAGACTTTGGGGGGGGGAAGTGCAAAGAAGAGCCACTAAGATGATCAAGGGCCTGGAGACAAAAATCATACGAACAATTGAGTATGGATTGAGTATGGATAGTCAGAAAAGAAGAACTAGTGGTGCCATGATAGCAGTGTTCCAATATTTGAGGGGCAGCCCCAAAGAAGAGGGGGTCAGCTTATTTTCCAAAGCACCAGAACGCCGGACAAGAAGCAACGGGTGGAAACTAATCAAGGAGAGAAGCAACCTGGAATTAAAGAGAAACTTCCTAACAGTGAGAATTATTAACCAGCGGAACAGCTTGCCACCAGAAATTGTGGGCGCTCCACCCCGTGAGGTTTTTAAGAAAAGGCTGGACAGCCACTTATCTGAGATGGTATGGGGGTCTCCTGCTTGAGCAGAGAGCTGGACTAGAAGACCTCCAAGGTCCCTCCCGGCAATATTCCGACTGATTGATTGACAACCTGTGTTTTGATTCCAAACCCTTTTTTGCCCTCTGATGGACTGTTTGGGCTAACTGAAGGTGACAAACAGACAAACAGAGAGGAGAGTTTTAGTTAGCAGGTAGATAATCTGATATAAAAGCTGGCAAGCACAAACGGGATGGACTTGATGGCAAAATGAAAACCGGTTCTGCCTGAAGCACTTTCCCGCAAATAACACCTTATGCTTTTCTCTGAATCAGCACCAAGGTGCAAAGTGCCCCTGGCTCAAAAGCCTTTCCATTATCAGCTTTGCAGATAATGCCCCCTTTCCCATTCTCTCTCTATTCCGAGCCCATTTTGACTTCTCTTTGCCTTATTTGGTAGTAATAGGTCTGCGGGGACAGTGCTGTTGCAGGCACTTATCACATCACGCTATGCTTTCGGCTTCTGCAGGTTTTCCAAGCGCCCAGTCTTGTGTGTGGGCAGTGAAATTCTCTCTCTCTCTCTCTCTCTCTCTCTCTCTCTCTCTCTCTCTCTCTCTCTCTCTCTCTCTCTCTCTCTCTCCTGTGTTTATTTCTTTGTTTCCTTTTTTCTTTGAACTTAGACCTGGAGAACGGAGGGGGGGAAGGGGGGACGCAATTATCCATCCTCAAGTAAGTATTTCAGAGTTGATGCAACCTTTGGCCAGGCAGGCTGTTAAAATATCAAGGTATTTTCCATCCCTCTCTGAGCTTTTCACAACTAATACATTTCAGCCAGTCAGAAAGAAGGAAAAAGAGACAGTTTTACCCTGTTATCAGGGAAGGTGGTAAGGTACAAGGGGGAGAGCGAAAAGGGAGGGAAAATGCACAAATTCAACCTGATGCAATTTTGAAAAAATTCTGGGCATCTAGTGGGGAGGGATACAGCAGAATTAAATTAAATTAAATTAAATTAAATTAAATTAAATTAAATTAAATTAAATTAAATTAAATTAAATTAAATTAAATTAAATTAAATTAAATTAAATTAAATTATAAAATGAAATGAAATGAAATGAAATGAAATGAAATGAAATGAAAAAATAAAATAAAATAAAAATGAAAAAATAAAATAAAATAAATAATAAAATGAAATGAAATGAGATAAATAATAAAATGAAATGAAATGAAATATAAACTAAAATAAAAAGGAAAAAAAAGAAAATAAAGTAAAATAAAATAAAAAATAAAATAAAATAAAAATGAAATAAAAAGGAAAATAAAATAAAAAGGAAAAGATAAAATAAAAAGGAAAAAATAAAATAAAATATAAGAAATAACATAATAAAATAAAAATGAAATAAAATAAAAATGAAATAAAAATAAAATGAAAATGAATAAAATGAAATTGAAATGAAATAAAAAATAAAATAAAATAAAATAAAATAAAATGAGATAAAATGAAATAAAAAATAAAATAAATAATAAAATAAAAATGAAAAATAAAATAAAAATGAAAAATAAAATAAAATAATATAAAATATAAAATAAAATGAAATAAAAATGAAATAAAAAATAAAATAAAATAAAATGAGATAAAATAAAATAAAATAAAATAAATGATAAAATAAAATGAAAATGAAAAATAAAATAAAATAAAAATGAAAAATAAAATAAAATAAAATAATAAATAATAAAATAAAACAAAAATGAAATAAAAAATGAAATAAAATGAAATAAAAATAAAATAAAAATAAAATAGCTTAGCAATGGAAATTGTGGGTCCCCATCGTGCTCCTAAGATGAGGGCTTTGTTTATTAGAGTGACTCTTTCAAAAAAAAAAAAACCTATAGAAATTGCTGATTTAAGGGAAAGCAAACTGGCTGAGCATCGTCTTTTGTTTTCATTTCTTTTCTTTTTTAGAAAGTCTTGTTGAATTTCCCAGCTCAGCAATCATTGATAAGAAGAGCATCTGCCACTGAACATTAAAAATGGATGCACAAAAAAGCAGCAAGCTCCAGGAAGCTTCAGAGAAGGATGCTTCTCTCGCGCTCCAGATATGCCTCACCTTCGCCTAGGGGGGAAGATAAATGAAAACAGAAATATTAAACCAACCGTCCATCTGGCCTAAAGACTGATAGAACAGAACAGAACAGAACAGAACAGAACAGAACAGAACAGAACAGAATAGGAATGGGAATGGGAATGGGAATGGGAATGGGAATGGGAATGGAAATGGAAATAGATATAGAGTAGAGTAGAGTAGAGTAGAGTAGAGTAGAGTAGAGTAGAGTAGAGTAGAGTAGAGTAAATTAGAATTGAGCTGGAAGGGACCTTGGAGGTCTTCTAGTCCAGCCCCTTGCTCAAGCAGGAGAACCTATACCATTTCAGACAAGTGACTGTCCAGTCTCTTCTTAAGAACCTCCAGGAATGGGGCGTCCACGACTCCTGGGGGCAAGCTATTCCACTGGTTAATTGTCTTCACTGTCAGGAAGTTTCTCCTTAATTCCAGGTTGCTTCTCTCCTTGGTCAGTTTCCAACCATTGTTTCTTGTCCTTCCCTCTGGTGCTTTGGTGAACAACCTGATCCCCTCTTCTTGAGTTTTTTTTTTCTAATTGGTGGTCCATCTGTTTGCATGGAGTCATCATATTTCCAAGCTTCGGCCATTTTAAGATAGATGGACTTCAACGCCAAGAATTCCTCAGGCAGCAATGGTGGACTTCAACTCCCAGAATTCCCCAGCCAGTATGAGTGAACTTCAACTCCCAGAATTCTCCAGCCAGCATGGGTGGTCTTCCACTCCCAGGATGCTGACTGGGGGATTCTGGGAGTTGAAGTCCACATATTTAAAACTGGCTAAGGTTGAGAAACCCTGATCTAACAGTAGAGGGAGAACTTCCTATTCTGTCTTCTGTCCATGCTTGAACTTTGATCTTGAACCAGATTCCATCCTGGACTTTGGCATGAAAGATCCACTAATGCTTCAACAGCATACAGGGACCTGCCAAGATGGACAGCTGGCACCAGAAGTGGTGTTTGACACTCCTTGAGGGTTGTGCAACAGGAGCAGTGGACAAAGTACGGAGGCAACTAGTCAGAGGAACAACCGGGTTGCCAATTTTGAACTTTTTTCAACCACAAGTTACCCCAGAATACATTTGGACCAATACAGAAGATAGGGGAACCGGTTCAGAACAGAACAGAACAGAATAAGAGAGTTGGAAGGGACCTTGGAGGTCATCTAGTCCAACCCCTTGCACAGGCAGGAAACCCTATACCATTTCAGACAAATGGCTGTCCAGTCTCTTCTTTAAAAACATCCAGTGTTGGAGCATTCACCGCTTCTGGAGGCAGGTAGTTCCACCGGTTAATTGTTCTGTCAGGATGTTTCTCCTTAGTTCTAGGTTGTTTCTCTCCTTGATTACTTTCCATCCGTTGCTTTTTGTCCTGACTTGCTTTGGAGAACAGAACAGAATAAGAAGAGACTTTGAAGATCTTCTAGTCCAACCCCCACCCTGCTCAAGCAGGAGACCCTGTCCCATCCCAGACAAATGGGGTGTCCAATCTCTTCTTTCCAGTGACTCACTGGAGTAGAGCCTAATGCTGGGAAAGATGGAGGGCAAGAGAAGAAGGGGACGACAGAGAATGAGGTGGCTGGATGGAGTCACTGAAGCAGGAGGTGTGAGCTTAAATGGACTCCAGAAGAGGGACAGGAAGGCCTGGAGGAACGTTGTCCACGGGGTCGCGATGGGTCGGACACGACTTCACAGCTAACAACATCTCTTCTTTAAAACCTCCAGTGTTGGGAGCACCCACAACTTCTGGAGGCAAGCCGTTCCACCAGTTAATTGTTCTCACTGTGAGGAAATTTCTCCTTAGTTCTAGGTTGGGTCTGTCTTTGATACGCTTCCATCCACTACTTCTTGTCCTGCCTTCAGGGGCTTTGGAGAATACGTTGACCCCGCCCCCTTCTTCATGGCAGCCCCTCAAATCCTGGAAGACTGCTATCATGACACCCCTGGCCCTTCTTTTCATTAAACTAGTTCAATCTCTGGTATTGGTTGGCTAGGCTAACAGTAGCTCTTGAATTCCTGTTTTTGATTTGTGACGCTTTTTAGTCTGACCCACTTGTTTCATCACAAGTTGTGCAAAGAGTGTGGAATCCAAATTTCAAGGATCGGGGGTGGAGGGGGGGGGGTCTTGTAGAAGAGTTCAGGATCAAATGCAAAAAAAAAACAACTGACATCCAAGTAGGAACAGAAGGAGTAAACATCACTTGGCCTAGAGTTTTCCCGCGGCTGTCAACACATCTCCAGCATAGTGCCTGTGGCTGGAGGGATGGATTGCCATAAATAGCATGACTTTATTTTCTGGCCAAGTCTAAAAGAGGTCTGTAAGGTTTCTAAAAAGTGTTTATGTTGATAACTTTGCTTTACGAAGGAAAATTCAAGAGCCAAGTTGAGGGAAAAAATGTTTTTTTAAAAAAATGCATATTCTGATTATTATTTTTTCTTTCCTTCGATTTTGTTTGGTTCTTTGGAGACTGCCTGGGTAAGCTGGCTTTCATGCCTAAGGGAGGACTAGAACTCACCGTCTCCTGGTGTTTGGCCCAAAGTCACCCAGCCGGCTTCCTAGAATTAGAACTCACCATCTCTTGATTCCTAGTGTGGTGTCCTCACCACTATCCTGTATTTTAATAAAATATCCAAAAAAAGCATAAAAAGCTGTACTAAGGAAGTATTGGAAAGGATTTCTGTGTATTAAGGGGTACCGTTTGTCCAGATTAAATCCCCCAAATAAGGGGCAAAGGCAAACATTTGAAAAATGAATAAATCTAAGACAGCTTTCTCAAATAAAGGTCTATTGTCAGGACCCACCCCAAACCACGTCTTAGGAAGACAAAATTCTTGCAGTCAAATCTATTCCAAAAAGAATCTTTACTATGACATGCTTGGTTGTAGGAAACGAGACAGGACTTAATATTATCCCACGAAGTAAACCCTTATAAAGAGTTCCCGGCTTAACCCCCCTTAACCCCATTTGGTCAGTCCCCCATCCTTTCTCTCGTATCATCCCTCTCGTGGGAAAAAGGAAGTTAGGACCCTTCATGTTTATTGCTCTCTTCCGTGACAAAAGCCAGATGCTAGCCCCCCCCCTTTTGTTTCCCCAGTTCAAAAGGCTTCTCCTTTCCTTTGAAATGCCTAATACCGGTTCAATACACATCTATCCTCTTCTCTTTGGGAGATGGCAGAATCCATGGAATAATGTTTTAAACATACATTTATGAATATGATATAAATGTATTCTGACATCTATGTTTTATAAGAAAGGATATATTGTCACTGATCCATAAGTCTCTCTTTCCCAGCTTTCAGTGGCCACAGCCTTGGGCGGGATTTGATGAATGTCCAGTTGACACTTTGCAGCTCTTGGCTTAATAGCTCCTGTAAAAGAGAGCTGGGGTAGAATATGATAGCAGTCTTCCAATATCTCAGGGGCTGCCACAAAGAAGAGGAAGTCAAGCTATTCTCCAAAGCACCTGAAAGCAGGATAAGAAGCAACGGATGGAAACTAACCAAGGAGAGAAGCAACCTGGAACTAAGGAGAAACTTCCTGACAGTGAGAACAATTAACCAGTGGAACAACCTGCCTCCAGAGGTGGTGAATGCTCCAACACTGGAAGTTTTTAAGAAGAGACTGGCCAGCCATTTGTCTGAAATGGTATAGGGTTTTCTGCCTGAGCAGGGGGTGGGACTAGATGACCTCCAAGGTCCCTTCCAACATCATCATCATCATCATCATCATCATCATCATCATCATCATCATTATTATTATTATTATTATTATTATTATTATTATTATTATTATTATTATTATTATTATTATTGTGGCGCAAGCTACATGAGCTGCCCAGTTTGCTTCTAGGTCCAATCAAGATGTTGGTTATCTGGAATAGAATAGAATAGAATAGAATAGAATAGAATAGAATAGAATAGAATAGAATAGAATAGAATAGAATAGAATAGAATAGAATAGAATACAATACAATACAATACAATACAATACAATACAATACAATACAATACAATACAATACAATACAATACGGAATAGAATAGAATAGAATAGAATAGAATAGAATAGAATAGAATAGAATAGAATAGAATGGAATGGAATGGAATGGAATGGAATGGAATAGGATAGAATAGAATAGAATAGAATAGAATAGAATAGAATAGAATAGAATAGAATAGAATAGAATAGAATAGAATAGAATAGAATAGAATAGAATAGAATAGAATAATAGAATAGAAATTACAGAATAGAATTATAGAATAGAATTACAGAATAGATCAACAGAACAGAACAGAACAGAACAGAACAGAATAGAATAGAATTCTTTATAGTCGAAGTGTGATTGGACACAGAAGGAATTTGTCTCCGGTGCAGAAGTGTACATATAAACAACAAGTAGTAGGTCATAAGCATACTAAAAAGCAGAGACATCACCCTGCCAACCAAAGTTTGACTAGTCGAGGCCATGGTTTTCCCAGTTGCAATGTATGGCTGTGAAAGTTGGACCATAAGAAAGGCTGAGCGCCAAAGAATGGAGGCCTTTGAACTATGGTGCTGGAGAAGACTCCTGCGAGTCCCTTGGACTGCAAGGCGATCAAACCGGTCAGTCCTAGTGGAGATCAACCCTGACTGCTCTTTAGAAGGCCAGATCCTGAAGCTAAAACTCAAATCCTTTGGCCACCTAATGAGAAGGAAGGACTCACTGGAGAAGAGCCTAATGCTGGGAAAGATGGAGGGCAAGAGAAGAAGGGGATGACAGAGAACGAGGTGGCTGAATGGAGTCACTGAAGAAGGAGGCGTGAGCTTAGAACTTAGAAACTTGAAGGTCTTAGAATTTAGAAACCTGAAGGTCTTAGAACTTAGAAACTTGAACAAACTTAAAGGTCTTAGAACTTAGAAACTTGAAGGTCTTAGAACTTGGAAACTTGTAGGTCTTAAAACTTAGAAACGTGAAGGTCTTAGAACTTAGAAACGTGAAGGTCTTAGAACTTGGAAACTTGAAGGTTTTAGAACTTAGAAACTTGAAGGTCTTAGAACTTAGAAACTTGAAGGTCTTAGAACTTAGAAACTTGAAGGTCTTAGAACTTAGAAACTTGAAGGTCTTAGAACTTAGAAACCTGAAGGTCTTAGAACTTAGAAACTTGAACAAACTTAAAGGTCTTAGAACTTAGAAACTTAAAGGTCTTAGAACTTGGAAACTTGAAGGTCTTAAAACTTATAGAGACTTTAAGGTCTTAGAAACTTGTAGGTCTTAGAACTTAGAAACTTGAAGGTCTTAGAACTTGGAAACTTGAAGGTTTTAGAACTTAGAAACTTGAAGGTCTTAGAACTTAGAAACTTGAAGGTTTCTCCTGCTGATATTGTGCACAGGATCAGGCCACCTGAGAAACCATTTGAGCCCCAAATTTTCATTGCTAAGCAAGAGAGTTATTAAGTGAGTTTTGCCCCATTTTTACGACCTGTCTTCCCAGGGTTGCTAATTGAATCACTGGAATTGTTAAGTAAATGGCCAAGTGGATCTGGCCACGAGTCACATTGTAAATTCAAGCGGCCATTAAGTGAATGGCCGTAAGTTGAGGACTACCTAAGAGACTGTCTGGAGATTGACGGTTATTCCCTAGGCTGCCACCCCATAATTCCATCTTCTTATCATCTCTGGTTTCATAGCAACGTTCCTCTGGAAGTAATTGAAATGGGGGTGTGGGGGCAAGTTATATTTAGTTGTCATCAAATCCCAGCGAAGCAAAAGCTTAATGCTTATATATGAGTTTTTGTGGCTCCTTTAAGCTGATGACTATGATTAAAAACAGACCTAGATGTGGTCTAGTAGTTATTGCAGCGTGGAACATTTACACCCTGATGTTTAGTTTTGGGCCTCTCTGGTGAAAACAAAGCTTTCTCCCATTTTATTATCTTTTTCAAGGAATCGAAGAAATAAATGAAAAGATGAGAAAA
Organism: Vipera latastei; assembly: GCA_024294585.1. Taxonomy (NCBI): domain Eukaryota; kingdom Metazoa; phylum Chordata; class Lepidosauria; order Squamata; family Viperidae; genus Vipera; species Vipera latastei. Next base: position 4,219,740 of record CM044356.1, read on the forward strand.
ATCAGGCACAGGAAGGCCTCAGCTTAACGACCGCGATTTAGCCCCAAATTTCCATTTGCTAAAATGGGGCAACACTCGCTTAACGTCTTTCTGGTTTAGCCACGGAAATTTTCTGTGTTAATTCTGGCCGTAAGCCGAGGACTCCCTGGGATCCAAAACCGGTTGCCCGATTTAAGTTCCAATTCGGCATCCGCTTCGTTTTTTAAACACCAGGTTCTTTGAGTCCTCCAGCTTTGTCCCAGCAGGGGGCAGCATCTCACCAAGCTTTGGCCAAACCATTCCCCCCCCCCAAAAAAAAGAACAAGCGAGGTCAACGGCGAGGAGTACTTGGATAGGAGACCACCAGGAAATGCCAAGCATGGAGAAGGGAACTGAGAAGAATAGAGTTAGGCTGGAGGCAGGTGGTGGCCTACTGTTTCTACGCTATCGCCCAGAAACTTTGTGGGGGTGCCCAGCTTTTAAATTTGATCTCCAGGTTTGGGAAACGGATTCAGAGTAGACCTTCCAACTCAAGTAATTGGCAGATTTGCACCCCGGAGGAGGTTGAATGGCTTGATTAATCAAAGGCCCTGAACATTATCAGGCTGAGGCCTAAGATTGCTTTTTCCTCGGGATCCCTTCCCAAAATGTTGCAAGGGCAATTCTTTGCCGCTGTCCTCCTCCTCCTCCTCCTAATAATAATAATAATAATAATAATAATAATAATAATAATAATAAGAAGAAGAAGAAGAAGAAGAAGAAGAAGAAGAAGTAGTAGTAGTAGTAGTAGTAGTTGGAAGGGACCTTGGAGGTCATCTAGTCCAACCCCCTGCAGGAAACCCTATACCATTTCAGACAAATGGCTGGCCAGTCTCTTCTGAAAAACTTCCAGTGTTGGAGCATCCACCGCTTCTTTATCTCCATCTCCCTACCTTCTCCTTCTCTTTCGTTCTCTTTCTCTTTCTTCTCCATCTGCCCCTTCTCCATCTCCTATTTCCCCCTCCTTCCCCTTTCGTTCTCCTTGTCCTCCCCTTGCTCCTGCTGCTCCTTCTCCTCCTCCTCTTCCTCTTCCTCCTCCTCCTCCTCCTTCTTTATCTATCTCCATCTCCCTATCTTCTCCTTCTCCTTCTCTTTCGTTCTTTCTCCTTCTTCTCCGTCTCCTCTTTCTGCTTCTCCTTCTCCTTCCTCTTCTTTTCTCCTTCTCCCCTTCTCTCTTCCTCCTTTTCCTCCTCCCTCCTCCTTCCCCTTTTCCTTCTCCCTCCTTCTTTATCTCCATCTCCTTCTCTTACTTTTTCTTTCTCCTTCACCTTCTCCCCTCCCCCCTCCTGCTCTCTGTCCCCATCTCCTCCTCCTGCCTCTCAATTTCTCCCCCTTCTCCTTCACTTCCCCTTCCCTTTCTCTTTCCCCTTTCCCTTCCTCCTCCTCTTTCTTTCTCTTTCTCTTTCTCCTCCTTCTCCTTTTCCTTTCTCTGTCTCCTCCTCCTCCTCTTCCTCCTCTCTGCAAACCCCGCACCCTCCTAGCACTGATGATGTTCCCTAGTTGGGTCATGAAACGTCTGCAAGAAAACCGCCAAGCTCAGAGAGCATCAGGGACCCCACAGTCCTCCTCCTCCTCCTCCTCCTCCTCCTCCTCCTCCTCCTCCTCCTCCTCCTCCTCCTCCTCCTCCTCCTCCTCCTCCTCCTCCTCCTCCTCTCTGCAAACCCCGCACCTTCCTAGCACTGATGATGTTCCCTAGTTGGGTCATGAAACGTCTGCAAGAAAACCGCCAAGCTCAGAGAGCACCAATCATCCTGTGGTTCTCCACCTCCTTCTCTCCTCCTCCTGCCCCCTCCTCTTTCACTCTTCCTTCTCCTCCTCTTCCTCCTCCTCTTCCTCCTCCTCTCTGCAAACCCCACTCCCTTCCAACACTGATGATGTTACCTAGCTGGGTCATGAAATGTCTGCAAGAGAACAACCCACCTCAGGCAGCACCAAGGACCCCACAGTCCTCCTCCTCCTCCTCCTCCTCCTCCTCCTCCTCCTCCTCCTCCTCTCTGCACACCCTCCTCCCTTCCAACACTGATGATGTTACCTAGTTGGGTCATGAAATGTCTGCAAGAAAACCACCCAGCTCAGGCAGCACCAAGGACCCCAGAGTCCTCCTCCTCCTCCTCCTCCTCCTCCTCCTCCTCCTCCTCCTCCTCCTCCTCCCTTCCAACACTGATAATGTTACCTAGTTGGGTCATGAAATGTCTGCAAGAAAACAACCAAGCTCAGAGAGCACCAAGGACCCCACAGTCCTCCTCCTCCTCCTCCCTTCTAACACTGATGATGTTACCTAGTTGGGTCCTGAAATGTTTGCAAGAAAACCACCCAGCTCAGAGAGGACCATGGACCCCACAGTCCTCCTCCTCCTCACTCCCTTTTAGCACTGATGATGTTACCTAGTTGGGTCATGAAATGTCTGCAAGAAAACCATCCAGCTCAGAGAGCACCAAAGACCCTCCGGTTCTCCTCCTCCTCCTCCTCCTCCTTCTCTCCTGCTCCTCCCCCCTTCTATTTCACTCCTCCCCCTCCTCCTCCTTTCTCTGCCCCCCTCTCCCTTCCTTCTCCTCCCCCTCCTGTCCCACCATTTCTCCTTCTCCTTCCTCCTCCTCCTCTTGGTGGAGCGGAGGGGTGGGTGGTGAGCAACCAGCTGCATCCACAGCGAGACAGCCAGCCATCCCTGGGAGGGCAAAGGCCGCCCACCAGGGCACGGCCAGCGATTCAGGGAAGGGTCGGCCGGCGGGGCGAGGGCGCCGGGTGGATCCGGGGTCCCGCTCATTTGTCCGCGCTTGTTCGTCTTGGGGGGCGTCTCGCTTCGGTAGAACTTTGGACTGCCCCGGACCTTCGCTCGTTTCGCCGGGACCTGAAAACTTGGTTATTTGATCTTTCTGGCCTGGACTGAGGGGGTTTTAATTTAATTTTAAATTTTAAATTTTAATTTGTTTTAATTGTGGGCTAGTCTTAATTTCATTCTATGTTAATTGTATTTATTTGTATTGTTTCAATTCGCCCTGTAAACCACCCTGAGTCCTTCGGGAATAGGGCGGTATATAAAATCAATCAATCAATTAATTAATTAATTAATTAAATCTGCCAAGGGAGCCCCGACCTCCTCCCCGCTGCGCCGGGAAGCCGAGGGCAAGCGAAGACGTCTTAGGATCCCCCGCTAACCCAGAAACCCCCGCTTTCCGGGCAGACCTCGAGGCTTCAACGGCCTCCGTAATTGAGGTCAATTTATTTTTAAATAAGTGGTTGGGGGGGGGACAACACGCAGCGACGCAGGGAAGGGAGCTTTTTCTGATGAAAAACAAGACCGGACAGTCACTTATCTGGAATGGTGCTATAGGTTCTCCTGCTTGAGCAGGGGGCTGGACTAGAAGACCTCCAAGGTCCCTTCCAGCTCTATTATAATGTTCTGTTCTATTCTATTCTACAATCTGTTTATTCTATTCTATTCTGTTCTGTTCTTTTCTATTGTTCTACAATCTGTTTGTTTATCTGTTCTGTTGTGTTCTGTTCTACAATCTGTTTATCTATTCTACTGTACTCTGTTCTGTTCTCTTCTGCTCTACAATTTGTTTATTCTGTTCTGTTCTGTTCTACATTCCATTTATTCTATTCTGTTCTGTTCTCTTCTGTTCTACAATCTGTTTATCTACTCTATTCTGTTCTGTTCTGTTCTACAATCTGTTTATTCTATTCTATTCTTTTCTTTTCTGTTCTACAATCTGTTTATCTGTTCTATTCTGTTCTGTTCTGTTCTACAATTTGTTTATTCTGTTCTGTTCTATTCTGTTCTATTCTACAATCCATTTATTCTATTCTGTTCTGTTCTCTTCTATTCTACAATTTGTTTATCTACTCTGTTCTCTTCTCTTCTCTTCTATTCTGTTCTACAATCTGTTTATTCTATTCTATTCTATTCTATTCTGTTCTGTTCTACAATCTGTTTATCTGTTCTGTTCTGTTCTATTCGACAGTCTGTTTATTCTATGCTGTTCTGTTCTGTTCTACAATTCTATTCTGTTCTGTTCTGTTCTATTCTATTCTATACTATTCTGTTCTATTCTATTTTTCTACTCTAATCTATTTTAGTCTGTATTTTCTATTCTATTCTATTCTATTCTATTCTATTCTATTCTATTCTATTCTATTCTATTCTATTTCTAATTTCTTATTCCAAACTAGGAAATAACTCGGGAAGCTAGCAGTGGCTCCCAAAAGCGCCTGCCTGTAAAAAAACAGGTGGTCCTCGACTTACGATCACAAGGGAGCCAAACACTTATGTAGCTAAGCGAAACAGTTGTTAGGTGAGATTTGCCCCATTTTATGGCCTTTCTTGCCACAGTGGTTAAGTGAATTGCTTAGTCCCACGGCCGTTAAGTGGATCTGGGCATCCTCCTTGACTTTGCTTGTCAGAAGGTCACAAAAGGGGATCACATGACACCCCTGGACACTGCAACCGTCATAAATATGAATCAGTTGCCAAGCGTCCAAATTTTGATCATGTGACCAAAATCCATGGGGAAGCCAGATTCCCTTAACCACCGTGCTTACAACTTAACGATTCCTTAACAGTTAAGTAATTCACTTAACAACTTTGGGGGAAAAGGTTGTAAAATGGGGCAAAACTCACTTAACAGCTGTCTCGCTTAGCAACAGAAATTTTGGGCTCCCTTGCCATCGTAAGTCAAGTCATAAGTCCTCAACTTACAATAGTTCATTTAGTATGAACTAAATGGACGCACGACTCAGTTTAGAAGATCATATAGGAGTCGTGGCCAGGAGGGCATTTGCCCAGGTTCGCCTGGTGCGCCAGTTGCGCTCCTATCTGGACCGAGATGCCCTACGTACGGTCACTCATGCACTCGTTACCTCTCGGATAGATTACTGCAATGCTCTCTACATGGGGCTGCCCTTGAAGACCACCCGGAGGCTCCAGCTGGTGCAGAATGCGGCCGCGCGGGTAGTGACGGGAGCATCCCGATACTCCCATATTACACCCCTCCTGCGTGAGCTGCATTGGTTACCGGTTGTCTTCCGGGTGAGATTTAAGGTGCTGGTACTTACCTTTAAAGCCCTACATGGCTTAGGCCCGGGATATTTGCAGGACCGTCTGCTGCCGGGAACGACTTCCCATCGCCCAGTGCGCTCACACAGAGAGGGCCTCCTCAGGGTGCCGTCGGCTAGACAATGTCGGCTGGAGACCCCCCAGGGGGAGGCCCTTCTCTGTGGAAGCGCCAGCCCTGTGGAACCAACTCCCCCTTGAGCTCCGGATGGCCCCGGATCTCCGGTCCTTTCGCCGCGGCCTCAAAACACTCCTTTTTCATCAAGCTGACCTGGATTGACGACGGGTTTTAAAATTGTTTTAATTTTTAATTGTTTAGCTAATTTATTTTGGGGCTGTCTGTTTAATTCTTTTTTAACTGTTGTATTGTTGTTTTTATTGTTATTAGCCGCCCTGAGTCCTTCGGGAGATAGGGCGGCATATAAGTCCCAAAAATAAATAAATATATAAATAATAGTAACCATCGAAGTTAGAACGGCACTGAAAAAAGTAACTTTTTCACACGTGATCAAAATTTAGACAGTGGGCAACTGACTCACATTTATGACGGTCGCAGTGTCCCCGGCGGGGGGGGGTGTCACATGATCCCCTTTTGACGGCGAAGACAGTGGACAAACTGGATTCACATAACCAGTTGCAACTGCAGTGATTCACTTAATGGCAAGGAAGGCCGTAAAGTGGGCCAACATTCACTTAAATGCCAACTCGCTTAGCAACAGAAATGTTGGGGCTCTATTGTGGTCGTAAATCGAGGCCTAGCTGTATTTATTTTTTTTTCCTCCCTCGCATCATCTCCTGAAATGAACTTCGTTGCACACCGGCTCACTGCCGGGGAAGGAAAAAACACTCGGCCCAGGATTGGGTAGCTCAATTTGTAAGGAGGCCGGCTGGGGATGGATGCTCGCTGCGGGGTGGGGGTGGGGGCTTGAAATTGGATAGGTTTTGACTGCTGCTGAAGGGGTTGATCTGGGTTGCAGCATCTGGCTTGTCGTGTTGCGGAGAAGCTGGCGACACCGGAGCCATTCGCAGCCTGCACACCGTCGCTTGTTGAAATTGTACATATCGGCGGAACGGGAGGAAGCGAGGCAGAAACTAATTGATGAGCATCTAAATGCAAAGTGCCTCGGGGTGTTTGTTCATGGGCGGGTTATAAAGCCCCAGAGCCTTCAGTAGGGGGGAGGAGGAGGAGGAGGAAGAAGAAGAGGAGGAGGAGGAGGAGGAAGAGGAGGAGGAGGAGGATTTGACTGAGGTGATGGGCTGTGCTGATGGGATGGCCATCTTCAAGGCTTTTAAGGCGAAAGGGAAGATTGTCAAGAACAGCAGGAATTACTAAACAGAGCCAGTTTGGTCTAGTGATTAAGGCACCAGGCTACAAACAGGGAGACTGTGAGTTCTAGTTCTGCCTTTAGGATCAAAGCCAGCTCAGTGAGCCAATCACCAGGTTCTAGTCCTACCGTAGCCACAAAAGCCAGCTGGCTGACTTTGGGCCCATCAGAAGAAGGCTATGAATTCTGGTCCCGTTTTAGGCATGAAAGCTGACTGGGTGATTTTGGGCCAATCACCAGGAGACTGTGAGTTCTAGTCTCGCCTTAAGCATGAAAATTGTCTGGGTTCCTTTCAGCCAATCACCAGGAGACGGTGAGTTCTAGTCCCACATTAGGCATGAAAGCTGGCTGGGTGACTTTGGACCAGTCGCCAGGAGACTGTGAGTTCTAGTCTTGCCTTAGGCATGAAAGTTGTCTCGGTTCCTTTCAGCCAATCATCAGGAGACTGCGAGTTCTAGTTCCATCTTGGGCATGAAAGTGGGTGGGGTAACTTTGGGCCACTTCTTCTCTCTCAGCCCAACCCACCTCACAGGGTCGTTGTTGTGGGGAAAAGAGGAGGGGGAAGGTATTTTGGATATGGGCACTGCCTTGAGATATTTGTAAAAACAATAAAGGGATGCAATAAATAAGTGAAATATAAATAAAAATGGCAACTTCTCCGATTTCATTCGATGAGAATGAAAAATGTCCTGATCTGAAAAAGAGTGGAAAACATTCCCTGGCTGGGTTGCAGATTTATTTTTATTTTTAATCTCTGGAGGTTTGAATATTTTCATTTCTTAGAGCAGGGGTCCTCAACCTTGACAACTTTAATTTAATTTAATTTAATTTAATTTAATAATTTGATTTCTATACCGCCCTTCTCCCGAAGGACTCAGGGCGGTGAACAGGGCAATACACAATAAAAATCGAATACAAAAATTAAAAAGCCATTAAACATCATGCCCATAAAAATCAATACATATTAAAGTTAAAACTAGTTTTAAAAACCCAACCCCATCCCGTCAGACCAGCCGGCTGAGGAATTCTGGGAGTTGAAGTCCACAAGTCTTAAAGTTGCCAAGGTTGAAGACCCCAGTATTGGAGGCTGCACAGGCACCTGTTCTAGATGGTTTAATGGAGTGGCTTACGCGGGGGGGTTTTTCCCCCCAATTTTAGCAATTTTAAGCTCTCTGGGCTTCAGAGTTCCCAGAATTCCCCAGTCAGTGTTCTTTTCCTGGGGAATTCTGGGAGTTGAAGTCCACTCATCTTCAAGGTTAGGAAAGTCTGCTACATAGAAAAACAGAAGACAGGTGTCATCCATCCAGCCAGAATCCTTCTAGAGGCAATTTGTACAACAGGTTGTGAATTATTCATGCGCGGTTCCAACCTAGAAAAGTAAGGTATGCAAATATGTCCGCAAGATATGACTTGGGGAACATATATATCCATCCGTCCAAGAAACAAATTCAGCAGAATGAGCTGTATAAAAGCAAACATAATCTACTGAGGGGCAGAAGGGCAACAGAAGGAACGGAATAATTTCCAATAGTTTAGAGTGGAATATTTATTGATCTGCTTGTTATTTTTTTAAAAAAAAAATAAGCCACCCAGCTCCCCAATGGATGTCTTAAAAGTTCCAAGATCGAGCTACTATAATGGGATGAGAAGGGACCATTTTAGCTGTTTCTTGCTCTCTGTGGGATTTAAAAAGGAATTTCCTCTGTTATTGCTCAAGCTTGGCAGCTTTAAGATGGGTGGACTTTAACTCCCAGAATTTCCCAGACAAACCAGGAGACTGGGAGTTATAGTCCTGCCTTAGGCATGAAAACTGGCTGGGTGGCTTTGGGCCAATCACTAGGAGACGGTGAGTTCTAGTCCCGCCTCAGGCATGAAAACCAGCTGGTTGACTTTGGGCCAATCACCAGGAGATGGTGAGTTCTAGTCCCGCCTTAGGCATGAAAGCCAACTGGGTGGCTTTGGGCCAATCACCAGGAGACCGTGAGTTCTAGTCCCGCCTTAGGCATGAAAGCCAACTGGGTGGCTTTGGGCCAATCACCAGGACATGGGGAGTTCTAGTCCCGCCTTAGGCATGAAAGCCAACTGGGTGGCTTTGGGCCAATCACCAGGAGACCGTGAGTTCTAGTCCCGCCTTAGGCATGAAAGCCAACTGGGTGGCTTTGGGCCAATCACCAGGAGATGGTGAGTTCTAGTCCCGCCTTAGGCATGAAAGCCAACTGGGTGGCTTTGGGCCAATCACCAGGAGATGATGAATTCTAGTCCTCCCCTTGGCATGAAAGTCAGCTGTGTGACCATCACTTCATTACCAGGAGACAGTGAGTTCTAGTTTCACCTTTGATACAAAAGTTGGCTGGGTGGCTTTGGGCCGATCACCAGGAGATGGTAAATTCTAGTCCCTCTTTACGCACGAAAGCCGGCTGGGTGACCTTGGGTCAATTAACCGGAGATGGCGAGTTCTAATCTTGCCTTAGGAACAAACGTTGGCTGGGTGTTTAAGGCCAGTCACTGTCAGTCAGCCCAGCCCACCTCACAGGGAGAGTTGGAAAATAGGAGGAAGAAAAAGTATTAGATATGTTCACCACCCTGAGCTACTTATAAGCATTAAAGTAGGGATCCTAAATCTAATAAATATCCAACTAGGTGCCCTGGCTGTGGAATTATGGGGATTTAAGTCCAGTCCAGTATACCAGGTTGCAGAAATCAATTCTGTCAATTGTGGTCAAAACTGTGTTCAGGCTTAAGGAAAAAATAGAACTTATTGCATGAATTAATTTCCAATTCATCACTAATATACAGATTATAGATAGATAGATAGATAGATAGATAGATAGATAGATAGATAGATAGATAGATAGAGATAGAGATAGATATATTGTTAATTTTAACTTAGCGAAGCTGCCAACTACAGTCATCCCGCAGACAAACCGTCTAGAAATTCAACAGATACAGAAATAAACCTGCTCTTTAGTATAATGAAAAGTTCTTGCACCGGATAACAAGAAGACCAATTAAAATATCATATGAACTACAAATCCCCCATTACATGGCAGACAGCTGAGGCTGTTACGTAGTCTGCAAACCAAATTAATCTGACTTTCTCCCTTACATGGCGAAGCTCATCATTAGTCAGTCTGAAGGAAAGGACAGATTCACGATCGGCATTTACATTTTTTGGATTTCAAAGCTACAAAATCAACGAGAGAGGCCCTCCTGCTGTAATTTCAGGTGCAAAATGAATTTCATTCTACACTTAAAAATTTAAATTTAAATTTATTAATATTTCTATACCGCCCTTCTCCCGAAGGACTCAGGGCGGTGTACAGGGCAAGAATAAAACACAGAAATTTACAAAAAATAAAAGATAATTAAATACATGCCCGATTAAAAATACAGTTGATACATGGTAAAAGAAAACCCCCAATAAAATAGTAAAAAACCCCACCAATCCCCCCTCAGGCCAGGCTGGCTTGCTCGAACAAGTATGTTTTCAGATCGCGGGCGAAAGGAGCGAAGATCGGGCGCCGTCCGGAGCTCAACCGGTAGCTGGTTCCATAGCTCTGGGGCGCCCACAGAGAAGGATCTCCCCCTGGGGGCCACCAGTCGGCATTCTCTGACCGGTGGCACCCTGAGGAGACCCTCTCTGTGGGACTGCACAGGGCGGAGGGAAGTAGACGCCGGCAGCAGGTGTTCCCTAAGGTACTCCGGACCCCTGCCATGTAGGGCTTTAAACACCATTACTAGCACCTTGAATCTCACCCGGAAGACAACTGGCAACCAATGCAGCTCACGGAGCAGAGGTGTAACATGGGAGTATCGGGAGACTTGGCGGATTCCCCCCCCCCAATTCCTATTCCAATTACAACTCTGAGTTTGCATGATGATGATGATGATGATGATGATGATGATGATGATGATGATAAAGTTGGAAGGGACTTGGAGGTCATCTAGTCCAACCCCACGCTCAGGCAGGAAACCCTATACCATTTCAGACAAATGGCTGTCCAGTCTCTTCTTAAAAACCTCCAGTGCTGGAGCATTCACCGCTTCTGGAGGCAGGTTGTTCCACTGATTAATTGTTCTCACTGTCAGAAAGTTTCTCCTTAGTTCTAGGATGCTTCTCTCCTTGACTAGTTTCCATCTGTTGCTTCTTGTTCTGCCTTTGGGCGCTTTGGAGAATAGCTTGACTCCCTCTTCTTTGGGGCAGCCCCTGAGATACTGGAAGACTGCTATCATGTCTCCCCTCATCCTTCTCTTCATTAAACCGGACATGCCCAATTCCAGCAACCAATCCTTGTAGGTTTTAGCCTCCAGTCCCCTGATCTTCTTTGTTGCTCTTCTCTGCACTTTCTAGAGTCTCAACATCTTTTTTTGATCACGTGACCATAGGGATGCTGCCACGGTTGTTAAGTGTGAAAAACTGTCATAGGTCACTTTTTGCAGTGCCGCTGTTACTTCGAACAGTCACTAAACCAGTGGGTTATAAGTTGAGGATCACCTGTACAAAGTAGGAAACCTTAATTTTCTGACAGTGAGAACAATTAACCAGTGGAACAACCTGCCTCCAGAAGCGGTGAATGCTCCAAAACTGGACGTTTTTAAGAAGAGACTGGCCAGCCATCTGTCTGAAATGGTACAGGGTTTCCTGCCTGAGCAGCAGGTTGGACTAGAAGACCTCCAAGGTCCCTTCCAACTTTATTCTATTCTATTCTATTCTATTCTATTCTATTCTATTCTATTCTATTCTATTCTATTCTATTCTATTCTATTCTATTCTATTCTATTCTTTATTGCAATATTCTTCTATTCTATTCTATTCTATTCTATTCTATTCTTTATTGCAATATTCTTCTATTCTATTCTATTCTATTCTACTCTACTCTACTCTACTCTACTCTACTCTGCTCTGCTCTACTCTACTCTACTCTACTCTATTCTATTCTATTCTATTCTATTCTATTCTATTCTATTCTATTCTATTCTTTATTGCAATATTCTTCTATTCTATTCTATTCTATTCTATTCTTTATTGCAATATTCTTCTATTCTATTCTATTCTATTCTACTCTACTCTACTCTACTCTACTCTACTCTGCTCTACTCTACTCTATTCTATTCTATTCTATTCTATTCTATTCTATTCTATTATCTGTCTATTCTATTCTATTCTATTCTGTTCTGTTCTGTTCTGTTCTGTTCTGTTCTGTTCTATTCTATTCTATTCTATTCTATTCTATTCTATTCTATTCTATTCTATTCTACAATTTGTTTATTCTACAGTCTTTCAATTCTATTCTATTCTATTCTACCAAAATGCTGAACTTGAACCCAGAGCCAATGGCCCCACCATCCATTTCTGTAAAAGGAGCAGCTGCCAGAAAGATGCTTTAAAGAGTTTTCTGTTCTGTTTGGAGGTTAATCGTTTTACCAGCCTCCCTCTGATTTTCCGCCATCTTTCTAATTGGCAATGACTAGTTTTCAGTGGATGTGAATTTCTAGCGGGGCCATTGTTCTGTTCGTTAATGATCTTGCAGGAAACCAGAACTTCCCTACAGCGAAGGTTAGAATTGAGTTGGGGGGGGGGGCGGGGGGGACTGCTTTGCTAGTTGAAAAGAGGCAAACTTCCCGAAGCATTTATCTCTCTGTGTACACTGTGCGTGTCAAAGTGCACAGTATTGCTCACAATAACAGAAGAGCAGAAAAGCAAAAGAGCGGAGGAGCGGAATAGCGGAGTGGCAGAATAGCAGAAAAGTGGAAAAACAGAAGAGCAGAAGAACAGAAGAGCAGAACAGCAGAAGAGGGGAACAGCAGAATAGCAGAAGAACAGAAAAGCAGAAGAACAGAAAAGCAGAACAACAGAAAAGCAGAATGGCAGAATACAGAATAACAGAACAGCAGAAGAACAAAACAGCAGAACAGCGGAAGAGCGGAATAGCAGAATACAGAACAGCAGAATATGGCAAAAAATGTCGCAAAATTGGGTGTGACTCATTTAACACTGCCTTGCTTAGCAATGGAAATTCAGGTCCCGTTTCTGGTCTTCCATCTCCGCTTAGCGACCGTTGTAAGTTGAAGAAATCGAGGACTAACTGAATAGAGGTAGAAGTTGAGGATCACCTGTATCCAGGTAGTTTTCAACTTCCTGACTCCCAGCTAAAATTGAGCCCCCCCCAAAAAAATTTTGTCGCTAAGCGAGACAGTTGTTCAGCGAGCTTTGCTCCGTTTTACGACCTTCCTTGCCACAGTTGTTAAGTGAATCACTGCAGTTGTTAAGTCAGTAACACGGTTGTGAAGCGAATCTGGCTTCCCCCGATGACTTGGCTTGTCAGAAAGTCGCAAAAGGGGAATCGCGTGACCCTCCCCAGGGGACGCTGCAACCGTCGTAAATACGAGTCTGTTGCCAAACGTCTGGATTTTGATCACGTGACCATGGGGAGGCTGTAACGGTCGTACGTCTGAAAAATGGTCCTAAGTCACTTTTTTTCGGTGCCGTCGTAACTTTGAACTTTTGTAAGTCAAGGCCCACCTTTATATGCTAGGTGTCGCGCCCCGCGGGCTCGACGCCCAGCGGCGCCACGGGCGCGACACTCACCGGCGCCGGTGTCATCTGCTCCTGGGGCTCGGGCCGAGAGAACGCCCCAACGGCCGCCGGCTTCACCTGCTCCTCGGGCTCGGGCCCAACGGCTGCGGCAGCGACAACGGCCTCCACGCGTGAACGCCGAGCCGGCTGAAGCCCCGGCAGTGCGCACGCGCGTCATGCAGCCCGGCCCCGCCCTGCCGGCTACGGTGGCCTCGCAGGACCATGGGCCCGAGCCAGATAGGGAAACGGCCCTTGCGGCACTGGCGGGCGGGGCCTACGGCAGTGGAGCCCGTTTACAAACTAAGAGGACTGGGGGCTTGCCAGCCTTGCGAAGGGGGGCCAAGCAGCAGGGTAAAGCTGTGTGTGCAACAGGAGGGAAGGTGCCGGGATCAGGGACGGGTGTGGGGGTGGTGACTAGCGGCGACGGGACGAGCGTTCGCGAGGAGACTCACCGGGGAGGCAGAGGGTGCCGGGTGGCGGGGCGTGTCGTAAAGGGGGGTGTTTGGGAGAAACGGGAGTTAAGTAGGAGATGGGCGGAAGTGGGTGCGGCTGGGTGGGGCGTGGGTGTGTACATGCAATGTGTATTTAACAGCGTTGGATGCGGGTAGCAGCCAACGCTGGCTTTGTTCCGTTTGAAGATCGTTTTGCTTTTGCTTAATAAACCGTTTTGGAAAACTCAGCTCTCGTCTCGGTTGCTTGAATCTCCTGCTCTCCGGACGAGGTTTGAGACTAGGAAGTCGGGCAGAAAAGTTAGTAAAAGGAACGAGCAGGTACGAGGTGGCTGTTTCCTGTGGTAACTTGGGCAGAAGGGTGGGGTAGATGATCTCAAAGGTCCCTTCCAACCTTCCCCTTTACGATTGTAAGACACTTCACCTGAATTAACCGAAGGTACCCTTTTCCTGTCATTTGTACACAGCATTGACACACCCAGCCACCTAAGTACGCACTACACCCACAAGGCTTCTGTAAAATCAACTTTCTCCAAAGTTAGCACGTTCTTGAAACAGCCTCCGTTTTTATCTCAGACCTGTTATAAAAGATTTGTGGAAACCACCCATTTCTGACTCAACAGCACATGACAATAAAGAGCTTCTGGTTTTCTGGAAAGTCCCAGGTCTGCTAAGGGGTGGTCATCAAGAAGAATGGGGCCAACTTATTTTCCATAGCAGCTTTAGGCAGGACAAGAAGCAACAGATGGAAACTGTTTATGGAGGGAGGCAACCTGGAACTAAGGAGAAACTTCCTAACGGGGAGGACAGTTAACCAGTGGAACAGCTTGCCACTAGAAGTTGTGGGTGCTCCATCACTGGAGGCTTTTAAGAAAAGACTGGACAGCCATTTGTCTGAAATGGTATAGGGCCTCCTGCTCAAGCAGGGGTTGGCTAGAAGACTTCTATCCTGTCCTGTCCTGTCCTGTCCTGTTCTGTTCTCCAAAGTACCTGAAGGCAGGACAAGAAGCAACGGATTGGAAACTAATCAAGGAGAGAAGCAACCTGGAACTAAGGAGAAACTTCCTAACAGTGATGACAATTAACCAGTGGAACAGCTTGCCACCAGACGTTGTGGGTGCGCTCCATCAGTGGAGGTTTTCGAGAAGAGATTGGACAGCCATTTGTCTGAAACAGTACAGCTCATCCTCGAGTTATGACCACAACTGAGCTCAAAATTTATGCCGCTAAGTGAAACATTTGATAAGCCCCCCTTTTGCAACCTTTCCTTTTTTTTAAAATCCCATTTATATCCCGCCCTTCTCCGAAGACTCAGGGCGGCTTACAATCTAAGAAGCACAAATCAATGTGCTTAGCAATAGCCTTCATTCTATGTATATGCCTGCTTATTAGGGCTTTCACACACACCCCAAGCGGCATTATTACAAAGTCAGCTTATTGCCCCCAACAATCTGGGTCCTCATTTTACCTACCTCGGAAGGATGGAAGGCTGAGTCAACCTTGAGCCTGGTGGGACTCGAACCTGCACTAATTGCAGGCAGCTGGTGTTACTTAAGGAGGCATTAGCCCACTGCTCCACCAAGGATCTGCCACAGGTGTTAAGGGAATCGCTTCATTTGTCAAGTTAGGAACACGCTTGTTAAATGAATCCGGTTTCCTCAATGACTGTTTGTCAGAAGGTCGCAAACGCTGATCGGATGACCCCACCCCACCCCGCCCCAGGACACCGCAACCATCATAAACAGGAGCCACTTGCCATGCATCTGAACTTTGATCACGGAGATGCCGCAAAACGGTCTGTTGAAAGGAAAGTCTTCATCAGGGCCCAGTCCAAGCCGGGAATAAACAAAATGGAGACTGCTTTAGAAAGAACGTTCTCAATTTAGTTGCCAGAAACTTCAGTGGTAGCAGCATGTGGCTCTGGGGCGGTTGAGCACATGGAGCTGAGAGTAGTGGGTTTTTATACCTTCTTGGGCTTTTGTGTTTGGAATTGATCCCCCTGTTGATTTTGCTCGTCAGAAAGTCACAAAAGGGGATCCGTCCACCTGACCTTGGGACATTGTACCCGTCATAAATAGGAGTCAGTTGCCAAACATCCTAATTATGATCACCTGACCGGGGAGGGGGACGCTGCGACAGTCGTAAGTGTGAAAAACGGTCATAAGTCCCTTTTTTTAAAGTACCGTTGTCGCTTCGACAGTCACTGAACGGACTATTGTAAGTTGAGAACTTACGACTCGACTCACGACAACAAGGGAGCCCAAAATTTCTGTTGCTAAGCGAGACAGCTTTTAAGTGAGCTTTGTGTCCCACTTTACGACCCTTCTTGCACGCAGTCGTTAAGTGAATCGCTGCAGTCGTTAAGTGAGTAGCACGGTGCTTAAGTGAATCTGGCTTCCCCCCACTGATCCAAATTCGGACGCTTGGCAACTGACTCATATTGATGACGGTCGTCGTGTCCTGGGGTCACGTGATCTCCTTTTGCGACTTTATGACGAGCAAAGTCACTTATATGGTTATAAGTCAAGGATTTAGTAGCTGGGCATGAATTCCTTCAATAAAAAAGTGCAATTTTACCCCTTGTGTTCATTTTCCTCAAGGGACAAGTAATAATAATAATAATAATAATAATAATAATAATAATAATAATAACAACAACAACAACAACAACAACAACAACAACAACAATAACAATAATAATAATAATAATAATAATAATAATAATAATAAAAAAAAAAAATTGGAAGGCACCTTGGAGGTCATCTAGTCCAGCCCCCTGCTCAGGCAGGAAACCCTAAACCATTTCGGACAAATGGCTATCCAGTCTCTTTAAAAACCTCCAGTGTTGGAGCATTCACAGCTTCTGGAGGCAGGTAGTTCCACTGGTTAATTGTTCTAACTGTCAGGAAGTTTCTCCTTAGTTCCAGGTTGCTTCTCTCCTTGGAGAGTTTCCATCCGTTGCTTCTTGTCCTACCTTCACGCACTTTGGAGAATAGCTGTATATACGTTTGTGTGTCCACATTTGTGTCTCTGTCTGTGTGTGTGTGTGTGATTTGTTTTCTTTCCTGGTTTGGAGCTGACTCAGATTAACCCGAATCTAAGTCAGCCCATTTAAATGAGTTTAACTCGGCCTGTTTCTCCTTGAACTCCCCAACAGGCAGAGTGATTTATTTTCATTTAGCTTCCCGCTTCCCATCCCAACTTGCCATCCGAGCCAGCCTATTAATCAAAACAAAGCAACGAGGGGGGGGGGGGAGAAATACTAATAAAGAACCAAATGCATAAATAGCAAATTACAGGAGGGGAAACGGCACACAATAAGCAAGCCGGCCCAATTTGCTGACTGAGTCACTTTCTCACCCCTGTTTTTCCTCCTAGAGCCCTGGGTTCATTTCCTGGGGGAAAGACCAGCATCAATCATTTAAAGGGACCCACCCAGCCTGCCTTAACAGCCCCCCCCTACCCCCACCCCCTACCCCAGTTCCTTCCCGAAGAGGTTGGGAACTGTGCCTTGCAAACTGCGGGCCCGGCATAGCAACTCCTGGTTGCAAAGGAAAAATGGAAAGGGCGCCAACGAGAAAAAGAGAGAGAACATCCAGACGGACACAAAGGCTGCATTATTCAGACTGGGGGACGCCGCGTTGCTAAGAGAGGACTTAATTGGCGACAAAAAGTTCAGGGTGGCTCTGCCCCAGGCATTGTTAACGCGAGGGCAACATGCAAAGTGGTCCTGGCGGCATGCACGACAGGAAAAGCAGAATATTTCTCGTCTCTCTCCTCCCCATCTCGGAGATAAAACTCAGAAGGACAAGAGTTGGAAGGGACCTTGGAGGTCTTCTAGTCCAACCCCTTGCTTAAGCAGGAAGCCCTATTCCCTTTGAGATAAATGATTGTCCAGATCCTTTTTGAAAGCCACACGTTCTGGAGGCAACTTCTGTTCCACTGGTTAATTGTTCTCACTGTCAGGAAGTTTCTCCGTAGCTCCAGGTTGCTTCTCTCCTTGATGAGTTTCCATCCGTTGCTTCTTGTCCTGCCTTCGGGGGCTTTGGAGGATAGCTTGACTGCCTCTTCTTTGGGGCAGCCCCTGAGATATTGGAAGGCTGCTATCCTGTCACCCACCCCAGTCCTTCTTTTCTCTAGACAAGCCAAACCAAGTTCCTGCAACCGTTTTTTAATAATAATAATAATAATAATAATAATAATAATAATAATAATAATAAGAAGAAGAAGAAGAAGAAGAAGAAGAAGAAGAAGAAGAAGAAGAAGAAGAAGAAGAAGAAGAAGAAGAAGAAGAAGAAGAAGAAGAAGAAGAAGAAGAAGAAGAAGAAGAAGAAGAGGAGGAGCCTTGGTGGAGCAGTGGGCTAATGCCTCCTTAAGTAACACCAGCTGCCTGCAATTAGTGCAGGTTCGCGTCCCACCAGGCTCAAGGTTGACTCAGCCTTCCATCCTTCCGAGGTAGGTAAAATGAGGACCCAGATTGTTGGGGGCAATTAAGCTGACTTTGTAATAATGCCGCTTGGGGTGTGTGTGAAAGCCCTAATAAGCAGGCATATACATAGAATGAAGGCTACTGCTAAGCTTGTAAGCCGCCCTGAGTCTTCAGAGAAGGGCGGAATATAAATGGAATTAAAAAAAAAAAATAAAAATAATAATAATAATAAAAGTTGGAAGGGACCTTGGAGGTCATCTAGTCCAGCCCACTGCTCAGGCAGGAAACCCTATACCATTTCAGACAAATGGCTGTCCAGTCTCTTCTTAAAAACTTCCAGTGTTGGAGCATTCACAACTTCTGGAGGCAGGTGGTTCCACTGGTTAATTGTTCTCACTGTCAGGCAATATCTCCTTAGTTCTAGGTTGCTTCTCTCCTTGATGAGTTTCCATCCGCTGCTTCTTGTCCTGCCTTTGGGTGCTTTGGAGAATAGCTTGACTCCCTCTTCTTTGGGGCAGCCCTCGACTGCTATCATGTCCCCCCTTGTCCTTCTTTTCATTAAACTGGACATACCCAATTCCAGCGAAGGAGAAATTTCCTGACAGTGAGAAGAATTAATCAGTGTGGAACGGTTTCCCTGCAGAAGTTGTGAGTGCTCCAACATTGGAGGTTTTCAAGAAGAGACTGCACAACCATTTTGTCTGAAATGGGTATAGGGTTTCCTGCCTGAGCAGGGGGTTGGTCTAGAAGACCTCCAAAATCCCTTCCAACTCTTGTCATTCCGTTATTCTATTCTCCAAAGCCCCTGACTAGCTGTCACCCCTATCTTAGTAGACCTCGGTAGTTTAAAAATTCACTCCCCACCCCAACACAGGGGTCTTTAAACTTGGCCCTTTTATGACTTGTAGACTTCAACTCCCAGAACTCCTCAGCCAGACACACTGGCTGAGGAATTCTGGGAGTTGAAGTCCACAAGCAGGGGCTCTTCAAACTGGGCCCTTTTATGACTTGTGGACTTCAACTCCCAGAACTCCTCAGCCAGACACACTGGCTGAGGAATTCTGGGAGTTGAAGTCCACAAGCAGGGGCTCTTCAAACTTGGCCCTTTTATGACTTGTGGACTGGCTGAGGAATTCTGGGAGTTGAAGTCCACAAGCAGGGGCTCTTCAAACTTGGCCCTTTTATGACTTGTGGACTGGCTGAGGAATTCTGGGAGTTGAAGTCCACAAGCAGGGGCTCTTCAAACTTGGCCCTTTTATGACTTGTGGACTGGCTGAGGAATTCTGGGAGTTGAAGTCCACAAGAAGGGGGGGGGGGTCTTCAAACTTGGCCCTTTTATGACTTGTGGACTTCAATTCCCGGAATTCCTCAGCCTTGCTTTTCCATATTCGGCTCCATAGTAGCAAATGGTCAGCCATTAAGAACTTCGCCTGCTTTCCCTGATCACCATTTAAAAAGACCGGACAATCAGCTCAGTACCAATTTTTTTTTTTTTTAGGAAGCCAGAGAGGTGTGATCTGCAGACACTATTTCTGGACCAGACTGCTAGAAAAGGGTTTTGATGGGTTGGTGTTTTTTTTGTCTGCGTGCAAAAAAAGTTGGGTGTTTTGTTTGTTTTTTGTTTTTTTGTACCTGGCATAGTTGCATGCGTGTCTTTTAATAGAGATTGGCAGAGCGCTAGACTTACTAAATGAAAGGTGGTGGGCGAGAAATGGTGCTTGGCTGCAGGCCACCGAACCCTGAATATTTAGGGAGGGCGGCCTGGCTGCGGTGCTTCACACAACATGGTTGATGTTGTCGTTCAGCCGCTAAGCCATGTCCGAATTTTTGTGGCCCCGCGGACCGTAGCCATCCCGTGCTCCAGTATCTCCCGCGGTTTGCGCCAATTCGTGTTTGTTGCGCTGATGACACTGTTTAACCATCTCGTCTGTCAAGCAATAACTTGACATCGTCCTCCGTCATCACACAACCTACACACAACCTACACAGGATCCAATCTGGATCGGTCACGAGCTTTGGGACTCGGGGAACGTCTCGCTAGCAGACTGTGTGTTTTGAGCTATTCTATGCATAGTATTTATGTGGATGGAAACTAATTGAGGAAAGAACAAACTCAGAACTAAGGAGAAGCTCTGCCTTTCTTGCGTCGGGTGAGGAGAGTGCCTCTCTCTGCTTCTGTCCTGGCCACTTTTGACAGAGGCACAATGGAGAACATCTTAACACACTGCATCCCTGTCTGGTTTGGTGGCAACAGCGCCTCAGATAGAAGGTCCATGGAGAGAGTGGTGAGGACAGTCGGGAAGATCATAGAAAGCTCGCTTCCCATTATTCAGGACCCTGCTTACAAACGCTATGTGCTTTGAGCTCGAAGCATTGTTAGAGGCCCCTCACAGCCCTACTTCATGGTCTGTTCCTGTTGCTCCCCTCTGGGAGGAGGTTTCGAAGTATTTAGAACAGAAGACAGCTGGAAGGGACCTTGGCAGTCTTCTAGTCCATCCCCCTGCTCAAGCAGGAGAATAGAATAGAATAGAATAGAATAGAATAGAATAGAATAGAATAGAAGCTGGAAGGGACCTTGGAGGTCTTCTAGTCCAGCACCCTGCTCAAGCAGGAGAACCTGTACCTTCTCAGACAAATGACTGTCTAGTCTCTTCTTAAAAATGTCCAGTGATGGAGCACCCACAATGTCTGCTGGCAAGTGGTTCCACTGGTTAATTGTTCTCACTGTTAGGAAGTTTCTCCTTAATTCCAGGTTGCTTCTCTCTTTGATCGTTGTTTCTCGTCCTTCCCTGGCACTTTGGAGAATAATTTGACCCCCCTCTTCTTTGTGGCAGCCCCTCAGATACTGGAAGACTGCTATCATGTCACCGCTGTTTATTCTTTTCTTTAGACTAGCCAAACCCAAGTCCCGCAGCCATTCTTTGTATGTTTTAGTCTCCAGTCCTTGGATCATCTTAGTTGCTCTTCTTTGAAGACTATCTGATTCTGTAACAGCTTTGTTCCCTATGCCATCCATCTGGTAAACTTGCAAGATTCGTTTTTCTCGCCATGTATATGTATACATCTGAACCAGACTGTGTTGTTTCTCTGGGCCTCATATGTGAGGGTATGTGCAAAATATATTTTATTTTTATTTTATTTTTTGTTATGTTTATGCAGTGTATATTGGAGGTGGTGACCCTTTGAGAGCTGTATGCAACGAAATCTCATTTGAATGTATGCTGATTGGTGTACGTTTAAAGTGACAATAAAGTTATTCTATTTTTTTCTATTTTAAAGATCCTGACAGTGAGAAGAATTAACCAGCGGAACGGTTTGCCTCCAGAAGTTGTGGATGCTCCAACACGGGAGGTTTTCAAGAAGAGATTGGATAACCATTCGTCTGAAACTGTATAGGTTGGACTAGATGACCTCTGAGGTCCCTTCCAATTCCGCTATTCTGTGATTCAAACTGGACCAAGAGAAAATTGAAACGAAATAACGAGGAATTCACAAGAGGAGCCCTTTTATTGACGGCAGAGCTTCTCGCTGAGTTTAAAAGACGGACGCTGCATCGTGCTTGAATTTCTCCTCTCCCATTTTCAAAACCTGCTACCTTTGTGTTCATTTTGCAAGGTGAAATAATAATAATAATCCCATCTTCCATGGCCTTGTTAGAGTACAGATGTATCCTGTCTCAGCTGCTTCTCTGCAGGAAGGAGAAAAACGCAGGATATTTTTGCAGCTCGTTACCAAGATCCTGGAATTGGCGCCTACGGGTTCCTTCAAAACGTTGGGACTTTACAAACATTGGTGCCTGGCAACCTGGAGCCAGGTCAGAAGAGAAACTGCTGAGGATGAATGAAGACAAGAGTCACTTGGAATAGGCCACGCCAGTAAAAAAAGAAAAAGAAAAGGGGGGGTGGTGTGTTTCTTCCTGTCCTGCCCCCAATGTAAATTAAACTCTCCCCAGCCAGAAGATTCTCAAAACTGGCAGCTTTCATCACCTGACATTCTTTGTAGGGAAAAGTTCCCTGTCGTCACAGCAACGGATTTCAGCCCTTTACTTTCGGTACAGTCGAAGTGTTTTTGCAGAGTTTGGCACCGTCTTCCATAAAGAGGGGGGAAAAAATTGGCAAGGTTGCCAGTAGGTAGGATACAGACAGGCTTCAACGAGCGAGCGGAGATCTTCTACGTTGCCTTCTCCCTCACGTTGCAGACGTACCCATCAGCTGCCAACTGGTGTAAATAAGCAGAGAATTCTAGACAGGCCTGTCACTCGGATAGGATAGGATAGGATAGGATAGGATAGGATAGGATAGGATAGGATAGGATAGGATAGGATAGGATAGGATATAGAATAGAATAGAATAGAATATAGAATAGAATAGAATAGAATAGAATAGAATAGAATAGAATAGAATAGAATAGAATAGAATAGAATAGAATAGAATAGAATAGAATAGAATAGAATAGAATAGAATAGAATAGAATAGAATAAGAGTAGAGTAGAGATACAGAATAGAATAGAAATACAGAATAAAATAGAAATACAGAGTGGAGTGGAGTGGAGTGGAGTGGAGTGGAGTGGAGTGGAGTGGAGTGGAGTGGAGTAGAGTAGAGTAGAATAGAATAGAATAGAATAGAATAGAATAGAATAGAATAGAATAGAATAGAATAGAATAGAATAGAATAGAATAGAATAGAATAGAATAAGAGTAGAGTAGAGATACAGAATAGAATAGAAATACAGAATAAAATAGAAATACAGAGTGGAGTGGAGTGGAGTGGAGTGGAGTGGAGTGGAGTGGAGTGGAGTGGAGTAGAATAGAATAGAATAGAATAGAATAGAATAGAATAGAATAGAATAGAATAGAATAGAATAGAATAGAATAGAATAGAATAGAATAGAATAAGAGTAGAGTAGAGATACAGAATAGAATAGAAATACAGAATAAAATAGAAATACAGAGTGGAGTGGAGTGGAGTGGAGTGGAGTAGAATAGAATAGAATAGAATAGAATAGAATAGAATAGAATAGAATAGAATAGAATAGAATAGAATAGAATAGAATAGAATAGAATAGAATAGAATAGAATAGAATAGAATAGAATAAGAATAGAGTAGAGTAGAGTAGAGATACAGAATAGAATAGAAATACAGAATAAAATAGAAATACGGAATAGAGTAGAGTAGAGTAGAGTAGAGTAGAGTAGAGTAGAGTAGAGTAGAGTAAAGGAGAAGAGAAGAGAAGAGAAGAGAAGAGAAGAGAAGAGAAGAGAAGAGAAGAGAAGAGAAGAGAAGAGAAGAGAAGAGAAGAGTTGGAAGGGATCTTGGAGATCATCTAGTCCAGGCATGTCAAACTGCTGGCCCCCGGATGCATCATACTGAAACCGCGCCCACCCCATTGCCGGCAATGGGGGAAAAGTCCAATCCCCTGCTTAGGCAGGAAACCCTATACCATTTCAGACAAATGGCTGTCCAATCTCTTCTTAAAAACCTCCAGTGACAGTGCATCCACAACCTCTGGAGGCAAGTCATTACATTAATTGTTCCAACTGTCAGGAAGTTTCTCCTTAGTTCTAGGTTGCTTCTCTCTTTGGATAGTTTCCGTCCATTGCTTCTTGTCCTGCCTTCGGGCGCTTTGGAGAACAGCTTGACTCCCTCTTCTTTGGGGCAACCCCTGAGATACTGGAAGACTGCTATCATGTCACCCCTAGCCCTTCTTTTCATTAAATAATAAGACATTCAGTAAGGTCTTGGTCACAGTTTTTCAAAACAAACAAAAAATGCACAGGTATAGTGTAGTAGGTGGTACCTTGCTCAAGAGTAGCAACTGTGAGAGGGATCTCGGAGTCCTAGTGGACAATCCCTTAAATAGGAGCCAGCCGTGTGCTGCAGCTGCCAAAAAAGCCAACACAGTGCTAGGCTGCATTAACAGAGGGGCAGAATCAGGATCAGGTGAAGTGTTAATACTACTTTACAAGGCCTTGGTAAGGCCACACTGGGAATACTGCACCCAGTTTTGGTCACCACGATGTAAAAAAGATGTTGAGACTCTAGAAAGAGTCCAGAGAAAAGCAACAAAGATGATCAGGGGACTGGAGGCTAAAACATATAAAGAACAGTTGCTGGAATTCGGTTTGTCTAGTTCAGGGGTAGGCAACCTTGGCTCTTTTATAACTCGTGGACTTCAACTCCCAGAATTCCTGAGCCAGTGAGTTGAAGTCCACGAGTCCTAAAAGAGCCAAGGTTGCCTGCCCCTGGTCTAGTTTAATGAAGAGATGGACGAGTGGGTGACATGATAGCAGCCTTCCAGTATCTCAGGGGCTGCCCCAAAGAAGAGGGAGTCAAGCTATTCTCCAAAGCGCCCAAAGGCAGGACAAGAAGCAACAGATGGAAACTAACCAAGGAGAGAAGCAACCTAGAACTAAGGAGAAATTTCCTGATAGTTAAAACAATTAATGTAATGACTTGCCTCCAGAAGTTGTGGATGCACTGTCACTGGAGGTTTTTAGGAAGAGGTTAATTAACAATTAACCAGTGGAACAACCTGCCTCCAGAAGTGGTGAATGCTCCGACACTGGAAGCTTTTAAGAAGAGACTGGACAGCCATTTGTCTGAAATGGTAGAGGGTTTCCTGCCCAAGCAGGGGTTTGGACTAGATGACCTCTACGGTTGTATTATTATTATTATTATTATTATTATTATTATTATTATTATTATTATTATTATTATTATTATTATTATTAAACTTTTATTCATAAAACATGAAACTCAGTCAACTGGACATTCAAACTGACTGGGACTAATGGTTGACACGGGTTGCTGCCAGCATCCTAAGGATCAACCAGGTGTCTCCTTAAAGGTAAGATGTTCCGAGTAGCGCAGTTTTTTTGTAGCTTTGCCAGAGTTATTGCAGGAAGTTGCAATTTCTTGATGCGTTTTGTAAAGTTTTGGGACATAGTTCCCAGTGCCCAAATGACCATGGGTATCACTGTTACACGTTTCATCTGTAATCGTGCAGTTTCGATGGCCAGGTCGCGGTACTTCGTAATTTTTTCCAATTCTTTTTCTTCGACTCTGGCATCTCCTGGTACAGCGATATCAATCAGCTGTACGCTTCGGTTCTCTAGGACTGCGATATCTGGCGTGTTGTGTTCCAAATGGCGATCTGTCTGTATTCGGAAGTCCCACAAGATCTTCACCCTCTCATTCTCAATAACTTTTTCCACCCTACGTTCCCACGGCTTTTCGGACACAGGCAAGTCGTATTTTTTACACAATGCCCAGTGGATTAGTTTAGCAACTCGGTCATGTCTAGCTTTGTAATCAGTTTGCGCAATTTTGCTGAACTCACATATTACATGTGAAACAGTTTCAGCTTTGTTGTTGCAAAGTCGGCAATTTATTATTATTATTATTACTATTATTATTATTATTATTATCATCATCATCATCATCATCATCATCATCATCATCATCTATTGTTTTAACCAGCTTAAATGTGTGCGATACAAGTGCCTCAAATTGCAGACTGATGGAGCAATTAAAGATAGTCCTCGACTTTCAACCGTTTTTTTAGTGACTGTTCGACATTACAAGGGCACTGGAAAAACGGGACTTATGACCATTTTTCACACTTACGACCATTGCTGCATCCCCAGGGTCAGGCGGTCAAAATTCAAACACTTGGCCACTGGTTCAGATTTACGACGGTGGCAGCATCCAGGGGGGGTGTCATGTGATCCCCTTTTGCGACCTTCTGACAAGCAAAGTCAATGGTGGGGGGCAGATTCACTTAACGGCCGTGTTACGGCAGTGATTCACTTAACAACTGTGGCAAAAAGAGTGTCATAAAGTCACTTAACAACGATCCCGCCGAGCGACAGAAATGAAGCCGTGGACCACCTGTACGTCATCGGCTTCATCCCTAATGCACCCAAGAAAATTGGATTTATTTATTATTTTTTTAGACTCATTGGGATTTCCCACTCACCCCATCCCAGCAGTGAGCTACAAGACACAAGCTTAAAAAAAGCTTTTGAAACATTAATTGGCGGAAGTGCCTTTTCGGAGTCTTCTAAAGAAAGCTCAAAAGCGTTGAGTTGTTTTGACATCCGGCATCACTCCGAAGCATATTTATTGGATCAATCAGCAACATGGCATTTTTTTTTTATTTTTTATTTTTTTTCTTCCTTGCCAGTTATAAGCATGAGGCAGTTCTATCAAAGTTATGGGGAGATTGGATTTTTCATCCAAAGAGCTTTGAGAGGCTACTTCTTTGATACCGCTAGGATCATCCGATGCCGAGGAAATGTCGTCCCTTAAGGTTGACGTGCCGCTTTTCTAAGGGAAAGTAAAAGCTGGGAAGATTACCTTTTTAATATTATAAAAATAATTTAATCTAACATACGTTGCCGTAACGGTGAGATGGGGCAGCATATAAATTTGACGAACAAATAAACTCGCCTGCCTTTCTGTCTGTCCAATAAAGGAGAATGTTTGAAGCTGAGCATTGAAATGGGGGGGTGGGGGTGGTCCTTAGCGCTTTCTGAGCACTGATGGGGTCACTTAGTTTGGATAATGAAACATCTGCAAGAAAACAACCAAGTCTAGAGAGCACCAAGGACCCCACATTTCTGTTTATCAGTCTATCAGTCTGTCTGTCTATCTATCTGTTTGTCTGTCTATCTATCTAAACTTCTGTCTCTATCTGTCTATCATCTATCTATCTATTTCAGTTACCTTCTGTCTATCTCAGTCTGTCTGTCTGTCTGTCTATCATCGATCTAAACTTCTGTCTCTGTCTATCATCTATCTATTTCACTTACCTTCGTCTGTCTGTCTATCTATCTATCTATCCATCCATCTCACTTATCTACCTTCTATCATCTATTTTCTATCTATCTATCTATCTATTTCACTTACCTTCTAACCATCTATCTCAGTCTATCTATCTATCTATCTATCTATCTATCTATCTATCTATCTATCTATCTATCCTTCTATATCTATCTATCTATCTATCTATCTATCTATCTATCTATCTATCTATCTATCTATGATCTATCTATCTATCTATCTATCTATCTATCTATCTATCTAACTATCTAACTATCTAAACTTCTGTCTCTATTTATATAAACTTCTGTCTCTATCTATCTACAGTATCTATCTATCTATCTATCTATCTATCTATCTCTATCTATCTATCTATCTATCATCTATCTATCTATCCTTCTATATCTATCTATCTATCTATCTATCTATCTATCTATCTATCTATGATCTATCTATCTATCTATCTAACTATCTAAACTTCTGTCTCTATTTATATAAACTTCTGTCTCTATCTATCTACAGTATCTATCTATCTATCTATCTATCTATCTATCTATCTATCTATCTATCTATGATCTATCTATCTATCTATGATCTATCTATCTATCTATCTATCTATCTATCTATCTATCTAACTATCTAAACTTCTGTCTCTATTTATATAAACTTCTGTCTATCTATCTACAGTATCTATCTATCTATCTATCTATCTATCTATCTATCTATCTATCTATCTATCTATCTATCCTTCTCTATCTATCTATCTATCTATCGATCTATGATCTATCTATCTATCTAACTATCTAAACTTCTGTCTATCTATCTATATAAACTTCTGTCTCTATCTATCTACAGTATCTATCTATCATCTATCTATCCTTCTATATCTATCTATCTATCTATCTATCTATCTATCTATCTATCTATCCTTCTATATCTATCTATCTATCTATCTATCTATCTATCTATCTATCTATCTATCCTTCTATATCTATCTATCTATCTATCTATCTATCTATCTATCTATCTATCCTTCTATATCTATCTATCTATCTATCTATCTATCTATCTATCTATCTATCTATCATCTATCTATCTATCTATCTATCTATCTATCTATCTATCTATCTATCTATCTATCTAACTATCTAAACTTCTGTCTCTATTTATATAAACTTCTGTCTCTATCTATCTACAGTATCTATCTATCTATCTATCTATCTATCTATCTATCTATCTATCTATCTATCCTTCTCTATCTATCTATCTATCGATCTATCTATCTATGATCTATCTATCTATCTAACTATCTAAACTTCTGTCTATCTATGTATATAACCTTCTGTCTCTATCTATCTACAGTATCTATCTATCATCTATCTATCTATCTATCTATCTATCTATCTATCTATCTATCTATCTATCCTTCTATATCTATCTATCTATCTATCTATCTATCTATCTATCTATCTATCTATCTATCTATCTATCATCTATCTATCTATCTATCTATCCTTCTATATCTATCTATCTATCTATCTATCTATCTATCTATCTATCTATCCTATATCTATCTATCTATCTATCTATCTATCTATCTATCTATCTATCTATCTATCCTTCTATATCTATCTATCTATCTATCTATCTATCTATCTATCTATCTATCTATCTATCTATCTAACTATCTAAACTTCTGTCTCTATTTATATAAACTTCTGTCTCTATCTATCTACAGTATCTATCTATCTATCTATCTATCTATCTATCTATCTATCTATGATCTATCTATCTATCTAACTATCTAAACTTCTGTCTATCTATGTATATAAACCTCTGTCTCTATCTATCTACAGTATCTATCTATCATCTATCTATCTATCTATCTATCTATCTATCTATCTATCTATCCTTCTTTATCTATCTATCTATCTATCTATCTATCTATCTATCTATCTATCTATCTATCTATCTAACTATCTAAACTTCTGTCTCTATTTATATAAACTTCTGTCTCTATCTATCTACAGTATCTATCTATCTATCTATCTATCTATCTATCTATCTATCTATCTATCGATCTATCTATGATCTATCTATCTATCTAACTATCTAAACTTCTGTCTATCTATGTATATAAACTTCTGTCTCTATCTATCTACAGTATCTATCTATCTATCTATCTATCTATCTATCTATCTATCTATCTATCCTTCTATATCTATCTATCTATCTATCTATCTATCTATCTATCTATCTATCTATCTATCATCTATCTATCTATATCTAAATGTCTGCAAGAAAACAACCAAACCCAGATAGCACCATAGACCCCCATTTGTCTGTCTATCTGTCTACCTACCTACCTACCTACCTACCTACCTACCTACCTACCTCACTTATCTACCCTGTATTGTTTATCTATCTTTCTATGCATCCATCTATCCCATATTTAGCTTTAATGCAGAATTCAAGAGAATCTAATATCAAGTCACCTTTTTGAAATTCTGTTTATACTTAGCATTTATATAAACTTCTATCTGCTTACCTTTCGAGATGTAACCCATTTTAGACCATCATAACATGAATCCTTTCGACTTGATAGTGCATAAATTCCATGGCTCCTGAATTCCATAGTGCTTCCTTTGCCTCGTTTCCTGGAAGAAAGCAAAGGAAAACAAAAAAGAAGATTTTAAAAGGGGGGGGGAAGCTGGGAAAATTAACTCTTTCCTGCCCACTCCCACCCTCCGATGTGGCAATTAAGCACCAGAGCAAGGCACTCAGGATTTCATTACAAGACTCCAAAAAGGCAGGTGCTTCAATTAATATTTCAGGAGCTTTCTTTTTTTTTGTTTTTTGTTTTTTTATTAAAAAGTTTTATCATACATTTTATCTTTAACAAACCCCCCTACCCCTCCCCTATCCCTCCCTCCTCGCCCCTCCCCCCCCTCCCCCCCCCCCGACTTCCCAGAGCTAAGTACAAGGTATAAAAAAAAAAAGAATCATAAACAACCACATGCTAACAACCGTAAACTCTCAAATCTATCACTCTCTAGCTCATATAGAATAACTACAAACACTATTAATATAAAATCTTCATTTCAAAAAAAAAAAGAATTCAGGCAATCTAGCATGACTTGGGACGCCCTTCAAAGCTCCAGCCTTGTCCATCTGTACATCCAAAACACCATTCCAATCCCCCATAAAAATAACAGATTTATAATCCAACTGGGTAAGCTTTGTATAAAGTAAACTAAAAAAGTCAGCTTGTTGTTGAATAGAAGCATATAATCCAACTAAAAGCGTCTTTTTGCCTTCTAGCCACAACTCTATCATAACATATCTTCCATGCTTATCTACTTCAATTAAGTCTGCTGTTAAAGCACTTTTAACATAAACAACCACTTCATTTTTCTTATTCATTACGGAAGCAACAAATCGCGTACCCAACCTTGAGTTCAGTAAATACTTTTTATCCACAACCCTAATATACGTTTCTTGCAAACATATAACATCTATCTTGAATTGTTTTAAATATTGAAAAACTTCTTCCTCTTCTGTGGTGAATTTAGTCCATTATCATTCCAAGTTAAAAATTTAGTTGTCATGCATATCATCCCAAAACTCTTGAAGCGCTACTTTGATAGGACTATCTTTTTTAGGCCGTGCTTCTCCCACTACTTGGCTATAAGTACGTTGTAAAAGTTCCATAGACTTCTGCTGATCTTGTTCTTTTATTATTTATTTTTTAATCATTTTAAAGCAGCACGCGTCACCCTCTGCTCTCTAATATCATCCAAAGAAGTTGTAGCTTGATCTCCTCCAGCACCGTTCTCCTCTGTCTGTCGATCTTCAGCCTCTTGATGTTCTCCTTCTCCAGATCTCTTTACAGCTTCCAAAAGTAATAATGGGGTTGCTTTTAAAACGTTATTGTAAAAATCACGCGCCTGCATCACAGTAACCAAACGGTACCTTTTACCTTCATGCATCACCATCAACCCAACTGGAATCTCCCATCTGAACCTTATATCTCGTTGTTTGAGCTCTTGCACCAGAAATGTAAAATCCTTCCTTCTCCTTAAAATCTTTGGAGGAATTTCTTTTAGAACCAAAACTTCTTGATCAGCAATCACAACTTTAGAATCATAGGCAGCTTGTATAACTTCATCTCTAATTTCCCTCTTTACAAAATAAACCACCACATCTTTAGGCAGCTTTCTCTGTCTAGCAATCCATGAATTCACACGAAACACTTTATCCATGCCTCCCTTTATTTCAGATGCTGGCTGATTCAATACCACTTCCAGAGCCTCAGAAATCAGCTGCTTTAGATCTTCCTTAATATTCTCTTTTAAGCCTCTGATTCTAACAGCAAACTGCATCTGGTAATATTGAGCAAGACTCAATTCTCTGTCCATTTTGTCTCTTAAATCTTCATTCTCCAATACTTTCGCTTCTAATATGGCATTCTTTTGAGTCAAATCTTCCACTTTTTCATCCAAATCTTCCACACATTCAGCCACTTTATACACTGAAGACAAAATGTCTGCCTTCATCACACTGAACTTCTGTTCCATCCTCTCTTCCATTCTCTCCTCCAGTTTCTCCAATTTCTCCTCCATCCGTGCAAATTTATCATCCATTGATTCCAGAATTACCTGGGCATGTTTTTCAAGAGCATCTTGTAGATCCTTCGGTGTCAATACATCAGGAGGATGCAACGCCTGCAATGATGATTGTTGCGTCGGAGAAGTTCCAGCACTCCGAAGAGTTTTTGAGGGAGGTTTAGCCGCCATCTTTTACTTCCACTTGTGACGCACTTTCACTTTAAGTTTAAAAAAAGTCCATCAAGCTCGAGAGTAAAATATAATAATCCTCTTCATCCTTTCCTCTTGTACCGCTCTGCCTGCTCCTTTTATTCCATAGTCCTTCCTTCAGGCAGGGGTGGTTGCAAACGCCTGGCTCTGCTCCAAGTAATCCGGAGCAGAGACGCTGACCAGCTGGGAGTAACCCAGGCTACGGGGGAGTTCAACCCTTCAGCCGCCCAAGCTCCAAGCTCAGGTGGCCCCGGGGAACTCGACCCCTACCTGGGGCCTCACCCCCTCCTCTTCTCCCGAGGAGGGGGCTTCAAATTCGCCCGAACAGCAGATCGGCGCTGTTTCGGGCGAAAATCACTCAGCTGAGCCGCGGGCAGCCCGGGAAGGCTGTCTCCGGCGCCGCGCAGCCACCGAAAGTCCCAGGAGCTTTCTTGTTTTAATCCAGCATTTTCCAGCTCACTGCTGAGAAGGGCGAGAAGAAAATCCTGGTGAAAACCGAAGGGTTCCAGCTATGGGATGCTTTAGGAATAATGATTATTATTAACTGTATTCCTACATTGATTGCCATCTCTGGGAGGAAGGGGTTAATTCTGCTTTTGAAGAAGCTACCCTTGCAGGGGTCTTCAAACTTGGCCCTTTTATGACTTGTGGACTTCAACTCCCAGAATTCCTCAGCCAGGCACGCGTTGAAGTCCACAAGTCATAAAAGGGCCAAGTTTGAAGACCCCCTGAGCTACAGTCTGTAATACAGGGATGTGCAACCTTGGCCACTTTAAGACTTCTGGACTTCAACTCCCAGAATTCCTCAGCCAGGCACGCGTTGAAGTCCACAAGTCATAAAAGGGCCAAGTTTGAAGACCCCCTGAGCTACAGTCTGTAATACAGGGATGTGCAACCTTGGCCACTTTAAGACTTCTGGACTTCAACTCCCAGAATTCCTCAGCCAGGCACACGTTGAAGTCCACAAGTCATAAAAGGGCCAAGTTTGAAGACCCCCTGAGCTACAGTCTGTAATACAGGGATGTGCAACCTTGGCCACTTTAAGACTTCTGGACTTCAACTCCCAGAATTCCTCAGCCAGGCACGTGTTGAAGTCCACAAGTCATAAAAGGGCCAAGTTTGAAGACCCCCTGAGCTACAGTCTGTAATACAGGGATGTGCAACCTTGGCCACTTTAAGACTTCTGGACTTCAACTCCCAGAATTCCACAGCCAGCCATGCTAGAAAGAAGTGTGGAGAGGAAGAGGAGGAGGAGGAGGAGGAGGAGGAGGAGGAGGAGGAGGAGGAGGAGGACTGTGTGGTCTTTGGTGTTCTCTGAACTTGGTTGTTTTCTGGCAGACATTTCATGACCCAACTAGGTAGCGTTATCGGAACTGGAAGGGTGTGGGGTTTGCTCTCTGTTTATATACAAATGGCTTGCCCCATTAGTATTGGTGGAACAGTCAAGGAAATACCAACTCAGACAAACCATCTTGCAGGAAACAGCAGCCTGATCAAGGAACCACCCGGAACACTCCCACCAAAATTATCAGGAAAAGCCACTAGTATATAAATAGAGAGCAAATCCCATTCCCTTCTTGCACTGATTATGTTACGTAGTTGGGTTATGAAACGTCTGCAAGAAAACAGCCAAGTTCAAAGAGTACCAAGGTCCCTACAGTACTCCTCCTCCTCCTCCTCCTCCTCCTCCTCCTCCTCCTCCCTGCAAACCCCACTCCCTTCTAGTACTGATTATGTTACCTAGTTGGGTCATGAAATATCTGCAAGAAAACAACCAAGCTCAGAGAGCACCAAAGACCCTGTGGTTCTCCTCCTCTTTCTCTTCTCCTCCTGTCTCCTCCTTTTTCACTCCTCCTCTTCCTCCTCCTCCTCCTCCTCCTCCTCTCTGCAAATCACACTTCCTTCTAGCACTGATGATGTTCCCTAGTTGGGTCATGAAATGTCTGCAAGAAAACAACCAAGCTCAAGAGAGTGCCAAGGACCCCGCAGTCGTCGTCCTCCTCCTCCTCCTCCTCCTCCTCCTCCTCCTCCTCCTCCTCCTCCTCCTCCTCCTCCTCCTCCTCCTCCTCCTCCTCCTCCTCCTCCCTGCAAACCCCACTCCGTTCTAGTACTGATTATGTTACCTAGTTGGGTCATGAAACGTCTGCAAGAAAGCAACCAAGGACCTCACTCCTGTATTGTGCAAATCTGGAACACAGATTAATTCAGCACCCAGCTGTCCTGTGAATTCAGCCAACCGGGTTCATACCTGGATCTTTAACCTTTAAAAAAAAAAAGGTGTTTCCACCCCAAAAGAAAAAGAGGTTTAGAAGCCGAGCATCCTATCCGTTGTGGCTGCCCGCATTTCGTATACCTCAGAAGGAAAGAAAAAAAAAACCACCAATATTTCACAAAGTAGTTTTTTGCAAACTAAAACAGCAGTTTTACCCTTCCCATTTCGGAAGGACTATTTTGCACGTCGACAACCAATCCAAACAACTCTTGCGAAGGGATGGGAGGGGGGGACACAGGCACCCATATGAAATAGAAAAAAAATCCCCACAGTCTTGTAGCACTTTCAGGATTAATTAACACATTTGCTCATGCGTGAATCGAACCGAATCTTGCACTGAATGTGCAAAGGTTGGGTTTTGCTTGCTTTGGAAACCTGTGTGTGTGTGTGTGTGTGTGTGTGTGTGTGTGTGTGTGTTTAAGCGGGGAGATAG
This sequence comes from Vipera latastei, assembly GCA_024294585.1. Taxonomy (NCBI): domain Eukaryota; kingdom Metazoa; phylum Chordata; class Lepidosauria; order Squamata; family Viperidae; genus Vipera; species Vipera latastei. The sequence continues at coordinate 4,253,936 of CM044356.1, forward strand.
ACTCCGTCTTTGCAACCTCAGGATGCAGTCCGAGAAGTAGAGCAGGATAGGGCCGAGCCCAATTCAAATGCCGCCCGATTCAAATGAAAATCAAATTAATGAGATACAGGCGGCGCGATTGCTCCCTTTCCTCTTGCATATGCCGTTAATTATTTCTCCCGCACGTTATAATTTTGGCAAGCTAAATATTGTCGGGTTGCCTATTAGCTTTCAACACAAAGAGCTGAGGGTGCGTGTGGAAGGGTGGGCTGCTGTGGGCACCACAAACACACCTTACAAGACTGGGTAATTTGTATAAAAATAAACACTCCCCGGAATGAAGCTCAACTCTTTTATCACTTTAGGGAAATAGCTTTTCTGGGGGCTAAGCGAGACGGCTGTTGAGAAGTGAGTTTGGCCCCATTTTACAGGCTTCCTGGCCACGGTCGTTAAGTGGATCACTGTAGTTATTAAGTTAGTCACTTAGTTGTTAAGTGATTCCGGCTTCCCCCTTTGACTTCGCCTGTCAGAAGGTCGCAAAAGGGGATCCCGTGATCCCGGGGACTGCGACCGTCATAAATACGAGTTGGTTGCCAAGCGTCTGAATTCGGATCAGGTGACCCTGGAAGATGCTGCACCAGTGTGAAAAATGGTCCTCAGGCACTTATTTTCAGTGCCGTTGTAACTTCGAACGGCCCCTAAACCAGAGGTAGGCCACCTTGGCTCTTTTATGACTCGTGGACTTCAACTCCCAGAATTCCTGAGCCAGCTATGCTGAGGGGAAAGGGAGAGGTTTCCAAGCTGAGCCTTGCTGGCTCAGGAATTCTGGAAGTTGAAGTCCACCAGTCATGAAGGGGCCATAGTTCCCCCATGCTGGCTCAGGAATTCTGGGAGTTGAAGTCCACGAATCATGAGGGGGCCATATTTCCCCCACGCTGGCTCAGGAATTCTGGGAGTTGAAGTCCACGAATCATGAGGGGGCCATAGTTCCCCCATGCTGGCTCAGGAATTCTGGAAGTTGAAGTCCACAAGTCATGAAGGGGCCATAGTTCCCCCATGCTGGCTCAGGAATTCTGGGAGTTGAAGTCCACGAATCATGAGGGGGCCATATTTCCCCCACGCTGGCTCAGGAATTCTGGGAGTTGAAGTCCACGAGTCATGAGGGGGCCATAGTTCCCCCACGCTGGCTCAGGAATTCTGGGAGTTGAAGTCCACGAGTCATGAGGGGGCCATAGTTCCCCCACGCTGGCTCAGGAATTCTGGGAGTTGAAGTCCACAAGTCATGAGGGGGCCATATTTCCCCCACGCTGGCTCAGGAATTCTGGGAGTTGAAGTCCACGAGTCATGAGGGGGCCATAGTTCCCCCACGCTGGCTCAGGAATTCTGGGAGTTGAAGTCCACGAGTCATGAGGGGGCCATAGTTCCCCCACGCTGGCTCAGGAATTCTGGGAGTTGAAGTCCACGAGTCATAAAAGAGCCAAGATTGCCTACTCCTGCAGGCCTAAACAAACGGCTGTAAGTCAAGGATTACTTGTATGCAATATAAATAACAAAGTGTGGTGCTATTATCTTTTTTTTTAGATTCTGCTTTTCTTTTCTTTCTTAGCCCACCATTCTGGGATTTTTTTGATGGTCTCTTTTATGGTATGTGTTCATCACAGAGGAGTTTCTCCGGTTGCAAAAGCGAGAGGGGCAGAGATGTACTTTCAGGCCTGCAAGATTCTGTTAATACAACCCAGGGCTCTACTAATTTCCCGACCTTGGTAACTTTAAGACTTGTGGACTTCAAATCCCAGAATTCCTCCCAACAAAGGTGAGTAAGATTAAACAGGGGTAGCTGGAATCCTAACATGATGTGACTTTTCCTTTCCTTTCCTTTCCCTTCCTCTTTCCTTCCTCTTTCCTTTTCTTTCCCTCCCTTTCCCTTTCCTTCCTCTTTCCTTTCCTTTCCCTTCCTCTTTCCGTTCTTTTCCATTCTGTTCCTTTCCTTTCCCTTCCTCTTTCCTTTCCTTTCCTTTCCTTTCTTTCCTTTCCCTTCCTCTTTCCTTTCTTTCCCTTTCCTTCCTCTTTCCTTTCCTTTCTTTCCCTTCCCTTCCTCTTTCCTTTCCTTTCCCTTCTGTTCCTTTCCTTTCTCTTCCCTTCCTCTTTCCTTTCTTTTCCTATCCTTTCCTTTCCTTTCCTTTCCTTTCCTTTCCTTTCCTTTCCTTTCCTTTCCTTTCCGTTCTGTTCCTTTCCTTTCCCTTCCTCTTTCCTTTCCTTTCCTTTCTTTCCCTTCCTTCCTCTTTCCTTTCCTTTCCTTTCCTTTCCTTTCCTTTCCTTTCCTTTCCTTTCCTTTCCTTTCCTTTCCTTTCCTTTCCGTTCCGTTCCGTTCCGTTCTGTTCCTTTCCTTTCCCTTCCTCTTTCCTTTCCTTTCCTTTCTTTCCCTTCCTTCCTCTTTCCTTTCCTTTCTTTCCCTTTCCTTCCTCTTTCCTTTCCTCTTTCCTTTCCTTTCCTTTTTCCTTTCCCTTCCCTTCCCTTCCTCTTTCCTTTCCTTTCTTTCCCTTTCCTTCCTCTTTCCTTTCCTTTCCTTTTTCCTTTCCCTTCCCTTCCCTTCCTCTTTCCTTTCCTTTCTTTCCCTTTCCTTCCTCTTTCCTTTCTTTTCCTATCCTTTCCTTTCCTTTCCCTTTCCTCCCTCTTTCCCCTTTTCCCTTCCCTTCCACAGCAACCTCCCTTCTTTCCTTCTTCCCCGCCCTCTCCTTCCCTTCCTGCAGGAAACCCTGCGGAAAGTATGGGGAAGTGCATCTAGGCCTCTGTTCAATAGTAAGGAAAATTAACAAACTGCACTTGACACAAATGTGGCTACTTGGCACAGCTGCACAAATAGAAGTATGTCCTAGATAGAAAAGGCGATTCTGGATGGACAGTGTTTGGGTGAAAAATATGCAGGCTTTTTCAAAAGATGCAGACGTCACAGCAACATGCAGTACCATATAATGGTTTTGGGCGTCTGGCTCTCCAGAAATAATTTCTTCTTCTTCTTCTTCTTCTTCTTCTTCTTCTTCTTCTTCTTCTTCTTCTTCTTCTTCTTCTTCTTCTTCTTCTTCTTCTTCTTCTTCTTCTTCTTCTTCTTCTTCTTCTTCTTCTTCTTCTTCTTCTTCTTCTTCTTCTTCTTCTTCTTCTTCTTCTTCTTCTTCTTCTTCTTCTTCTTCTTCTTCTTCTTCTTCTTCTTCTTCTTCTTGTAAGATCCAAGGTTCATTGTGTTAGTGTTCCTATCCTAGCAAAACAAGGCCTGCCTGCGATTTATGACACACAGACCCATAAAATATTACACTGCACAGCATGTTACTGTTGAGTCTGCACCTTTTAAAAAAAAAAAGAAAAAAAGAAAAAAGTCTACATTAAAATAAAATAGGAAACAACTCTGTTGGCACCTTTGCTGGGTGCCAGAAAATATTTGGAAGGCGGGGGATAAATGTATTTTTGTCGTTCCCCTGTCAAAAATAAGAGGTTAAAATCCTTTTTTTTTTTTCCTTCCAAGGATTTTTGGAAAACTGCTGGCTCCTTGGTCTTCCAAGGCAGCCCCTGATAAAGCACATTCCGGGTAGTCCTCGACTTATGACAGTTCACTTACTGACCGTTCAAAGTTGCAACGGCACTGAAGCCAGCAGCTTCTGACCGTTTTTTCACACTTAACGACTGTTGCAGAATCCCCCACGGTCACGTGATCAGAATTTGGATGTTTGGGGCAACTGACTCGTGTTTTTTTGACGGGCGCAATGTCCCCGGGGTCACGTGATTTCCCCCCCCCTTTTGCGACCTTCTGGCAAGCAAAGTCAATGCGGGAAGCCAGGTTCACTTAAACAGCCGTGTTCCTAATTTAACAACTGCTGTGATTCGCTTAACGACTGTGTTAAGAAAGGTTGTAAAATGGGGCAAAATTCAACAACAGAAATTTTGGGCTTAGCTGTCACACGTCAAGGATTATCTGGAAGTTAACACTGGAAGTTTTTAAGAAGAGACTGGACAGCCACTTGTCTGAAATGGTTTAGGGTTTCCTGCCTGAGCAGGGGGTTGGACTAGATGACATCCAAGGTGCCTTCCAACTTTATTATTATTATTATTATTATTATTATTATTATTATTATTATTATTATTATTATTATTATTATTATTAGAGCCTTGGTGGAGCAGTGGGCTGATGCCTCCTTAAGTAACACCAGCTGCCTGCAATTAGTGCAGGTTCGAGTCCCACGAGGCTCAAGGTTGACTCAGCCTTCCATCCTTCCAAGGTAGGTAAAATGAGGACCCAGATTGTTGGGGGCAATAAGCTGACTTTGTAATAATGCCGCTTGGGGTGTGTGTGAAAGCCCTAATAAGCAGGCATATACATAGAATGAAGGCTATTGCTAAGCTTGTAAGCCGCCCTGAATCTTCGGAGAAGGGCGGGATATAAACGTAATAAAAATAAATAAATAAATAAATAATTATTGTTGTTGTTGTTATTGTTATTATTGTTATTATTGTTATTATTATTATTATCTGTACAGTAATCTATCCTGAATGTACAAATACAAGGTGGATTTCTTTAAAAAAACAAAAACAAAAAAAATGCAGTATATATCTTCACTTTCCCCATCTTCTACGCAACGTACCACAATTGCTGTGTTAATAGCAGCTTGCGGTGCAGCACAGATAGTCCTCGACTTAACGACCACAATTCAGCCCAAACTTTCTGTTGCTAAGTGAGACATTGGTTGAGCGAGTTTTGCCCCGTTTTACAACCTTGCTTGCCAGGGTTGTTAAGTGAACCAACTGCATTTGTTAAGTTGGGAACGCGGCTAAACCGTTTTCCCCCTTGACTTGGCTTGTCACAAGGTCACAAAAAGGGGGAAATCACGTGACACACACAGACACCCCGGGACGCCGCAACCATCATAAATGTAGGTCGGCAGCCAAGACTCTGATTTTTTGTTTGCATGAACCGTGGGGGATGCTGCCACGGTCGTAAGTGCAAAAAACGGTCACAATGTCTCTGTTGTCAGTGCCCTTGTAACTCCGAACGGTCGTTAAATGAAATGGTTGTAAGTTGAGCGCTAGTAAGGTAAAGCACATTGCATAGCCCACCCACTCTGAGCACACAAAACCAGGGTGGATTTCCGTTAAAAAAACCAAATGAAATAAAATAAAATCACATCTTGACTTTCCCACCTTCTTCTACGCAATACGCCACAATTGTCTTCGTGATGTTAATAGCGGCTTGAAATGCAGCAGGTGAAATCCGCGGTGTCTTCACTGCTCTTGGGAGGGAAAAAAAGGGGTGTTTAATTTTGTTTTTCTTGCCATTTTCCTAGCAGGAGTGCGCCCGTCTCCCCCCCCCCCTTTGCTCTCTCTCTCTCTCTCTCTCCTGTACATTGCATTTTCCTTCATTCTTAGTGGAAACGCGGCAATTTTCATGTTCGGCTGCACTTAGCTTGCCCGCTTGGTACATCTGCCTCCTTCAAGCAAGGTTATTTATTCCCCGAACAGTCTTTTATTCTGAATTTTGGGGGGGGAAACAATCGCGTTGATTCCTTGTGCGGGGTGAAAATCAGGACCTTAAGAAATTGCCGCATCTGAATTAATTCCTTTGCAGGCTGGGTAGCCGTTCGAGACGGAACCAAGCAGCATTTGCAAGCGAGCTGTTTAAGCACAGGTTGTCCTCGATTTACAACCGCTGGTTTAGTGACCGTTCCAAGTTTACAACGGCGCTGAAAAAAAGGGACTTAGGACCGTTTTTCACACTTACGACCATTCCGGCATGCCCGTTGGCCACGTGGTCAAATTTCAGATGCTCGGCAACTGACACGTATTTACGACGGTCACAGCATCCCCTTTTGCGACCTTCCGACAAGCAAAGTCAAGGGGGCAAGCCTGATTCACTTAACAACCGACTTAACAACTGCAGCCATTCACTTAACAACAGTGGCCAGGAAGGTTGTAAAAAGGGGCAAAACTCGCTTAACAACCGTCTTGCTTAGCCACAGAAATGGGGGGCTCCATCGTGGTCATACGTCAATATGACTACCCCGGGCACGGACCCAGAGGATTCAAGCACTTTTTTCTTTTTGTTTCCCTAAAAAAAAGAGAGATTTTAGAAGCTCGCTTTGCGCAGCCGCGGAATGACATCTCGCCCTGTGAATCCACCTTTGCCTCAAATGGGAGGGCGCGTTGCCTCCGTGCTGTGGGTGTTTGATTCCTAGAGGGAAACTACTAATTATGCCATTATATTTCCTGAAAGACGCCAGTGCTCTTTCAGATAGGGAGCTGAGTTGCTGCAGAAAATTCTGCTTCATTTTGCTGATGGCAAAGGAAGCATAGAAGTTTCTTTCAGTGAGTGAGCCTTATAAATCAGAGTTTCTCAACCTGCTCACTTTAAGATGGGTGGACTTCACCTCCCAGAATTCCCCAGCCAGCAAGCTTTAAGGTGGATTGACTTCAACTCCCAGAATTCCCCAGCCAGCATCCTTTAAGATGGGTGGACTTCACCTCCCAGAATTCCCCAGCCAGCATTCTTTAAGATGGGTGGACTTCACCTCCCAGAATTCCCCAGCCAGCATCCTTTAAGATGGGTGGACTTCACCTCCCAGAATTCCCCAGCCAGCAAGCTTTAAGGTGGATTGACTTCAACTCCCAGAATTCCCCAGCCAGCATCCTTTAAGATGGGTGGACTTCAACTCCCAGAATTCCCCAGCCAGCAAGCTTTAAGGTGGATTGACTTCAACTCCCAGAATTCCCCAGCCAGCATCCTTTAAGATGGGTGGACTTCAACTCCCAGAATTCCCCAACCAGCAAGCTTTAAGGTGGATTGACTTCAACTCCCAGAATTCCCCAGCCAGCATCCTTTAAGATGGGTGGACTTCACCTCCCAGAATTCCCCAGCCAGCAAGCTTTAAGGTGGATTGACTTCAACTCCCAGAATTCCCCAGCCAGCATCCTTTAAGATGGGTGGACTTCAACTCCCAGAATTCCCCAGCCAGCAAGCTTTAAGGTGGATTGACTTCAACTCCCAGAATTCCCCAGCCAGCATCCTTTAAGATGGGTGGACTTCAACTCCCAGAATTCCCCAGCCAGCAAGCTTTAAGGTGGATTGACTTCAACTCCCAGAATTCTCCAGCCAGCATCCTTTAAGTTGGGTGGACTTCAGCTCCCAGAATTACCCACTCTGCGTCCTTTAAGATGGGTGAGCTTCAACTCCCAGAATTACGCACCCTGCATCCTTCCTTCCTTCCTTCCTTCCTTCCAATATCTCAGGGGCTGCCCCAAAGAAGAGGGAGTCAAGCTTTTCTCCAAAGCGCGTGAGGGCAGGACAAGAAGCAACGGATGGAAACTAATCAAGGAGAGAAGCAACCTGGAACTAAGGAGAAACTTCCTGACAATTAACCAGTGGAACAACCTGCCTCCAGAAATCCTGGGCGCTCCCATCACTGGAGGTTTTTAAGAAGAGACTGGACAGCCATCTGTCTGAAATGGGATAGGGTCTCCTTCTTGAGCAGGGGATGAGAAGAGAAGAGAAGAGAAGAGAAGAGAAGAGAAGAGAAGAGAAGAGAAGAGAAGAGAAGAGAAGAGAAGAGAAGAGAAGAGAAGAGAAGAGAAGAGAAGAGAATAATAGAATGGGATGGAAGCAAAAAGAGGAGAGGAGAGGAGAGGAGAGGAGAGGAGAGGAGAGGAGAGGAGAGGAGAGGAGAGGAGAATAGAATAGAATAATAATGGAATAGAATAGAATAGAATAGAATAGAATAGAATAGAATAGAATAGAATAGAATTAGAATAGAATAGAATAGAATAGAATAGAATAGAATAGAATAGAATAGAATAGAATAGAATAGAATAAGAATAGAATAAGAATAGAATAATAATGGAATAGAATAGAATAGAATAGAATAGAATAGAATAGAATAGAATAGAATAGAATAGAATAGAATAGAATAGAATAGAATAGAATAGAATAGAATAAGAATAGAATAAGAATAGAATAATAATGGAATAGAATAGAATAGAATAGAATAGAATAGAATAGAATAGAATAGAATAGAATAGAATAGAATAGAATAGAATAGAATAGAATAGAATAGAATAGAATAGAATAGAATAGAATAGAATAGAATAGAATAGAATAGAGCTGGAAGGGACCCTGGAGGTCTTCAGCCCCCTGCTCAAGCAGGGGAACCTATACCATCTCAGACAAGTGATTGTCTAGCCTCTTCTTAAAAACCTCCAGTGGTGGAGCGCCCACGATGCTCCAAGGCCCCTTCCAGCTCTATTCCAATTGATTGATTGATTGATTGATTGATTTGCAGATCCCAAACATCTTTCGGGTCACGTTGACCTCAGAGAAACCCTGGCACCTTTTGTCCGCTCCCCAACCCGCACGCTCTTCGCTCTGGGGCTGAACTGGCTGGTTCTGGGACTTCATCAAAGGAAAAATAACACAAAAGAGGCCTTTATTCATTGTGGCACTAGCTTCAAAGCCCTGTGGAGCGAAGCGCCTTGTCTTAGTAAATCAAGACAATGTCACAGGCTAGCAATGTTGTGGCTCCAGACTGTCCAGCAAATAGGACAATGGGCCTTCAAATGTAAAGTTGACCGCGTTGAAACTTAAGTTCATTCCCCCAGAACACGCAGGAGGGAAAAAACCGTCCTACTTTTGAAAAGGTGCAGAGAGCTCTCGTTTAGCAACCACCATGAGGAGCGGCCTCACTCAGCCGTGACTCAGCAGTCCTCGACTTCGCGACCAGGAATGAGCCCCAAATTTCAGCTGGTAAGTGAGACATTTGTTAAGTGAGTGGCGCCCCATTTTAGGACCGTCCATAAGTGAATCACTGCCGTGCTGTGGGAGTCACATGGTTGTTAAGTGAGTCTGCCTTCTCTCATTGACTTTTCTCAGGGCATGCACAGTCTTGTTACACTGAGAAAACCCAGGAGTAAATACAGTAAACAGTGGTCTATATTATGTTGTTGTTAGCTGCGAAGTCATGTCCGACCCATCGCGACCCTATGGACAACGTTCCTCCAGGCCTTCCTGTCCTCTACCATCTTCTGGAGTCCATTTAGGCTCACGCCTACTGCTTCAGTTACTCCATCCAACCCCCTCATTCTCTGTCGTCCCCTCCTTCTCTTGCCCTCAATCTTTCCCAGCATTAGGCTCTTCTCCAGTGAGTCCGTCCTTCTCATTAGGTGGCCAAAGTATTTGAGTTTTAGCTTCAGGATCTGGCCTTCTAAAGAGCAGTCGGGGTTGATCTCTTCTAGGACTGACCGGTTTGATCGCCTTGCAGTCCAAGGGACTCGCAGGAGTCTTCTCCAGCACCATAGTTCAAAGGCCTCAATTCTTTGGCGCTCAGCCTTTCTTATGGTCCAACTTTCACTTCCATACATTGCAACTGGGAAGACCATAGCCTTGACTATACACACTTTTGTTGACAGGGTGATGTCTCTGCTCTTTAGTGTGCTGTCTAGATTTGCCATGGCTTTCCTCCCCAGGAGCAAGTGTCTTTTAATTTCTTGGCTGCTTCCTCGTCTGCGGTGATCTTGGAGCCCAGGAAAATAAAATCTGTCACTACCTCCATTTCTTCCCCATCTATTTGCCAGGAATTGAGAGGGCCGGATGCCACGATCTTAGTTTTCTTAAATGTTGAGTTTCAAGCCCACTTTTGCACTCTCCTTCTTCAGGTCTATATTATATGGTGGTTTATCTTCTACTATTTACAACAGGGCTCTTCAAACTTGGCCCTTTTGTGACTCGTGGACTTCAACTCCCAGGATTCCTCAGTTGCGAAATGGGGCAAAGCTCACCCAATGACGGCCTCGCTTAGCCACGGAAACCCAGGGCTCCGTCGCGGGCGTTAAGCCGAGGACCCAACCTGTGTTAAAAGTTTCAAAACCACAGCTGCTTTAACAGTCCCGGAGGGCTGGAGGCAACGCTTTTGTGTTTTTTCCAGCTTTGAAAGACGTGCACGCTACACTGAGCATTTTGTCTTCTCGGTTCAGATGCGGCTGCTCACCGCGGTTACACAATGTTCTCGGAAACTCAGCGGGCTTTCTCCTCCCGCACCACACAACGTCTGCGAGAACGCATCACCTCGTCAGCCGACTCTCCTGCTTTTCCCAGAGAGAGACACGGATTGGGGGGGGGAGGGTGAAGTAAACACCTGCTTCTCGCCACGTCTTTCCCTTCCCACGGTAACTCTCTCCCTGGCCCTCCTGGGAGGCAGAAGTATGTCAGGTGGCAGCAGTGCAGTCTCTAATTGCAGCACCACCACCACAAGCCGCCGTGGGGTTTGATCTTCCCCGGTGTTATTTCGTAGGGCGCTAACAGAGTAACAGAGTTGGAAGGGGCCTTGGAGGTCGTCTAGTCCAACCCCCTGCTCAGGCAGAAAACCCTAATACCAGTGATGGTGAATCTTTTAGAGACCGAGTGCCCAAACTGCAACCCAAAACCCACTTATGTATCGTCGGGTGCCAGGTGGGTGTGGCCCATTCGGTGGGCGTGGCTGCGGTGGTAACGGTAGACTGGGTGGGACTAAAAAGTTCAATCCATCAATTCCAACTTTGCGAGATCCTTTCTTTCCCCCCGTGAGAAGTTTTTTTTTATTTTTTATTTTATTTTAATTCCATTTATATCCCGCCCTTCTCCGAAGACTCAGGGCGGCTTACAAGCTTAGCAGGAGCCTTCATTCTATGTATATGCCTGCTTGTTAGGGCTTTCACACACACCCCAAGCGGCATTATTACAAAGTCAGCTTAATTGCCCCCAACAATCTGGGTCCTCATTTTACCTACCTGGGAAGGATGGAAGGCTGAGTCAACCTTGAGCCTGGTGGGACTCGAACCTGCACTAATTGCAGGCAGCTGGTGTTACTTAAGGAGGCATTAGCCCACTGCTCCGCCAAGGCTCTTGAAATTGTTGAAATTGATTGATTGATTGAACCTTTTTTTTTTACACATGGTGGCGGAGGCCTAAAGCGTAAAGATTTTATAAAACCCAGCTGAAGGCCTAGGACTGGGGCAATGGCGCACGTGCCCACAGAGAGGGCTCTGCGTGCCACCTGTGGCATGCGTGGCATAGGTTTGCCACCACAGCCCTATACCATTTCAGACCAATGGCTGTCCTGTCTCTTCTTAAAGACTTCCAGTATTGGAGCATTCACAGCTTCTGGAGGCAGGTTGTTCCACTGGTTAATTGTTCTGACTGTCAGGAAATTCCTCCTTAGTTCCAGGTTGTTTCCTCGTTCATTAGTTTCCATCCGTTGCCTCTTGTCCTGCCCTCAGGGTCTTTGGAGAATAGCTTGACTCCCTCTTCTTTGGGGCAGCCCCTCAGATATTGGAAGATAGGAAGGAAGGAAGGAAGGAAGGAAGGAAGGAAGGAAGGAAGGAAGGAAGGAAGGAAGGAAGGAAGGAAGGAAGGAAGGAAGGAAAAATATTGCAATAGCCCTTCGACTCATATACCGCTTCACAGTGCTTTACAGCCCTCTCTAAGCCGTTTACAGAGTCAGCCTCTTGCCCCCCAACAATCCGGGTCCTCATTTTACCGACATCGGAAGGATGGAAGGCCGAGTCAACCCTGAGCCGATCAGGATCGAACTCCAGGCTGTGGGCAGTGCGTTAGCCTGCAACACTGCCTTCTAACCACTGCGCTACCCCAGCTCTTCAGAGGACCCTTACTTGTTTATCCCAATCATTTCTGTGGCTGCTGATCTCAAGCTAGTGCCTCTGGGTGGCTAATGAGGCATGCAAATGTAGCCGAACACAATGTAAAAATAAATACAGGCAATTTAAATAGCAGCAGCACACACACACACACACACACACACACACACCCTCCCCTCCCCCGCCGCAAACCCACATAATAATTAAACCGGCGTGAACAATGCAGCTCCTAGCAGACTGTTTGTTTGTCAGCCTCAGCAACTTTGGGCTACTACAACTCCCGGGATGCCTCAGCCGGCCCTCAGGCGCTGCCGTCTCTTTTCCAGATTGTCCTCAGCTTCCAGCCAAAATCAGGATTGGAGAAGTTGGCGTTGAGCCCTGCAGTTGATAAGCGAGGCCTTGAATGACTGCACCTGGTTTTGGAGGAATAGCCATAGCCATAGAACTTTAGACTTATATACCGCTTCACAGCGCTTCACAGCCCTCCCTAAGCGGTTTACAGCGTCAGCCTATTTGCCCCCCCCCCGCCCCCCCCCCCCAACAATCCGGGTCCTCATTTTACTGACCTTGGAAGGATGCAAGGCTGAGTCGACCTTGAGCCGGTGAGGATCGAACTGCCGAACTGCTGGCAGGAATGGGAAAAAGCATGGGAAGAGGAAGAGGAACAAGGAAAGGAACGGGAACTAGAACGGGAACAGGAAAAGGAATGGGAACAGGAATAGGAACAGGAACAACAACTGGAACAGGAAAAGGAATGGGAAAAGGAACAGGAATAGGAATGGGAACAGGAAAAGGAATAGGAATGGGAACAGGAAAAGGAATGGGAACAGGAAAAGGAATGGGAACAGGAACAGGAAAAGGAACAGGAATAGGAATAGGAACAGGAAAAGGAATGAGAACAGGAAAAAGAATGAGAACAGGAAAAGGAAAAAGAATAGGAACAGGAAAAGGAACAGGAACAGGAGTAGGAACAGGAGAAGGAAAAGGAATAGGAACAGGAAAAGGAATGGAAACAGGAATAGGAAACAGGAACAGGAAAAAGATTGGGAACAGGAAAAGGAATAGGAACAGGAATAGGAATGGGAACAGGAACAGGAATAGGAACAAGAAAAGGAATGAGAACAGGAAAAGGAATAGGAACAGGAAAAGGAAAAGGAACAGGAACAGGAATAGGAACAAGAAAAGGAATGAGAACAGGAAAAGGAATGGGAAAAGGAACAGGAAAAAGAATGAGAACAGGAAAAGGAATGGGAACAGGAATAGGAATGGTAACAGGAATAGGAACAGGAACAGCAACTGGAACAGGAACAGGAATGGGAAAAGGAAAAGGAACAGGAATGGGAACAGGAAAAAGAATGGGAACAGGAAAAGGAATGGGAACAGGAACAGGAACAGGAACAGGAATAGGAATAGGAATAGGAACAGGAAAAGGAATGGGAAAAGGAACAGGAAAAAGAATGGGAACAGGAAAAAGAATGGGAACAGGACAAGGAACAGGAACAGGAGTAGGAACAAGAAAAGGAATGAGAACAGGAAAAGGAATGGGAAAAGGAACAGGAAAAAGAATGAGAACAGGAAAAGGAATGGGAACAGGAATAGGAATGGGAACAGGAATAGGAACAGGAACAGCAACTGGAACAGGAACAGGAATGGGAAAAGGAAAAGGAACAGGAATGGGAACAGGAAAAAGAATGGGAACAGGAAAAGGAATGGGAACAGGAACAGGAAAAGGAACAGGAACAGGAAAAGGAATGGGAAAAGGAACAGGAAAAAGAATGGGAACAGGAAAAAGAATGGGAACAGGAAAAGGAACAGGAACAGGAGTAGGAAAAGGAAAAGGAATAGGAACAGGAAAAGAAATGGAAACAGGAATAGGAAACAGGAACAGGAAAAAGAATGGGAACAGGAAAAGGAATAGGAACAGGAACAGGAAAAGGAACGGGAACAGGAATAGGAACAAGAAAAGGAATGAGAACAGGAAAAGGAATAGGAACAGGAACAGGAAAAGGAACAGGAACAGGAATAGGAACAAGAAAAGGAATGAGAACAGGAAAAGGAATGGGAAAAGGAACAGGAAAAAGAATGAGAACAGGAAAAGGAATGGGAACAGGAATTGGAATGGGAACAGGAAAAAGAATGGGAACAGGAAAAGGAATAGGAACAAGAACAGGAAAAGGAACAGGAACAGGAATAGGAACAAGAAAAGGAAAAGGAACAGGAAAAGGAATGGAAACAGGAATAGGAAACAGGAACAGGAAAAAGAATGGGAACAGGAAAAGGAATGGGAACAGGAATAGGAATGGGAACAGTAGAAAGAATGGGAACAGGAAAAGGAACAGGAACAGGAGTAGGAACAGGAAAAGGGAAGAACAGGAATAGGAACAGGAAAAGAATGGAAAGAGGAACAGGAAAAGGAATGGGAACAGGAATAGGAATGGGAACAGAAAAAGGAATGGGAACAGGAAAAGGAAGAGGAATAGGAAAAGGAAGAGGAACAGGAAAAGGAATGGGAAAAGGAAAAGGAGTAGGAACAGGAAAAGGAATGGGAACAGGAATAGGAAACAGGAACAGGAAAAATGGGAATCGGAAAAGAAACAGGAATAGGAACAGGAAAAGAAATGGGAACAGGAATAGGAATAGGAATAACTTTTTTGTTGCAGTCCTTAAGTGAATCGCCATGGTCATTAAGCGAGACGTCCTGTGCCTGCACCTGAGGCCTTGATTGACTCCACTCATTGCAATACAGCTGGGAAGATCACAAATGCAGTTGTGTGACTGCTGGGCACTGAAACTCTTGTAACTGCAAGCTGGTGGCCAAGTGCTCAGGTTGCGATTGTGGGACTCTGAGGATGCTGCAACAGTTGTCAGTGAAAGGACAGGTCACAAGTACAGGTAGCCCTCAACTTACGACCATTTGTCTAGTAACCTTTGGAAGTGACAATAGCACTGAAAAAGTGACCTATGACCATTTTTCACCCGTATGACTGTGGCAGCATTTAGACGCTTGGCAACTGGCATGTGCTTGTGACAAATGTAAAAAGAATGTATGTTAATACTTGATAAAATATTACAGTATATTTGTTGATATGTATGGGGGAGAGCTGGGAAAAAATAAAAATAAAAAACTTTAAGACACAAAGGCAACGTTGGTCTCAACGGTGGTCGTACGTTGAGGACTACTTGCACAGGGTTGTAGGTTGACTGCATGATTCTTGGAACATGCGACAAATGCTCCAACTCATTCTGATGCTATTTTCTTTGAAAGAAAAATAATCTCTTTCTCCTCCAATTGCATGCATTCCTGCTCTGGCAAGCAATTGTGTGGTGCTGAAAGTGACTCTCTGAAAATTGCTAGTTGCTCAGACTCGCAATAGGAACGCTGATGAGAAAGTGGCACTACACAGAACAATGAGGACTAGCAAGCCGGGGTGTTGTCTGCAAAATCAAGGTCTCTTGAGTGGGTTTCATACTATGGAATAGAAATAGAAATAGAAATAGAAATAGAAATAGAAATAGAAATAGAAATAGAAATAGAAATAGAAATAGAAATAGAAATAGAAATAATAGAAATAATAGAAATAATAGAAATAATAGAAATAGAAATAGAAATAGAATACAATAGAAAATATGGAATAGAATAGAATAGAATAGAATAGAATAGAATAGAATAGAATAGAATAGAATAGAATAGAATAGAATAGAATAGAATAGAATAGAATAGAATTACAGAATGGAATGGAATGGAATGGGATGTGAATAAAGTAGAGTAGAGTAGAGTAGAATAGAATGTATGAAATAGAATAGAATAGAATAGAATAGAATAGAATAGAATAGAATAGAATAGAATAGAATAGAATAGAATAGAATAGAAAATATGGAATGAAATAATGAATAGAATAGAATAGAATAGAATAGAATAGAATAGAATAGAATAGAATAGAATAGAATAGAATAGAATAGAATAGAAAATATGGAATGAAATAATAGAATAGAATAGAATAGAATAGAATAGAATAGAATAGAATAGAATAGAATAGAATAGAATAGAATAGAATAGAATAGAATAGAAAATATGGAATGAAATAATAGAATAGAATAGAATAGAATAGAATAGAATAGAATAGAATAGAATAGAATAGAATAGAATAGAATAGAAAAAATGGAATGAAATAATAGAATAGAATAGAATAGAATAGAATAGAATAGAATAGAATAGAATAGAATAGAATAGAATAGAATAGAATAGAAAAAATGGAATGAAATAATAGAATAGAATAGAATAGAATAGAATAGAATAGAATAGAATAGAATAGAATAGAATAGAATAGAATAGAATAGAATAGAATAGAAAATATGGAATGAAATAATAGAATAGAATAGAATAGAATAGAATAGAATAGAATAGAATAGAATAGAATAGAATAGAATAGAATAGAATAGAATAGAATAGAATAGAATAGAATAGAAAATATGGAATGAAATGGAATGGAATGGAATGAGAATAGAGTAGGATACAACCAGGTCTCGCACTCATAACCATCGCAGCATCCCCAGGGTTGAGTGATCAGAATTCAGCTGTTTGGCAATGGTTGCAGCGTCCCTGAGTCATGTGATCACCATTTACAGCTGTCCTAGCCAATCGCCTACCAGCAAAGTCAATAAGGGAAACTGGATTCACACAATGACTGCGTGATTCACTTAACGACTGCGGTGAGTTGCCTCACAACCAGGGCAAAAAAAAGTGTCATGAAATCAAGCATGGTTTCCTTAACAACCTCTTGCTTAGGCCCCGATATCTGGTCCCGATTGTGGTCGTAAAGCGAGGACTACTTAGCTAAAAAGAAAAATAAGAAGAAGAGAAGGAGGATAAGACAGCAGATATGATAAGGGAAGACACCATTAATATTTATTTTTATTTCATTTCATTATTTTATTTTATTTGATTATTTTATTTTATAGTATATTTTATATTTTATTGTTTTGCATTGTTTTATTATTTTTATTTTATTTTAGTATTTCATTTTATATTATTTTATCTTATATTTTGTTACTTCATTTTATTATTTTATTATTTCATTTCATTTTATTATTTTATTCTTATTTTATTATTTCATTTTATATTGTTTTATCTTATATTTCATTATTTCATTATTTTATTCTTATTTTATTTCATATAGTTTGGTTTTGTTTTCTTATTTTATAGGTAGCCCTCGATGAATGACCACAATTGAGCCCAAAATTTCTGTTGCTAAGCGAGAAATTTGTTAGGTGAATTCTGCCCCCATTTTACGACCTTTCTTGCCACAATTGTTCAATGAATCACACTGCAGTTGTTAAGTTAGTCACCCGGTCGGTAAGTGAATCTGGCCTCCCAATTGACTTTGCTTGTCAGAAGGTTGCAAAAGAGGATCGTGTGACCCCAGGACGCTGGGACCGTCATAAGTACAAGGCAGTTTTTTATTTATTTTTATTTTAATCCCATTTATATCCCGCCCTTCTCCGAAGACTCAGGGCGGCTTACAAGCTTAGCAGTAGCCTTCATTCTATGTATATGCCTGCTTATTAGGGCTTTCACACACACACACCCCAAGCGGCATTATTACAAAGTCAGCTTAATTGCTCCCAACAATCTGGGTCCTCATTTTTACCTACCTCAGAAGGACGGAAGGCTGAGTCAACCTTGAGCCTGGTGGGACTCGAACCTGCACTAATTGCAGGCAGCTGGTGTTACTTAAGGAGGCATTAGCCCACTGCTCCACCAAGGCTCGGTTGCCAAGCATCCGAATTTTGATCATGTAACTCTGGGGAAAGCTGCAATGGTCGTAAGTGTGAAAAATCTCTGTAAGTCCCTTTTTCCAGTACTGTTTTAACCTTGAATGGTCACTAAATGAACTGTTGTAACTCGAGGCCTATCTGTATTTTATTTTATTTTATTTTGCTTTGCTTTGCTTTGCTTTGCTTTATTTTATTATTTTATTTTATTTTATTTATTATTTTAGCAGAATCTATTGCACTGCAAGAGAACAAAAAAAATTGAGGCGGATGGAGTGGGAGACACTTCGGAGATCCTGTTCCAGTTTTGAAAGCACAGCTCAACCTCTCCACTCAAAGCTGCTGAATATTTTATCTCTGTCCCCGATAAAAAGCCACTGTGCAAACTCTAACATGGGGAAAACAAAGCGTTTTCGCCCTGATGCGCTCACACAGACACACACGCCCCAACAGGAATAAATAATTTTTTTAAAAAAAGCTCAAAGCTAGCAAATAAACATTTTCTGTTTTGCATTATGATTTTCAGAGCCACTTTTAAAAACAGCTGGGATAAGAACAGATCAAAGGCTACTTTATCTGGATGCCCTTGGAAATTGGTAAACACAGTGGCCTTCTCTCACCCTTGCAAGCCCTGGAAGGAAAGGGTGAAAAAAAAATGCCTCTTTTGTTATTTTGTTCCATCGAGATAATTATCCGGATAATAAAAGCATTGCCGGCACGATTCTGATCTTTGTCCTTTTAGCAATGTTCCCAGCGATTGGTGTATATATATACATATACATATACATATACATAGGGACGCGGTGGCTCAGTGGGTTAGGACGCTGAGCTTGTCGATCTGAAGGTCGGCAGTTTGGCGGGTCAAATCCCGAGAGCCGCGTAACAGAGTGAGCGCCTGTTACGCGTCCCAGCTTCTGCCAACCTAGCAGTTGGAAAGCACGTAAAAATGCAAGTAGAAAAATAGGGACCACTACGGTGGGAAGGTAACAGCGTTCCGTGCACCTTTGGTGTCTAGTCATGCCGGCCACATGACCACGGAGACGTCCTCGGACAAACGCTGGCTCTTCGGCTTTGAAACGGAGATGAGCACCGGCCCCTAGAGTCGGAAACGACTAGCACGCATGTGCGGGGGAACCTTTACCTTTACTATACATATACATATACATATACATATACATATACATATACATATATATATGTATATATTCCAAGGACTTCTTTGCTATCCCAGTAATTCCTGAATTTCTTCTTTATCTCGCTGAAAAGAAAGCTGCGATTGATTGATCAAGGCCACGATGGATTCTGAAGGTCCGTCAGATGACATAGATGGGATTGGGGAAGTCATATCTTGGAATGTATGATGGATAAATAGTAAAGAACGAATAAATGACATGAGAGGAGAAGATGGATCCACGGAGGGTCTGTGGAACCAAGAAAAGCGAGAAGGTTGCAGGAGATACGAATGAAGGTGACTCCATCTTTGATGAACAGGGCTGGGAAGGGGTGGTTTTAATTATGAATGGAGGGTTTGAAATGGGTGTTAGGAACTGTTAATTAGTGTCGCTAGATTGTTGTGATGAGTGTGATAGGAGGAACTAATCAGACAGCCTTCGGGGTCGAGGACTGCAGAGGTGACCTTGGAGAAGGCCTGGAAGGATTGTACCAAAAGAGGAATTCAGCCCAGAACAGAAAGGAAATCTTGCAAAGTAAATTAAAGGGATCCCTGATTTAATTCTCTTTGGCATAAGAGAGGAGAAGAAGAGAAAATGTTATTTGGACATTTAGAATGTTTTGGCTTATATCAACACACACCATGCACACACAC
>CM044356.1:4275672-4288172 GCA_024294585.1 Vipera latastei
GAACAACTTTAACCTAATTAAGACTTAGGGGGAAGATGTTAGCATCTTCCAATACTTGAGCGGCTGTCAAATAGAAGAGGTTGTCAACCTATTCTCCAAAGCAAGTGAGGAAAGAAAAAAGAGCAATGGGTGGAAACTACTCATGGAGATGAAGGAGAAATTTCTCGACAGGGAGAGCAATTAACCAATTGAGTGACTTGCCTCCAAACCTTGTGGATGCTCCAACACTGGGGGTCTTCAAGAAGAGTTGGACAACCAGTTGTCTGAAATGGTTAGGGTCTCCTGCTTTAGCAAGGGGTTGGACTAGAAGACCCCCAAGGTCCCTTCCAGCCCTCGGATTCCACAATTCTATATTTTATGCTGCCTTCTAAGGTCTACTAGTGTTTTCCCTACTGCCAAGAATCTTAAGCTTCTGTGTGCGTTTAGCAATTTAAGCCACAAAAGCATCGATTTTACAATTGAATCCTCATTCGTTTTCTGCCTCTCACCCAAATAACTTGTTTTATACACGGTCAACTTTCTTTCAAAACACCTTCTGTCTTGACCTCATCTCCTGTTGTCATTGCTGTGGGTGTCGTTCCTCCCCCTTCTCCAACACTGCAACACAGCCAGGCACCTTGCTGGGAGTCAGTAACTGAACAAAACTTGTTAAGGTTTCTAGGACAATGTGAGTAGAGGGATTAAATCGGGCGATATTGGTGCAAATCTCAGTCTCCTGAATTATTGTTCTCATCTTCTCTCCCTGGCTGGGCCACAGACGCTCGCAAGCACCATCGGATAATTCGAACTGGGAGCGCTGTTCTAAAAAAAATTTAAAAAAATAACAGAGGGATAGAATCAAGATCACGTGAAGTGTTAGTACCGCTTTACAAAGCCATAGTAAGGCCACACCTGGAATACTGTGTCCAGTTTTGGTCACCATATTACAAAAAAAGGTGTTAAGATTTTGGAAAGAGTACAGAGAAGAGCAACAAAGATGATTAAAGGTGTGGAGGCTAAAAGCATGCGAAGAACAGATGCAAGAATTGGATAGGTCTACTCTACTTTAATGAACAGAGGACGTGGTGGCTCAGTGGGTTAGGACGCTGAGCTTGTCGATCAGAAGGTCGGCAGTTTGGCGGGTCGAATCCCGAGTGCCGCGTAGCAGAGTGAGCGCCTGTTACTCGTCCCAGCTTCTGCCAACCTAGCAGTTCGAAAGCACGTAAAAATGCAAGTAGAAAAATAGGGACCACGACGGTGGGAAGGTAACAGCGTTCCGTGCGCCTTTGGCGTCTAGTCATGCCGGCCACATGACCACGGAGACGTCCTCGGACAAGCGCTGACTCTTCGGCTTTGAAACGGAGATGAGCACCGGCCCCTGTGCGGGGGAACCTTTACCTTTTACCTTACTTTAATGAAGAGAAGGATGAGGGGGGACATGATAGCAGTCTTCCAGTATCTCAGGGGCTACCCCAAAGAAGAGGGAGTCAAGCTATTCTCCAAAGCGCCTGAAAGCAGGACAAGAAGCAATGGATGGAAACTCATCAGGGTACCGTCGGCCAGACAATGCCGGCTGGCGACCCCCAGGGGGAGAGCCTTCTCTGTGGGCGCGCCGACCCTCTGGAACGAATTACCCCCGGAGCTGCGGATGACCCCTGATCTTCGGTCCTTCCGCCGTGACCTGAAGATTTGGTTGTTCCAACAAGCAGGTCTGGACTGACTACGGTTTTTTAATTAGGTTTTATCGGGTTTTTAAATTGTCACGTCATTATTGTATTTATTGTTTAATTCTTTTTTTAAAAAAAATTTCCTCCTATGTTTTTTTATTTTTATTGTTGTGAGCCGCCCTGAGTCCTCAGGGAGAAGGGCGGCATATAAATTTAAATAAATAAATAAATAAGGAGAGAAGCAACCTGGAACTAAGGAGAAATTTCGTGACAGTTAGAACAATTAATCAGTGGAACTACTTGCCTCCAGAAGCGGTGAATGCTCCAACACTGGAAGTTTTTAAGAAGAGACTGGACAGCCATTTGTCGAGCAGAGGGTTGGGCTAGAAGACCTCTAAGGTCCCTTCCAACTCTGTTATTCTGTTGTTATGTTAGGGAGAAAAGCAGCCTAAAGCTAAGGAGAAATTTCCTGACAATGAGAACAATTAATCAGTGGAATGGCTTCCCTTCAGAAGTTGTGGGCCCTCGAACACTGGAGGTTTTTTTTTAAAGAAGAGAGTGGACAGCCCTTTGTTTGAAATGGTATAGGGTCTCCTGCTTGTGCAGGGGGTTGGACTAGATGACCTCCAAGGTTCTTTCCGACTCTGCGATTCTGTTATTTCTGTTATCTAGAAACCCCCGTATTGAAAAGAGCAAGTTTCCTTCTTGAATTACATCCTATAAAAGCACTGTAATTCCAATAACTGGACTGCTGGGTTTCTTTCCAAAGCCACGTTGCTTTTCTATAATCAAGTGAACTGGAACTACATTTAAATGATGGTTTTGCACGACACTGGATATAGCTACTTATTATTCAACAATACTTGCCTGCAGATAAAATGCTTCACTAGTGTTTACCTGATGTGAGTTGATTCAAGGAAAGGTCCCCTACTAACTTAATTAGTTAGTGTGTGTGTGTGTGTGTGTGTGTAGATAGATAGATAGATAGATAGATAGATAGATAGATAGATAGATAGATAGATAGATAGAGATAGAGATAGAGATAGAGATAGAGATAGAGATAGAGATAGAGATAGAGATAGAGATAGATAGAGATAGAGATAGAGATAGAGATAGAGATATAGACATAGCAGCATTACAACATAGCGCATTAATTAGTCAGTTCCTGTTTTTGGGGGGGATGCAAAGGTATCTTTCATTACTGCCTTACTCTTCCCTTTTTTAACTTTCCAAAGAGAGAGCCATTTCTCTCTTTTGAAAGATAAAAAGGGAAAAAAGCAACATGGTAATTAGAGGTCCCTCCAAAGAATAAAACACAATCAGACACCTGCTGAACACAGTTACAGATGCAGAAGGCAAGGGGGGGGATTCCAATTAAAGACAATCTCCCTGAAAAGCAAAAATCATCCTTCATTAAATCATTCTAGGAATCCAGAGTTAATACTGTTGTTGTTGTTGTTGTTGTTGTTGTTGTTGTTGTTGTTGTTGTTGTTGTTTTAAAGAAGTTGAAAAAAATGTTGAGAAAAGACAGGAGAGATATATACAAATCACAAGAACATAGGAAGAACGGGACGGTGATATTGTTTGGAAAACAAGAATGGAAATTGCAATTCTGATCAAAGTGTAACACAGGGAGAAAACTTAAACCCAGTTCTACAGCTAATCCCTACTAACTTCTGGGGTTGGCTGCGTTTACTGTAAAGGTAAAGGTAAAGGTTCCCCTGCACATGCATGCTAGTCGTTTCCGACTCTAGGGGCCGGTGCTCATCTCCGTTTCAAAGCCGAAGAGCCAGCGCTTGTCCGAGGACATCTCCGTGGTCATGTGGCCGGCATGACTAGACGCCAAAGGCGCACGGAACGCTGTTACCTTCCCACCATAGTGGTCCCTATTTTTCTACTTGCATTTTTACATGCTTTCTAACTGCTAGGTTGGCAGAAGCTGGGACGAGTAACAGGCGCTCACTCTGCTACGCGGCACTCGGGATTCGACCCGCCAAACTGCCGACCTTCTGATCGACAAGCTCAGCATCCTAACCCACTGAGCCACCGCGTCCCTTTGCGTTTACTGTACTGGATTGCAAATGCTTTGAATTCCAGGAGAATAGCAACATAGCAGGCAGTATATATATTAATCGGTCTAGACAGCATTAATCTGTCTGTCTGTCTAAATATCTATCTATCTATCTATCTATCTATCTATCTATCTATCTATCTATCTATCTATCTAATTTATATGCTGCCTGTCTCATTCTGAAAAGGAACTCTGGATGGATTACACTTAAAATAATAAACGTTAAGGTATTAAATACAGAAACAAAACCAAAAAAGGCATTAGATGGTGTGTCTCTCTGTGTCTGTTTGTCTTGTCTGTTTGGCATCCATCTATTCATCGATCCATCCGTCCAATTAGTCTGTCCCTCTATCTGCCTGTCTATCATCTATTTGGCATAAGAGAGAAGAAGAGACGACCTATAAAATATGTTTCCTCTCTTAGGTTTTTGGCAGAATGTATGTGCTAAGACATTCAGTAGCAGCTACCAAGGGGGAAAAAAACGCTTATCTTGATTTCTCCATGTGCTGGCATCATGATCAGGGGACAGAGAGCATCAGGCTACAACATCTGGCTGTTTGTTTGGGGTTTTTTCCGCTTGGAGCAACAGCCAGCTCAGGATTTTTAAAAAAAACACATCTGGAGGGTGCTGACACAGGGCACCTCCCTACAACCCATCTTCATTCCTCTGAAAGCCGCTCCATCATCTCTCCATATTAGCTGCATTTGAAAACCAGGCCTGTCCATTGCTCATTCTCCGGCAGTCTACTTAAAATACAGTGAGTCCTTGACTTACAACCACAACTGAGCCCACAGTCGTTAAGCGAATCACTGCGGTTCTTAAGCTAGCAACACAGTTGTTAAGTGAACGAGGTTGTTAAGTGACTTTGCTGGTCCAAAAGTCGCAAAAGGGGATCACACAGTGGTGGGATTCAGCCACTTCGCACCGGTTCGGGAGAACCAGTAGCTAAATTTGCCTGAATTCGGAGAACTGGTTGGCTTCTGGAAGTCCAGTCTAGGCCTCGGAGGCCTGGTGAAGGCCTCCCAGGCCTAGAATGGCCCACCGGAAGTGCATGGATACCACTTCCGGAAGTTTGTTCTAGGCCTCGGAGGCCTGGAGGAGGCCTCCCAGACCTAGAACGGCCCACCGGAAGTGCATGGATACCACTTCCGGAAGTTTGTTCTAGGCATCGGAGGCCTGGAGGAGGCCTCCCAGACCTAGAATGGGCCACCGGAAGTGCATGGATACCACTTCTGGAAGTCCGTTCTAGGCATCAGAGGCCTGGAAGAGGCCTCCCAGACCTAGAATGGGCCACCGGAAGTGCATGGATACCACTTCTGGAAGTCCGTTCTAGGCATCAGAGGCCTGGAGGAGGCCTCCCAGGCCTAGAATGGCCCACTGGAAGTGCATGATGCCACTTCCGGAAGTCCGTTCTAGGCATCGGAGGCCCAGGCCTGCATAACATAATAGAACCGGTTGTTCAGATATTTGAATCCCACCACTGGGATCACATGACCCCGGGACTCTGCAATCGTCGTAAATACGAGCCAGTTGCCAAGCTCCTGAATTTTGATGACGTAACCACGGGGCAGGCTGCAACGGTCAGAAGAGTGAAAAAGGTTCCAAAGTCCCTTTTTTCAGGGCCATTGTAACTTGGAACGGTCCCTAAATGAATGGTCGTACGTGGAGGACAGGTAGTCCTCGATGTATGACCACAATTAAAACCCCCAAATTTCTGTTGGGGTAAGCGAACCAGATTCGCTGAATGATCGAACGAATCACTTAACAACTTTAGGGATATGCTTAACTGCGCTGACAAGAAAGGTCATAAAATGAGACAAAACTGTCACGAAACTGGACGGTCACTAAACAAACGGTTGTAAGTTGAGGACTATGGGGAGACAGCCCGGGCGATCTCCTCGCAGTGGCTCGCCAGGAAGTCCACCGTTTCGTCATCTTCTTTGCCAAGGCATCAGAATTTGCTGCCTATTGTTGCCTTTGCCTGCAGAATAGAATGGAATAGAATAGAATAGAATAGAATAGAATAGAATAGAATAGAATAGAATAGAATAGAATAGAATGGAATGGAATGGAATGGAATGGAATGGAATGGAATGGAATGGAATAGAATAGAATAGAATAGAATAGAATAGAATAGAATAGAATAGAATAGAATAGAATAGAATAGAATAGAATAGAATAGAGCTGGAAGGGACCTTGGAGGTCTTCTAGTCCAGCCCCCTGCTCAAGCAAGAGACCCTACACCATCTCAGACAAGTGACTGTCCAGTCTCTTCTTAAAAATCTCCAGTGATGGAGCGCCTACGATTTCTGGTGGCGAGCTGTTCCACTGGTTGATTGTCCTCACTGTCAGGAAGTTTCTCCTTAATTCCAGGTTGCTTCTCTCTTTGATCGGTTTCCATCCATTGTTTCTCGTCCTTCCCTCTGGTGCTTTGGAGAATAACGTGACAACCCCCCACCACCACCTCTTCTTTGTAGCAGCCCCTCAGATACTGGAATTCTGCTATCATGTCTCTCCAGTTTCTTCTTTTCTTCAGACTAGCCAAACCCAAGTCCCCCAGCCGTTCTTCATATTATATTCCCCATTCACACGGTCTGGGGCAAGACGCATAAGTGTTCATTTACTCCCGCATCTTAGGGCCATTCAGCTGTAATTCCTGCTCCTTTGGAATGGCCATATGGCTGGCAGCCTTGAGGGCAATGATAAACGAACTGCAGGTTATTTTGGGGAGAGGGTGAGCGGGGTGGGGGGGGCGTGCAAAGGGCCCTGTCTCTCTCACTCGGTGGCGTGTGAGTGGCTGTTTTGCCCTGACGCGAAATGAAGAGAAAGTCAGCGGTAAGGGTGAATTGATTTTGAGGCTTCGCACACCGCTGTACGATCCAGATAGCAACTGGCTTTGAGTTTTGACAGCCATGTGACATGTGGAGACAGCGTAAC
Source organism: Vipera latastei (assembly GCA_024294585.1). Taxonomy (NCBI): domain Eukaryota; kingdom Metazoa; phylum Chordata; class Lepidosauria; order Squamata; family Viperidae; genus Vipera; species Vipera latastei. The sequence goes on from CM044356.1 coordinate 4,282,328, forward strand.
TGAGAAGATGAAAGAGCTATTAGTTGGTTGCCGGATTCTCACATGGGAACAGAATATAGAATAGAATAGAATAGAATAGAATAGAATAGAATAGAATAGAATAGAATAGAATAGAATAGAATAGAACAGAACAGAACAGAACAGAACAGAACAGAACAGAACAGAACAGAATAGAATAGAATAGAATAGAATAGAATAGAATAGAATAGAATAGAATAGAAAGATTGTAGGATAGAATGGAATGGAATGGAATGGAACGGAACGGAACGGAACAGAACAGAACAGAACAGAACAGAACAGAACAGAACAGAATAGAATAGAATAGAAAGATTGTAGAATAGAACGGAACGGAACGGAACAGAACAGAACAGAACAGAACAGAACAGAACAGAACAGAACAGAATAGAAAAGAATAGAATAGATGGAATGGAATGGAATGGAATGGAATGGAATGGAATGGAATGGAATGGAATGGAATGGAATAGAATAGAATAGAATGGAATGGAATGGAATGGAATGGAATAGAACCTTATTGCCACTTTAAATGAACACTAATCAGCATACATTAAAATGATATTTCATTGTATTCAGCTCTCAAAAAATACCAGTCTCCAAAGTCTCGAAAACCTGATGGAAAACTTCTTTGCCTAGGCCACAAAACCCCGGTTAGGGAAAATAAATAAATAAATAAAAAGACAGAACTTGCTTTGCAAAGCTGATACGTTTTCTTTTTTCTTTTTCTTCCTTGAGTGTTTTTGCTTCTTTTTAGCTTCTTTATTTATTCATTTGACCTGGGGGGGGGGGATCCTGCCTTTGCTCTTGTGATTTTCCCCAAGAGTTATTTTTTTTATATATAATTTATAGAGAAGATGACATCAAGGAACGTTTGGAATATAAATGCTCGGGTTGAACGGCTGAACAAGCCGCAGCTGGGGTGGATCATTTTGTCTTACCCCAAATGTATGTCAGGAAAGGCGGGCAGGGGGTGAGGGGGGGGGAAGAGAAACGTAGAGGAGGGGGGGGGAAAGACTCTGCGGTCTATTCACAGATAAATCATAAAGAGCTCAAGCGGTCATTTTTAAATACCGTCCTAAAAGCCGCATTGTTCCTGTGGACAAGGCGAAATTAGCTGCGGAGAATCACCGAAGGGATTGCGCTGTGAATAATGGGCTAAGTAAGAAGAGAGAGAGAGAGAGAGAAAAGAAAATCTAGATTTTGCAGAAAGCCAGGAGCTGTCAAATGGAGAAGCCCGTTCTTTTCTTTAATGACTTCCTAAGTAGGCAAATTGAATCGGAGGGCAGGGGGGGAAAAAAGGCCTGGTTTTTGTTTTTCCTCTGAAGACTTTCGAGCTGAATGGTTATTTTGATCTCCCAACTACGTGTTTTCTGGCAGGATTCTCAATTGCTGGGGATTTTTAAGAAGAGATTGGGCAGCCATTCATCTGAAATGGTATAGGTTATCCTGCTTGAGCAGGGGGTTGGACTAGACTAGATGACCTCCGAGGTCCCTTCCAACTGTTACTCTGTACAGGTCTCCTTCTTGAGCAGGGGGGTTGGACTAGATGACCTCCGAGGTCCCTTCCAATTCATGGTATTCTGTACGGGTCTCCTTCTTGAGCAGGGGGTTGGACTACATGACCTCCAAGGTCCCTTCCAACTCTAGTTATTCTGTACGGGTCTCCTTCTTGAGCAGGGGGGCTGGACTAGATGACCTCCGAGGTCCCTTCCAATTCATGGTATTCTGTACGGGTCTCCTTCTTGAGCAGGGGGTTGGACTAGATGACCTCCGAGGTCCCTTCCAACTGTTGTTATTCTGTACGGGTCTCCTTCTTGAGCAGGGGGGTTGGACTAGATGACCTCCGAGGTCCCTTCCAACTGTTGTTATTCTGTAGGGGTCTCCTTCTTGAGCAGGGGGTTGGACTAGATGACCTCCGAGGTCCCTTCCAACTGTTGTTATTCTGTACGGGTCTCCTTCTTGAGCAGGGGGGTTGGACTAGATGACCTCCGAGGTCCCTTCCAACTGTTGTTATTCTGTACGGGTCTCCGTCTTGAGCAGGGGGTTGGACTACATGACCTCCGAGGTCCCTTCCAACTGTTGTTATTCTGTACGGGTCTCCGTCTTGAGCAGGGAGGTTGGACTAGATGACCTCCGAGGTCCCTTCCAACTCTTGTTATTCTGTATGGGTCTCCTTCTTGAGCAGGGGGTTGGACTAGATGACCTCCGAGGTCCCTTCCAACTCTGTTATTCTATAATTTGTAAAGTTTAAACATTAATGTGTGTGTGTGTGTGTATGTATGTGTGTGTGTGTATGTATGTATATATATATATATATATATATATATATATATATATATATATATATATACATACACACAAATATACGCAGCGGCCCGCATGGTTTTTGTGCAGACCCCGGTGTGCACATGGGTCACCTCTCCTGCGGGGAGCTGCACTGGTTGCCGATTTGCTTCCGGGTGCAATTCTGTTATTCCGAATATTGAAACACTGGGAAATCTGAGCATCAGAAATTCTGGATTCCCCCTAACCTTAGAGGGAAGGGCATTGAGTCCTGGTAAAAGACGAAATTGCGATATTCTTTGCACAAATTCAGACGCCCTAGTGTTCTTTGACCACAGTATTACTTACAAATTCAAATAGTCCTTGACTTATGACCTTTTGTTCAGTGAGCATTCAAGGTTATGATGGTGCTGAAAAAAGTGACTTACGACCCGGTCCTCAGACTGATGACTGGTCCTTACACTTATGATTGGTCCTCACACCTATGACCATCACAGCATCTCCAAGATCACGTGATCAAAATTTGGGCTCTTCGCAACCGGCATGTATTTACGACGGTTGCAGCAACCTGGGTCACAAAATTGCCATTTTCGACCCTCCCAGACGGCTTCCGATAACCAACACTAATGGGGGGGAGAGGGGGAACCCAGATTCCACTTAATGACACCCTGATTCACTTAAAGACCGCAGTGATTCGCTTGACCAGCGGGGCCAAGAAGATGGTGAAATCCAGGCTGACTCATTTCATGACCTCCGCATTTAGCAAAAAATAAATAAAAAATGGCGGTCATCCATCGTAAGTCCTCGACACTTACGACGACGTTCGAGTCCAGAATTTATGCTGCTAAGGGAGACGGTCCTTAAGAGAGTTTTGCCCCGTTTCACGACCTTCCCTTGCCACAGTTGTTTCAGCGAATGGCTGTAATCGGGAAGACAGTAACACGGACGTTAAGCGAATCCGCCTTCCCCGTTGACTTTGCTTGTCAGAAGGTGGCAAGAGGGGAAGCCCAGGACTCCCCCGGGGAACGCTGCAACCGTCACAAATACGAGTCAGTCGCCCAGCAGATTTTGATAACGGGAGGGTGGGGAGGGTGCAACGGTCGTTAAGTGCGAAATACAGTCGTCGGTCCCGTTTTTCCAGGGCTGTTGTACTTTCGAACGGTCACTCAACGGAGCGTTGGAACTGGAGGATTATCTGGGTGTCTCTGGCTTTCCGTTCCCCCCAACCCGGTTGGAAATTCCGTATTTCTGCTCGCCATCAATAACTGCTCGCCATTCCCACGTTCTCTGGTCCCAAGACTTGACACCTTTGGCCTGTCTGTACCCCTTCATTTGGTTGCTACTTGACACACACACCCCACCCTGCCAAGAAAACCCCCCCCCTCAAATCTTCCCGGAGAAGCCCATCGGTCACCACCTGCCGTGATCGGATTGCTTTCGTGGATTTTTGTCAAGATGTTTATTTTATTTTATTTTTCAGTTTGGGGTGGGGGAATCCCCAGCCGGCCTCGAAAAGAATCTGGCGGGTTCTTTTATCGCGCCAGGCCAGGAACGGGGGGAAAAAAAACAAAACCCCTCCCCTCCCCCCCCATGGTGTCTTTTGTGTGGTTGTGTCTGAATGGAGGTGCATCAGTATGCGGGTCAGGAGTTGTGGCATTTTGAAGTTGCCGTGCACAGACTGTGGCTGCAGGTGGAACAAGCAGCAATGCGCGGTGGGGGGGTGGGGGGGGTGGTTTGTCGTCCCTCCCTCCCCCCTGGAAGGGGGGGGTCTGAGTCCTTCGGGAGAAGGGCGGTATACAAATAAAATTATTATTATTATTAATATTATTATTATTATTACTATTATTATTATTACTATTATTATTATTATTATTATTCTGCAAACATCTGGATCCTTCGTCTCCTGCAGCTTCAGCATCTCCGGGATTGGTATTAAGGTTCTTCTCCTTCGTCCTTCCTTTCGTGTTCGTTCCCCTTTTCTTTCCCTGTCTCCATCTCTCCGTCTTCCCCTTCTCTTCTTCTTTCCCCCCTTCTCTTTCCCCTTTTCCTTCTTCTTCTCTTTCTCCGTCTTCTTCTTCTCTCTCTCTCTCTCCTTTCCCTTCTCGTTGCTGCCTTCCTTCTCTTTCTCCTTCCCTATTTTGGCTTCCTTCTCTCCCCCCCCCACCTTTTCTCTTTTCTTATTTCCGTCTTCTTTCTTCTTCTCTTTCTTTTTCTTCCTTCTCCTCCTCCTCCTCCTCCTCCTCCTCTTCCTGTCTCCATCTTCCTTCCTTCTCTCCTTCTCTTTTCCCTTGCCATCTTTTCATCTCTCTCCTTTTTCTTCTCTACCCTTTTCTTTCCCCTTCTTCCCTTCTTTCTCCTTCCCTTTTTCCACCTCCTTCGTCTCTTCTCCTCTCTTCTCTTCTCCTCTTCTCCACTTTCACTTTTCACTTTCCTTTTTCCATTTCTCCTCATCCTTCTCTCTCCTTTCCCTTCTTCCTTTCTCTTTCTCCTTCCCTTTTTCCACCTCCTTTTCCTCCTCCCCTTGCTTCCCTTTCCTTCTTTCCTTCTTCTCTTTCTCCTTCTTCTTCCTCAGCCTTCCTCCCCTTGCAAATTGCTCCAGCTTTTTTTTTACAGGTAGTCCTCAACTTACAACCATTTGTTTAGTGACTGTTCAAAGTTAAACACCACTGGAAAAAGTGATCTTTTTTTTTTTTTTTTTTTGGCACTCAGGACCGTTTTAGCATCCAGCACGATCACATGATCAAAACTGAGACGCTTGGCAACTGACTCGTGTTTATGACGGTTGCACTGTCCCAAGGTCCCTTTTGTGTCCTTCTGACAAGCCGAGTCCATGGGGAAGCCAGATTGACTTAACAACCGTCTGACTAACTTAACAACTGCAGTGATTCACTTAACAACTGTGGCCAGAAAGGTCGTAAAATAGGGCAAGGTTACCCTCGAGTAAGATGGTTGGCCAATAAATTTGATAAATAAATAAAAATACATAAAAACTCACTTAACAACTGTCTTGATGGAAATTTTGGGTTAGGAGAGAGAGAGAGAGAGAGAGAGAGAGATAGTATATAGAGATAAGAGATGATAGATAGATAGATAGATAGATAGATAGATAGATAGATAGATAGATAGATAGATAGATAGATGAGAGATATAGATAGATAGATAGATAGATAGATAGATAGATAGATAGATAGATAGATAGATAGATAGATAGATAGATAGATGATAGATAGATAGATAGATAGGAGATGGATAGATATATAGATAAGAGCTGATAGATAGTATATAATGTAAGAGAGATAGATGATAGATAGATAATATATAGAGATGAGAGATAGATAGATAACTAGACAGACTGATAGACAGACTGTGATAGATAGATAGATAGATAGATAGATAGATAGATAGATAGATAGATAGATAGATAGATAGATAGAATATAGAGATAAGAGGTGAGAGATAGATAGTATATAATGTGAGATAGATGATAGATAGTATGTAGAGATGAGATATAGATATAAATAGATAGATAGATAGATAGATAGATAGA
>CM044356.1:4290672-4298172 GCA_024294585.1 Vipera latastei
TGAGAGATATAGATAGATAGATAGATAGATAGATAGATAGATAGATAGATAGGAGATGGATAGAATATAGAGATAAGAGGTGAGAGATAGATAGTATATAATGTGAGAGATAGATAGATGATAGTATGTAGAGATGAGATATAGATATAAATAGATATAGATAGATAGATAGATAGATAGATAGATAGATAGATAGATAGAGATAGAATATAGAGATAAGAGGTGAGAGATAGATAGTATATAATGTGAGAGATAGATAGATGATAGATAGAATGTAGATATAGAGATAGATAGATAGATAGATAGATAGATAGATAGATAGATAGATAGATAGATAGAATATAGATAAGAGATGAGAGATATAGATAGATAGATAGATAGATAGATAGATAGATAGATAGATAGGAGATGGATATATAGATAAGAGGTGATAGATAGATAGTATATAATGTGAGAGATAGATGATAGATAGATAATATATAGAGATGAGAGATAGATAACTAGATAGACTGATAGACAGACTGTGATAGATAGATTGATAGATAGATAGGAGATGGATATATAGATAAGAGGTGATAGATAGTATATAATGTGAGAGATAGATGATAGATAGATAATATATAGAGATGAGAGATAGATAGATAACTAGATAGACTGATAGACAGACTGTGATAGATAGATAGATAGATAGATAGATAGATAGATAGATAGATAGATAGAATATAGAAATAAGAGGTGAGAGACAGATAGCATAGAGATAAGAGGTGAGAGATAGTATATAATGTGAGAGATAGATAGATGATAGATAAGATAGTATGTAGAGAGATATAGAGATAGATAGATAGATAGAATCTATCCAAATCTGTCCCAAAAATTTTGCTGGAAAAATCCCAGGCAAGAGATGACAAACGCATCCTGGGGGGTTCAATGGCCTCACCCCCACCTCACCCCCCCCCCGGGGTTTCAGCCCAGCTTCGGAGTGCGGAGACAGCTCCCTCTTCTCTGCTGCCTCCAGCAGACAAAGCCACCCACTCTTCCCCGAGAAGCCAGGAGGGTGTTGGTGCCACACATTGGTTCAGGAGCTTGAGGAATCAATGGCTCTATTCTTGCAAAAAAAAAAAAAACATACAGGAGCCTCACGAAAGATGGAAAAGCATGTATTAAATTGCGTCTCTCTATCTCTCTCTGTCTGTGTGTGTATGGACGGTCCTCGACTTACGACTACAACTGCCAGCAGAATTTGTCTTCAGTCAAACAGAATAGGAGCTGGAAGGGACCTTGGAGGTCTTCTAGTCCAACCCCCTGCTCAAGCAGGAGACGCTATACGGTTTCAGACAAGCGGCTGTCCAGTCTTTTCTGTGATGGAGCACCCACGATTTCTGGTGACAAGCAGTTCCACTGGTTGACTGTCCTCACTGTCAGGAAGTTTCTCCTTAGTTCCAGGTTGCTTCTCTCTTTGGTCAGGACCCAACTGTTGTTTCTTGTCCTGCCTTCAGGTCCTTTGGAGAATAGCTTGACTCCCTCTTCTTTGGGGCAGCCCCTGAGATAGTGGAAGGCTGCTATCATGTCCCCCCTCGTCCTTCTTTTCTCTGGACTGGCCAATTCCTGCAACCGCTCCTTATGTTTTAGCCTCCAGGCCTTTAACCATCTTAGTTGCTTTTCTCTGCACTGTTTCCAAACTCTCGAGAGCTTTTTTTGTAATGTGGTGGCCAATTGCTAAGCTAGGCAGCTGTTCAGAAACAACGGTTGGAAACTGACCAAAGAGAGAAGCAACCTGGAATTAAGGAGAAACTTCCTGACAGTGAGGACAGTTAACCAGTGGAACAGCTTGCCACCAGAAATCGTGGGCGCTCCATCAATGGAGATATTTAAGAAGAGACTGGACAATCATCTGTCAGAGATGGTATAGGTCAGGGGTCGGCAACCTAAAAAAGTAAAAGAGCCACTGGGAACCGGTTCCATCAGAAATTTAAAAAAGTGGGAGCCGCGTGCGTGTGTCCATGCACGCGCATGCGCAAAAAAAGTTTTGCGCATGCGCAAAACGGTTTTTTGCGCATGCGAGGACGCACGCGGTTGCCATTTTTTTTAAAAAAGTGAGATGGAACAGGTTCCCGGTTGCCCGACGGCGACGGCCCGTCTGCAAAGCTGCCGCTTTCAGCAGCTTTGCAGACGGGCCGCGGCAGCTTCCTCAAAGAGCAATGCCCCTGCCCATTCTGAGAGGTGCGCGTGCACCTCTCCGAACGACCGGAGGTGCGCGCGCACCTCCCCAAACCTTTGGAGAGGTGCGCGCGTACCTCCGCGCGAACGGGCAGAGGTGCCGCTCTTTGAGGAAGCTGTAGCGGCCCGTCTCCGAAGCTGCCGCTTTCGGCAGCTTTGCAGACGGGCCGCTACAGCTTCCTCAAAGAGCAGCGCCCCTGCCCGTTCGCGCGGAGGTACGCGCGCACCTCTCCAAAGGTTTGGGGAGGTGCGCGCGCACCTCTCCGAATGGGCAGGGGCGCTGCTCTTTGAGGAAGCTGTAGTGGCCCGTCTCCGAAGCTGCCGCTTTCGGCAGCTTCGGAGACGGGCCGCTACAGCTTCCTCAAAGAGCGGCATCTCTGCCCGTTCGCACGGAGGTACGCGCGCACCTCTCCAAAGGTTTGGGGAGGTGCGCGCGCACCTCCGGTCGTTGGGAGAGGTGCGCGCACACCTCTCCGAATGGGCAGGGGCGCTGCTCTTTGAGGAAGCTGTAGCGGCCCGTCTGCAAAGCTGCCGAAAGCGGCAGCTTCGGAGTCGGGCCGCGACAGCTTCCTCAAAGAGCGGCACCTCTGCCCGTTCGCGCGGAGGTACGCGCGCACCTCTCCAAAGGTTTGGGGAGGTGCGTGCGCACCTCCGGTCGTTGGGAGAGGTGCGTGCGCACCTCTCCAAACGGGCGGTGCCACTCTCCATTTGGAGAGGTGCGCGCGCACCACTGCCCGTTCAAAGAGGTGCGCGCGCACCGGGCGGCTGGGAGCCGCAGGAGACGGCTCAAAGAGCTGCATGCGGCTCCGGAGCCGCGGGTTGCCGACCCGTGGTATAGGTTCTCCTGCTTGAGCAGGGGGATGGACTAGAAGACCTCCAAGGTCCCTTCCATATTCTATTCCTATTCCTATTCCTATTCCTATTCTATTCTATTCTTTATTTCTATTCCATTCCATTCTATAAATAAATAAATAAATAAATTCTTTATTTCTATTCTATTCTATTCCATATTTTCTATTCTGTTCTATTCTACAGTATTTCTATTCTATTCTATTGTGGTTTAGTAAACAAACTATGGTTAAACAGAATACCAGCCATACTTTGGCTCATTGCTAGAGGACTTTGTGATATAAAAGCTGCAGTTTGAATTTGACAGCTCTGTTCAACCCAGACACTTAACCTGGTCCTTGAATGAATCTATTTTTCTGGGTTTACACAATATAGTAAACTTGAGTGAACCTAACAGGCTGGGTTTGAATGAACAAAACCCCCCACACACACACAATGGGGCTTGTTGAGTGAAGGCAGCTAAGTGCCAAGTTCGTTAAGTGGCCTGGTTAATTGGTTTGTGAGAAAGCATCCATTTCTGCCCCCACAGTCTGAGGTTTTAGAACTGAGAATGAAAAAGATATAAGGGCAACAGCCCCAAATTTATTTATTTATTTATTTATTTATTTATTTATTTATTTATTTATTTATTTGGTTTATATACCGCCCTATTCCCAAAGGACTCAGGGCGGTTTACAAGGCAAAATTTAAAAACCATCCAATATAAAATTAAAATAAATTAAATTAAGTCTAGCCCCCCAAAAATTAAAATCACAATTTAAAAACATTAAAACCCCTCAGTCCAGACCAGATAGCTCAAAGAGCCAGGTTTTTAAGTCCCGGCGAAATGAACGAAGGTCGGGGGGGCAGTCCGGAGTTCCGTTGGCAGTTGATTCCATAGGGCAGGCGCGCCCACAGAGAACGCCCTCCCCCTGGGGATCGCCCGTCGGCAATCCTTGACCGGCGGTACCCTGAGGAGGCCCTCCCTGTGGGAGCGCACATGCCGAAGAAAAATAAACTTTTGCTAAAATGTGCTAGGAGAGCAGAAAGATACCTTGACCATATTGATTCCTTCCAACTTTTACACACATAAAAATCAACTGTTTTGTCATAAGAATTAGAATAGAACTGGAAGGGACCCTGGAGGTCTTCTAGTCCAGCCCCCTGCTCAAGCAGGAGAACCTATACCATCTTAGACATGTGAATGTCCAGTCTCTCCTTAAAAATCTCCAGTGATGGAGCGCCCACGATTTCTGGTGGGAAGCTGTTCCACTGGTTGATTGTCCTCCCTGTCAGGAAGTTTCTCCTTAATTCCAGGTTGCTTCTCTCTTTGATCAGTTTCCAACCGTTGTTTCTCGTCCTTCCCTCTGGTGCTTTGGTGAACAACCTGACCCCCTCCTCTTCTTTGTGGCAGCCCCTCAGATACTGGAACGCTGCTATCGTGTCTCCCCTATTTCTTCTTTTCTTTAGACCAGCCAAACCCAAGTCCCGCAGCCGTTCTTCGTATGTTTTAGTCTCCAGGCCTTGGATCATCTTAGTTGCTCTTCTCTGAATTTCTTCCAAACTCTCAACATCTTTTTTGTGATAAGGTGACCAAAATTGGCTGCAGTATTCCAAGTGTAACTGGAATAACTGGAAGACGAGAAGAACAATTTGTCACCCCCGTACGGAAAAGATATGGAGACTCTGGAAAGAGCAGAGAAAAGAACAAAGATGATTAAGGGACTGGAGGCGAAAACATATGAAGAACAGTTTGCAGGGTTTGGGTATGGCTAGTCCAGGGGTAGGCAACCTCGGCTCTTTTATGACTCATGGACTTCAACTCCCAGAATTCCTGAGCCAGCCAAGCTGGCTCAGGAATTCTGGGAGTTGAAGTCCATGAGTCATAAAAGAGCCGAGGTTGCCTACCCCTGGGCTAGTCCAAGGCTCTCCAAACGTGGCAACTTTTAAGACTTGTGGACTTCAACTCCCAGCATGGCTGGCTGGGGAATTCTGGGAGTTGAAGTCCACAAGTCTTAAAAATGCCAAGGTTGGAGACCCTGGCTGGGGAATTCTGGGAGTTGAAGTCCACAAGTCTTACAAGTTGGAGACACCCGGTCAACTCAACTGAAAAGTAGGACTGGGGGGGGGAAATGACAGCAGTCTTCTAATACTTGAAGGGCTAGCACAAAGAAGACCGGGGTCAATTTATTTTCCAAAGCACTCATGTCCTGAGGGAAGGACAAGAAGCAACAGATGGAAACCAATCAAGGAGAGAAGCAACCCTAGAACTAAGGAGGAATTTCCTGACAGTGGGAACGATTAACCCGTGGAACCGCTGGCCTCCAGAAATTGTGGGTGCTCCATCCCTGGAAGTTTTTAAGAAGAGATTGGACAACCATTTCTCTGGAATGGTACAAGGTCTCCTTGTTGAGCAGGGGGTTGGTCTAGAAGACCTCCAGGGTCCCTTCCAACTCCGTTATTCTTTATATCTCTCATCTATAAAATCCTACTCTTGTATTCTGCTACAATGATCCCATGGAAAACAGAAGCCACTTTGCATATTCTACAGAGGCAGGCTTGTCCACACAAATGATTTAACATATCCCTCCTTAGCTGCCACACAATTTGTTTTGATGTGATGCAAGACCTTGCGTAACCTGGGTCTCTGTTTGTGCAGCCTCATGCAACAGTTCCTCATGGCGTCTGGGAGAAACCAGAATGACATCATCTTATCATTTATTTGCTTATATCCCATCTTTATTAACTTTGTTTTTTTATAAACATCAAGGCAAATACAAATACACCTAATAGTCCTTCCCCCTCCTATTTTCCCCACAACAACAACCCTGTGAGGTGGGTTGGACAGAGAGTCAACCCAAAGTCAACCAGCTGGCTTTCATGCCTAAGGCGGGACTAGAACTCAACTTCTCCTGGTGATTGGCCCAAAGTCACCCAGCTGGCTTTCATGCCTAAGGCGGGACTAGAACTCACCTTCTCCTGGTGATTGGCCCAAAGTCACCCAGCTGGCTTTCATGCCTAAGGCGGGACTAGAACTCACCTTCTCCTGGTGATTGGCCCAAAGTCACCCAGCTGGCTTTCATGCCTAAGGCGGGACTAGAACTCACCTTCTCCTGGTGATTGGCCCAAAGTCACCCAGCCGGCTTTCATGCCTAAAGCGGGACTAGAACTCACCTTCTCCTGGTGATTGGCCCAAAGTCACCCGGCCGGCTTTCATGCCTAAGGCGGGACTAGAACTCACCTTCTCCTGGTGATTGGCCCAAAGTCACCCGGCCGGCTTTCATGCCTAAGGTGGGACTAGAACTCACCTTCTCCTGGTGATTGGCCCAAAGTCACCCGGCCGGCTTTCATGCCTAAGGCGGGACTAGAACTCACCTTCTCCTGGTGATTGGCCCAAAGTCACCCAGCCGGCTTTCATGCCTAAGGCGGGACTAGAACTCACCTTCTCCTGGTGATTGGCCCAAAGTCACCCAGCCGGCTTTCATGCCTAAGGCGGGACTAGAACTCACCTTCTCCTGGTGATTAGCCCAAAGACACTCAGCTGTCTTTCATTGATTTAATGTATTTGCTGCCCACTTCACTATTCCAAGTGGGTTTCTATTTATTTATTTTAAAAAATATTGATTAGATTTACATGTCGCTCATCTCCATATCAAGCAGCTCTGAGTGGCTTACGATATGATATTATATATTAATATAGATACATGCTCAGCATTACAAGGCAGGATAGAAGGACCTGCACATGGGTTAGAGAACGAACGAAAGGATATGACATCACTAAGAGAGTAAAAGAATTGACACGGAAAGACGCTGCTCACATAGCAAGAAGAACTGATGGCAGGTGGACCAAGGCAAGGCATAGAATGGATCCCACTGGATCAAAAGCATGCGCGAAAAAGATCTAAAGCTAGATGGATCAAGGAGTATTGTGGGCCCAATTGGCAAAGCCCAATTGGAAAACATGCGGAAGAGGCCTTCATCCTGCAGTGGATGGACAATGGCTGGAATGTTGATATTAATATAATAATATAATATTAATATGATTACAATAATATTAACTGTGCAAACTTACTCTGGCTTGAATCTCTGAGTGTCTAGTGTAGTGTTTCACAACCCTGGCAACTTTTTTTTTTAAAAAAGGTGGACTTTAAAACTCCCCAGAATTCCCCAGCCAGCACAACTGGCTGGGGATTCTGGGAGTTGAAGTCCACCAGTCTTACACATTTGAGAAATGCTGACTGACTCTACCGTCTAAAAAGGAACTTTGCACACACGCTACAAAAAAAGGAGGAAGGCACATTTAAGAGTCCTTTTTCTTTTTTTTTTTTCTTTATCCTTTCCTAAGTTTCAGGTGGAGACCAAGTCAGGTAGGAAGCCACAAGCCCAGAATTCTTGGGGAAAAAAGGGCTCGGAAGAAATCCCTCTGGGCTACAGTTGCAGATTCTCACTTTCCAG